>NMRA01000852.1:0-24325 GCA_002633005.1 Phoronis australis
CAACGCACACAGTACATTTGCACCAAGATGTGTCACCACGTCTGTCCTCAGTAGCCGCCTCGTTTCTCTCAACAGCAGCCTGTGCCTGTGCGTACTCTGCCTCGTTATACTCGGGCTCAAGCATGTACCCACCCACTGAATGTCCGTGAAAAAATTCCTCGTCACCACTGCTGTGAACAAGGTCTCCGTCACTCACACTAATGTCACTGTGATACGGGTCACCGACTCCAGCCATTTTCAGCTGACAACACACTAAACAATCCCTAAATCCAACGTACTTGAGTTCTCTACTAACCAATCTTGCCGCAGAACACTCGCCGATGGAGGTGGTGGCGACAATTGTTGAAAAACAGCACAAGACAAAAGTAGAATATAACATATTCGCACGGTAAAGTCAACGCAAAACCAGGTGGCGGGAACGCTTGCCTCCTAAAACGTCACTTCCGGAGTAGCGGACGAGTAATTAATAAAATTACGAAAAGCTGTAATTAAGTGGAAAATATGTCTAGGATAACCAACCCACCTTATTTTAGCTCAAAATGACATGGAAAAAGGTTGCCTTCGCCTTTAACGGTTGATTCTTTGAAGTTACGGACACACAATTCTTTTACGTGATTAGTTATTCAGATGGATTGCTCAATATGAAAGTGTCACTAATGGATTTGAATTAACGTTGCTACACCCTACATCTAGTTCCACAATTGACCTATCGCCAGGATTTTTATTGACGGGTTAACTGACNACCAATCGCAACGCAGCCTTCTTGATACACCTTCGTTTCCGAGCCTCGATTTTACAAAACAGACAACACATTGTCGGGTAAAACCTATTGTCTGTCAACTTTTTGCAAGGGGGCGGAGCTTAAGATCAGTCAATTCCGTTATTGTAAAAATGCAGCGTTGCCTCCTAGTTAGGACCTACAGGTACACTCGGGCGTACCACATTTAATGAAAGGGACCCTGTTTGGTTTTTCAGGAAAACGGCAAATGTGCCCAACTAAATGGAATCCGAAAAGAATCTGAAACACAGGTAGAAGACATCACTAACTGGAATCAGAGCTGGAATGAGAAGAAATCCGGTGACTCTGTTGTGTGCGGCAATTCTCCTTTGTGCGTCATTGGCGACCGATTGAAAAGCATCGAAGGCGCAATGTTGGCACGCCATCGAGCGGAGGACGAGCAAAGCGCTTTGGAAGACGATTGGCGTAAAGTAGGCATGGTGCTAGATCGACTGTTTTTGATTATGTACTTGATAATCTGCGTGGTCGCAGCTTTGGCGCTTTTGTTAAAACGACCTTGAGCGCATGATCGTGCACGCATTCACATGCGCGTACCCAGCCTTTGAATATGGAGGGCTCGAACTTCTAGCGATGTGGACCTTTTGCTGACAAAAAAACGGCAGGGCTAAAAATGGAGTTTAGTAGATTTCTGTCTCGTTTTCTCGGACTTTTTGTTTTTCTGAGACGGACCTTTTTGTCCACTTCGTCAAATGGGGGCTCGTTCGAGACCCCCGAGCCCCCTGGGTGAGCGCATGATTCATGGGTCCTATTTCCAAAACACAGGTTTAATGGCGATGTTACATGTGTGCACCCACGGGAGGGGCATGTCGGGGTTACTTTCTTCTTTTTTTTGTCTTCGTTGATTTCTTTATAAGTAAAAGGTACGCATACCGAAAAATTTGAGCCCCCTTGTATTTTAGGCTGGGTGTGCTCAGGTGTCAATTAGTGACATTGACACGCGTCAAGCGCAATCGCTGATTTTCACTTGCATGGAATAAACGTGGCATTTGTGGCTATGATCACCAACTAGGGTTCACTCTGGAACTTTACCTCTGATGAAAGAGGTTGAGCCTGGAACCTGCTGACATTTTGATATGCTTTGTCTACTCAACGGTCTGTGGAAGTTTAAAGTCGTGATTGAGCGGACTTATGTTTTGATAGATATATTTCGTTATCCACAGACATTAATCACTAAAACATGAAATATATCTTGGCGCCATATTTCGTCACCATGATGTACAAGGAAGTTGAATGAAATGAAATTTGTCACTGTGACGTTGGCAAATGCAAGTCAACATTCCAATTCGTTTATTACACCAGGCAATTTAAGACCTTGGTGTGCTCAGAGTTATGGTTAAAACTTTTTGTTTTTACCAAATTCACGTTTGTTACTGTTCAAGATGACAGACTTGCCTTTTTTCTACGTTATCAATAGAATCGTGGCCTGTTTGCAGTACGTCTTACTTGTACAACGGTGTGGTTTTCACTATGAACTACATATTCTTCAACTGAACTTTGTCAGTCTCTGCGTCCAAAACTTAAGATAAATATCTTGCTATAATTACATGTACAAGTATTTGGCAGTTGAGTCGAAACGTATTAGTGTCAAAACAACGTTTTTGTTGAATCTTTGTTGGAGTTTGATGTGACGTCACGTTACTGCACCTAACAGCTAATTGTTTATTCATGGAATGTACATGTACTTGTGCACTAGTTAAAATGTTGAGTAGAGTTTTTAGTCGTAACTCAAGCACAAATATTCTGCATTTTCAGGTAGTTTGATTTTTTTACAATTTTGACACTAATCTACTAAAACGTAATTTGATGACAGTACATTCATTTTAGTTGAGTTGAAATGTGTCCTCCCCGGTGCATCCCCTGGACTTCAAATTCTAAGCTGCAAAGAAAAATATGTATCAAAACCGAACAAATTTAACCAGCCGAAAAAGTGCCTCACGTGCGATTTATGCAAATTAGGGCAGCCATTTCCGATTTTTCGTTATTTGACGATATCTCACATTGTTGTACATGTAATTGAATAAATCAAGTGTCAAAACTGGTATTTTGAGGGTTAAGCATTACGATGAAATTACGTTCTTTATAATCTATTGCATGTGAGTTGTATGACATGGTTACTTACAATCAAAACTACACTGAAAGTGTACATAAGCCAAAATAAAAACACTAAATGTGCAACTTTCTGTGTTTACATTATCAGCTCCTTAATAAACCGAATTTCAACAAATATTTTAAATATCTCAATGAAAAAACGCGGGAAATGATTGCAGAACTATGGGCAATCATTAGGCGTTCATATCGCTGAATACACTGCACATGTTCCATCACTCCATGTCACTTTTATTGCTTTCCATGAAACTTCCCTGCAAGTCGTTATTTACTTCTTTCCGTCTACTTTACGAACGTCGGTGAGCAAGAGAATAGTCAGTGAGTTTGGTAAGACAAGACAACACGATCGCACAGGTTGTAACGCTCTTTCATCAGTCCGCATCCACCCTTGTCCTTCGTCATACATGTAAGGATTTGGCTGTTCAGTTATGGATACACACTGTATCACACAATACTCGCTGGATGTATGGTTTTTGTGCAGATAGGCACGGGAGAAGTCGAGCAAGGTCAATCTTGGATTTGTATATGAGAATTTTATCTTCACCAACCATTTTGCGCAACATCTTAGCACTAGTAGCATCTAAACGTATCGATGACTCACTACTCGGATCGGACATGGGACAGGTGAACTTTTCCAACTCTTTTAAAACTTCGAACTTACATCTAAATCAAAGCCAAGTTGCCTGAATGCACGGTAAATTTTTGGACTCTTTTCCAGCTTTTTAAGGAGGTCAACCTTCCCTTTACCTTTAAATACACTGGTGCAGTTTTCTCAAGCGTTAAGTCTTAAAACTCAAGTAGAGGGTGTAAGTACTTTGTATCATGGCTTAGAATTTTGCGGACAGTTGTAAATACTAGGTGACGTTCACACACAGCAGGCCTTTTAAAATTGACAAACGAGGTCAGTGAAGCAGTTCTTTGTGAGCCCTACTCTTAGTCACACAACTGTCCCAGTTGACTGTGTGAATGGGGCTATTCGGAGAATTCTCCTCGCGGTGTCGCTGCTGTACTAGTGGTGATTGAATTGCGCATGCGTGGCTGTCTGCATGTAAACAACTGGTAAAAGATGCAATTTTTATCAAAATACGTCGTGACGCTAAGCCTTATTACTGCTAATTTCCCTGGTGCAAGTCTTCGACAGGGGGCCACAAATTCCCAAAAGACCTAAGGTTACTGTATTCGTGGACAATTGCGGTCAACAGGGTCAACTCACTGACAATATGCGTGTGGATGCTGAAGCCCCGTGTGTGCTCTATGACTGCAGTTCCATTCGGAGACTACACAACATTACTTGGTAAGTTTTTATGACAATTGCGGTCAACAGGGTCAACTAACTGACAAAAAGTGTGTGGATGCTGAAGCCCCGTGCGTGCTCTATGACTATGCAGTTCCATTCGGAGACTACACAACATTACTTGGTAAGTTTTTAGCAATCAGTTTCTATCAACATCGTTCGGTGATGTTATCCCCACCAGTTACCCCACTGAATAACAGTTTTGTTGAGTGGAACTAAGTGTTTCTTTTTGGAAACTCACCCGATGCCGGGTAGGCTAGCAGCACATATTCATATTGTCGTGGGTGGGAGTGCTCCCAAAAATAAGAGGTGTATGGTACGTGATGCACAGAAGTCAAGAGTGACTTCTTCACAACAGTTTCTGTTCAAAACTATGCTGTTTCCAATAAAATTCTCTAGATGAGTGAGTTTCCTTATTTTATCGTGGACCCCACCCCCAGGACCACCAGCTCAGTTATCGAACTAACATGAATAAGCCTTAATTCAGTAAATGTGGTAACATTGCATTGGAAAAAAATTGAAACCTAGAATGAATTTTACTTGTTGAGATCAGAAGCACATTTTTTAAGTGTCATGAAAAATGCACATTGTTAAATTACTTGTAGCCTGTTTCACATATTTTAATTCAGATATTAAATAAGAGTTGGGTACAAAGGTTAATAGTTTCAACACATGAACATGAAGATGAAATGTCAAGTATGTTCTGCCTTACAAAAGCAGTTTTGTCTTGTCTTTTCTTTTACAAATTGCTAATATTTCTATTCTGTTACAGGCAAGAAAAAACAACTGAAACCAACCGCCTGACCATCTATTTCACCGTTGGACAAAGTGAAAAGCAATCCTTCAGCAATAACCTGAGAGAATTGAACGTAATTCAGAAATTCAGCACCTGATATGCCTGATTATGGACGCCCTCGCAATGTTGTTTCTTTCCGTACTTTTTCAGTTTGCCATTTGTTTTTAAATACACTGATAATTGTTTATTCTTGAATATTGTGCATAGAAGATTCTTATCCAGCTAGCTACAATTGAAAACATATAATAAGACAATCGATGCAGTCACTGAATGTCATTTCCCCATAATCTGTACCAAATTGAAAAGTTTTTACCAATAGTATAAAGCCTTTCTTCTGAAAGGAAAATTTAATGTCACTCAGCTTTTGTCTTTCATTTCACTGGGTTCTAGTTCCAATGGCCTATAGAAGCGCTTGTAAAAAGGTGCAGTTTCAGCACGTGGCTTTCTTTCATGTAACCTCATTCAGTCTCAATAACATCCACAATTAGACCCTTGAAGGTAAACACAGCAGCATATCACTTGAATCGTTTTGAGCCCAAAATCNCTGACCATCTATTTCACCATTGGACAAAGTGAAAAGCAATCCTTCAGCAATAACCTGAGAGAATTGAACGTAATTCTGAAATTCAGCACCTGATATGCCTGATTATGGACTCCCTCACAATGTTGTTTCTTTCCGTGCTTTTTCAGTTTGCCATTTGTTTTTATATACACTGATAATTGTTTATTCTTGAATCTTGTGCATAGCAGATTCTTATCCAGCTAGCTACAATTGAAAACATACAATAAGACAATCAATGCAGTCACTGAATGTCATTTCCCCATAATCTGTACCAAATTGATAAGTTTTTACCAATAGTATAAAGCCTTTCTTCTGAAAGGAAAATTTAATGTCACTCAGCTTTTGTCTTTCATTTCACTGGGTTCTAGTTTCAATGGCCTATAGAAGCGCTTGTAAAAAGGTGCAGTTTCAACACGTGGCTTTCTTTCATGTCACCTCATTCAGCCTCAATAACATCCACAATTAGACCCTTGAAGGTAAACACAGCAGCATATCACTTGAATCGTTTTGAGCCCAAAATCAGACTCTGAACTAGACCAGAGTGTGACTAGGTCTATTTTAGTTTCAGTCCCTGATGTTTCTTCCAGGAAAGGAAATAAGCTATTGTCCACACATGACTCATTGCCTATGAAAGGGCATCCTCACCAACAAGGCTTATTTGTGTAGCAGTCAGATATAGTTCGTCTGGTTACACAGACACTCCACTGGCACAATGTTTTTTGGTAACTTAGTACTGCGATTCACATTTCTCCAGGGCCACTGACTACTTCCAGGAAAGGAAATAATCTATTGTCCACACATGACTCATTGCCTATGAAAGGGCATCCTCACCAACAAGGCTTGTTTGTGTAGCAGTCAGATATAGTTCATCTGGATACACAGACACTCCACTGGCAAATTGTCTTATGGTAACTTAGTACTGCGATTCACATTTCTCCAGGGCCACTGACTTGCATATTGTGCCATGCAGCACTGATGGTGTGTGGAAGTGCTGTGGGAAGAGAACGGAGTAACAAAGCTTGTCTATGATAATGCTTGAAGTGGCCTTAAAATGTCACTGAACCTGGAACAAATATTGGAATATGAATAATTAAGTACTCCAGATTGGATCAAAAATGATATCACTGTTTTTCAAAAATATATGGTGATTGGTCTACAGTTTCACATAAAAGTAAATAATTACTATTTTCAGAAACCAAGGGTGTATATAATGAGTATTGCATAAAAACTGTGTCTTTATTTTTTATCCCTAGCCATAACAATTCTTTAAATGCATCACTTGTCTGTAAAATATGCAAGTTTTTTGAGACAACTTCAAACCTTTGTTACTCATTTTCAAGCCTTTTTAATTTTGATACTTTCAGCAATTTTAAACTCAGATTACAGGTTTATGGGTCTGTCAAGCATACTTCTAGCCTAAGGTTGAGGGAACCGTTTTTCTTCTAATAGAATATATGAAGACTTGGGTCATTCAAAAATGATGGATAATCTTTCTTTCTGTTGTTTAAGAGTAATTACAAATCGTAAGGCACCATCAAAAATGCAATTTTCACATTTGAATTTATAACGACTTGCAACATTTCAAGGCATGATTTAAGACTATTCAGTCACTGTGAATTGGGAAAATGTAATATATTTTCGTGGTTTTACAATTGATACAAGTAGCAAAACAGTTTCATGAAATCAACTTAAAGGGACTTCGTGAAGGTTAAGAATCACCTCACCATGCTCTTTTCCCCAAACATGTATTACCTGTTATTTCCACACATTCAGTTGTACCAAATATTACAACCATTAAGAATTACCTCACCATGCTCTTTTCCCCAAACATGTATTACCTCTTATTTCCACACATTCAGTTGTACCAAATGTTACAACCCCCCATGCCAATCCCCCCTCGGGACCTGAATAAGTAATTTAACAAAATGACTTTAAAAATAGCTGTTCTTTTTCAAAGGCTTTGTTCGTTGTCTCCAATATTGAAAGTAGGCTTTGACAACAGATCTGCACTGGATGGGATAATCTTGTTGCTAAAAACCAATTTTTGTCCATTCAGGGACGGTGCAGAAGCGATGCATATCTCCTCTGCACGGTACAAGACTTCAAACCTAAAAACCAAAGGTTACGTGAAAACTGACGTGACAGATTTCCATTTCAACGTGAATAGATTTCCAGAAGACAAAATGATAGGGAGTAAACAAATAATCTAATGCAATGGATATTTATCACTCACGTACCCTTTGCCATTGGGATTGGATTGTAATCTTCATTAACCTGTATCGAGTTGACAGCATAAACATTCAGCATTGATTGATGGAACTGTCACTGATAAACTTTTAGAAATCATTCCAAACAATAATAATGCTTTGATGTACGAAAAGATCCCGATTGCTACGTCAAGTATCGTATCACATATCACAACATACAAAGATTAACCAGACTCTGGCTGGCGACTGACTGCCGCGAAGTCGACATCGGCGAGTGCCTCAGTTAACAGGCATCGGTAGAATAATCATGGAATAATCGTTAAAATAATCACAAACCTTACCTTTGTATGAGGTCGTGCTTACTTCCTCTCTTAGAAGCACCCTTTTTACGCAATCTCAGATTCAGTTGGCACGGCTGCAAGCCATTTCACCATGTATTTAAAGGGCTTGCGAAATCGAGGCTGTTAATCTATCACCACTAGTACACGCACGCCCTCTGGTTATTGTAGATTTTCCGAATAGCCCCATTGACGCAGCTTACGGTCCCGGTTAAGAAGATACCTTTTCATTACCCCACGTGGATTATGAATAGCCGATCCCAAAATGTGTTTACCTGAGTCGTGGTAGACGTATTATAGCGAGAAAAGGCTACATGTGGATGTTACAGGCTACTTTTTTGCCACACTCTTCTGCAATCTCTCCTAGCTTTCGCTACGCCTCACGTAGCAGTAAACATTATTGACACAGCGTCTGCTCATTGACAAGAATATGCGCTTGACCTTTTAGCGCCTAGGTATACGGGTCTCGCACAATGAGATTTAAGGTTTTAAAGCCAGTTAGGTTTCTTCTGTTGAAGTTTGTCAGGAAAAAGTCACCAAGAAGGTAATGGCTGGCAAAACGTTGTTAGTTATTCTCAAGTAAGCTTCACACAGATTCATAGTTTATATCTATATTATGTTTACCTTTAATTAAAAATGGATTGAGCAATAAAAGTGTTTTATTTTCCACAAACTGCTGTTTCAAGCGTTTTCTCGGACCGCCTAATAAAGTCTATATTCTCTTCATTACCCCTCTGCAGTTAGGGGAATGTTGACGGGCAAGCACCGAATCCCGAACCACGCTTGTCGTTTGAAATAAGTCCTACGACCGATTCACTATGTCGCAAGTGCGTTTTCACCAATTTATACCGCATGTAGATTTATCGATTCAGTTAGTGGTTACCGTTCAATTAAAGCAGAACTGAAGATCTTGAATATAAGTGAGAGCTGATGGCAAACCCACAAGAGGGTCCACGGGAAAGTCTCCGTATTGCCTAATTCGGTAGTACGGGGAGATAGAGCAACGTTACGTTGGCAATTCCAATGCATATATTTACATACTAATGATATCAGTGCTCATGAATCAAATTAACAAAAACTCATCTCAGGCCGGTCAACATGTAAACATTGCACAAACGACTCGTTATAGAAACATTTGAATACAATAATAACACCTGCATGCATAAACACACACAAACACAAAGCTACGCAAGAATTGTTTTTCGGAAGTTACGTTTACACACAAGTTATTAGCGCCTAAACTTGCAAAACTGTAGAACAAATACTAAGAAATCAACTTTCACTGCTTTCCGTAGAATAACGCAAGATGATTTTAACACCCAAAATGTAATGTTGATAAACTCTAAGCATGTACAGATGTAGCTGCATAGGCTTTCGAAAGCCTTTCTAAGATTGTAGCTGGGAAGATATCAGAGGTCACGCTGTTACCGGTATCTATCCTGGACCACAGGTTCTCGGTGCTTATAAGGAATAGCCACCTTAATTGCAGCCCAGAATGTGCACAGATCGATGTCTGCCGGTGTCTGCACACTGGGCGTGGCCCCAGGGGACCTTTACAAGGGGGTCAAAATAAGGTAGATTATATAAGTATACCTGCCAAAACTGATTTAAAACGAACAATGGTGCTGCACTGAACACCGAATGACCTGTGACAGACAGATTGAACTCTCGGAAGGGGTTGCCAGAAACCCAAAAGGACACCACAAAATACACAGCCCAGAGTGTATTTTGTCAGTCGTAGACAATAGCGGAGTTGCAACGCCGCCATATTGGAAATGGGTCAGAATGTTGCATTGTGGTTAAGCTGGTAAACAAGTACGTCGGCAAGCGTGGGGGCGAACCGGCCACAGGGAGGTTATACGTGTTGTGTGCCTGGCATGCTATAATACCAGTTAGCGAAATAAAAAAATTAGTTACTACCTGTTTCCCAAGGATCAAGAACTGCGTTAAACATGGGTCAGAGACATCGGTAGAGCTGGTAGCAAAGGCCGACTTCGTGAATTCTTTCCGACTTCGTAGCATAAAGTGTGCAGCGCTCATTTTGAGGGCGGCAAGAAAACGTATCTTAGAAACTGCCCAACAATATCTCCCTTCAAAGAAACAGTAACAAATACTCCACGGCGGTTGGTAGTGAAAAAAAAACTTGTTTTCGCTTGACCAGAACCAAGCCAACATGAGCAATTTTGAGGATAATGCCTCTGCACAATCACCTGTTCTGGGTCGACTCACTTAACGTATGCTCACTATATGCATTACGCGCTAAGATAAAGCGTGCAGATTATTATTATTTACTTTCTACAAAATTGTGGTACATTGCTATCAAAATTCGTTGTTAAATTACGATCATTTTTCATAAAATTTTGTTGAAGTTCCAGGGCGAAATCTTGCCGACAAATGCGTAGCTGCTGGTCTCGCAATCGTCGATAGGGCTTGAATTCTTAAATAAGAATACAGCTTTGACTCAACAAATTACCTGAAATCCTCCTCAAGTTTTCCAAATAGCGTCTCTAAGATTTTTAAGTTCTTGTGAAGTCTGGATTAACTGCAGATTAAGTCCAAATCTACGCTAGATTGTAGCACGCAACCCGAGAAAAATCTCTGTGGGAACACATGTTGTTGTCACGTGACGTTTGTTTTGAAGTTTGTATGCGTGTGTGTGAGAGTAAGCGTGCGTGTGCTTGTCAGAGTTCATTTGCCAGAGTAATGTAATGATCTAGGTGTGCATTGTATCCAAAAAAATAAGTCAAGCAGAGCGTGTTTTAATATTTACGGCTTAGCACTTGCTGGCCTCATCTGCTAAAAACGTTCGAGAATTTTTTCGGTAAGACCGACATGTCACTCATTGAGTCGCCGGGTGAGTGGATGCGTGACCGTAGTGTAACAGCTATTTCCCGGAAGATTTGGGGTGTAAGGGTGCGAAGTGGGTCATTTTGACCTTAAAAACACCAATTATGATTAGTTAAATAATTTCTCTTAAAAATAATGCAGAAGCTTTTTACGGTATTGGAAACTTTCGGAAATTAGTGCCAATATTTATTTGCCGATGCTATGTTACCCGATTAATCTTCGATGACAGTCGGTACATTATGCAGCGCGCGCTTCTTGGTCGCGTGCTAACACTGGTCGAGTTTTTTTTTTTAGTCTTCGATTCACGGTTTTCACATGCACAAAGAAGTTTGAGGCCGGAGAAGATCTGTACTGGAAAGAAACAATGCAATCCCGCTCTTTGACAAGTACGCTGTGTCTGTTTTCAAAGTCCAGACCCGCGTAGTGGGGCACATCCCTCGCAAGAGCAGCAAAACTTCTGCGTTCTTTTTGAATCGCGGCGTAAGTTTGAAGTGTATACGGACATAACGGTGAGGCTCGTGGTCCGTTACAAATTCAGGCTGTCGGATCTTTCAATTGATAAATTGGAGACGTTAGAACTGTAGGTAAGGGCATTTTTCGCATGTAGTTCATGGGCTGGGCGCTTACTTTAGCAAAGTCTGAAAACGCGTTGGGGCACTTGTTGAGCCATGGGCGCTAATTAGGGCGAATAGCGGCAGAATTACATACAGCAGCGTAGTTTAATGCACACAAATTACACGTCGTGCAAACCAGTCGGCCATCCCGTTTACCATCAACAATCCCAGTAGCCTTTGCGCACCCTAATTTCCGGACATGCGCAATCGTTAAATCGATTCGGTTGCAACTCCGCTATTCAGTAGTCCCAGGGTGTGCAGCTAATCATATGTAATTAGTTTTTTGTGGTACCCCGAACGTGTATGAGCAAGCTCTTTTATGGAGGTCCTCTTTGTTGGTTTCTGGCGGACACTTACCAGTGACCAATTTGTTATGGTTCTTCAGCACGACACGGTTGTTCGTTTCAAAGTAGTTTTGCTCTGGCATCATTGTTACAGGGGCAACACCCAGAGAGTAGACACAGATAGATATCCAATCCATTTTTGCACATTCTGCGGTACACACTAAGTGCTGTGGTGGTCAGATTTTGTTACCCCGTACATTTATGCAAAGTGCTTTGGGTTGCCGGTTAATAACTTCTCTGAATTAAGCAGCTGGAAGCATGGCCCCTTATGCCCCGCCGTAGTTACGCCAGTGGTGCTGACTCATGCCGGAATTCCCCTTTTCCTAAAGGTCTTTAGTCACAGAGCGACCCATTGGGGCAACCAGCGGTCACTGAGATTGATTTTTTTTGCCAGATCACTTTTCGGCCGGGGCCAACCTCGCCAATACACAACATGCCCCCCTCCAAGGTAAGCACTCCAGAATCCAAACGTACTGCCGTCAGACAAAATAACATGGTCGCACAGAGTCAATAAGGCCATGTCTTCCTCTGGTGTTTTCAAGTAGGACAGGGTTATAAAAATAGATGTGTCGTTCAAAATGTGGTTAGTCACCCATTCCTTATCTTCTGAACACACGACGAATATAATATTGCGAAACCGTTTGTTGTAGTAGCTGATTGCGCGTTGGAAGTAGTCCGGTCCCGGGACAGTACTGCCCCATTCGTTCAAGTTTAGTTTATCACCTCGCCGCACGTGGATCCCTATCACCGTAACCGGCTCTTCATCGGGAGTCGGAAGTCCCTTTGTAGCATTTTCGGGAATGATTTCACTCAACCTACGTCCAACTAAACAACGGATTTTTGCAAGTATGCACGTTCTACCTATTGGCGTCTTAAACATCTTCATAACATTGTCGAGAAATTTAAAGACGGATATGTAGACGTTGTTTTCAAAAACAAACTGCCGTCTGATTTCCGAACTATAATTGTGAAAATATTTGTACGAAATCAAGTATCCCATAAAGGATGTGTTGACAGCCCGTAAATTGAGCACTTTTCTATTGAAAATGCTTGCACCTCGTTCATAGACTGTCTGATGAACAGCAATGCCATCTGTGGGTAGCTGGTGAGCTTTGGTGTTGATGAATGTTCTCTCTAGCTGTGAACCAGGTTCAGTAGCTAAGGTGGCATTATACAGTCGAGAAATCCCATACACAGATGCATATTGGAACATTTGATTCCCAAGCCTACCAATGATGTGTTTCTTGAGAAAATAGTACGGATTGGTTTCAACAATTAAATTTTTTTGCTCATCCCAGTTCGAATACGAACAACATTCTGCACTCGCGGGCCTCTCGCTGGTACTCCCGTGAGAAATCTCCGTTTCTCGTAATTCGTGTACATGAGCAACACCGCTACAGTTTTTGGATGGCACCAAACAGGTAGTCAAGTGCACGTTTTCTTGCAAAAAATAATTGAACCATAATGGAATCATGAGACTTCCACCGATGACGACAACAAGAAATGCTTTCCTGAAAGAACACCTCGACTTCATAGCACAACTGTACATACAACATACAACTGTAGTCACTATAACTTCTGTTGTAATAAATTGTTTTAAAATAAGCATTCCAGGTGCAATCCTCACGTGTGTAATCCAAAAATTATTTCAGTATGTACATGTACATGTTGCTGCTCTTGCGGGTGCAGTACAGATCACATGAACGACACGTGCGACTCATACATGTAAATGTGTGAACTAAAGTCCACGCTCATGAACACGGCTCACTAACTCGATAAACACGGTTCAGGACTCTTAGAGCACGGATAATGCAAAAAAGCAAGACTGGGACATCTGCAGCACCTGGTCTCTTCGAGAAATACAACAACACTGGATGATGCGGGCTAAGTCAGTCCACAATATTAGTGCAAATGTCACCAATCCTTAGAAATTTTTGTTCTAACATTTACAACTTGTCATTGAATACAATTGTACTTTGTTTAACATAGATGATTTTAAAATAGCATTTTCGTTTAGTTCTTGTTATACTCTAGCTTAATTAGGAGCACGCAAATTTATCTCGAGCTGCACCCAAGACTATTTCTTGATAATTAGGTTCCGATATCAGCTCTTTTCAGCCGTATCAGATAATGCAGTCGAGCATAGAATATTGGATAATTATTTTCATTCAGTAAAAGAGTAGATTAAAATATTTCAAACATTATTCCTGATACAATGATTAGACATGCATGACTGTCCAATGCCTGTGATCTGACATTTTTACTCGAAATCAAACTAAAGTCGTTGGCATTGTATGTTCTACTAAAGTAAGATTTACGAAAAATTATCAATAACTGTATACTCGAGCATATTTTAGTTTACATGATCGATTGCGTAATCCTATTTTACATTTGATGACCCAAGAACGTTAGAGTTCGCCGCGTCAGACCTCGCAATCTCGAGTTTCAGTCAACAATTACAATTTTTTTCTAAGCGGGTGAACTTTGTCAAAACAAACATCTAACTGTTTGTTTTTCGTTCTTCATTAGCCACTCAAGTCTTGACCCCAGTTTATGAACTTTTGCTGGGCTATTTAAACACAGTAAAAATGAGTCAACTTACGAACTGTCTGAAATTGCAACGAAGGCGCTGTAAAATAAAATGTTAAATAGTCTCGCGAAAATATAATTTCGAGCTCTAGCTTTGAAGCGCTTTTAAACAGAATAAAGAAACAATTAAATGTTACACCCAAGTTGTATAAGTCCACTAAAACAAAGCTCATCGTGTTTCGACTGCAGGTGTTTGATGATGGCAATATTCGGAGAGTAGCTCGCATTGGTAGATATTTATCGATTTTGATTATCACTTCATCACATATTCGCATCTGTCGATTGAAAATTATTTCATTTCGAGGAACGTGTAAATATGCTGGTGATAAAAAAAATCATCACTAGCGCAGATTTTAACATCATCCATGCAAGAAAACGACTAGCACAAAGCTAAGATAATTTGTTAGCGTCAAACGTAATCTATTCCTATTTAGAATTTGACGTCACTTCCTGAGTTTGTAAAGGTCGTAACGATATCGTTTCGAAGATACATGGACAGACCTCTGAGGCCTTCGGATTAACAACGCAATACTACATGACCGTACATGTTTCTCGTCTTTACACGAAGGGGTGATACTTTGAAGAAAAGTTCTACGTAGTATTGACCATTAGGTTTTAAAACTCTCTCACCTTAAAGAAAAAATCCGAGTGCATATGTGTTTTCATGGATGGCGATAAAAATAATTTACTCAATGATTCAAAAATAATTTTGTGCCAATGCAATATTCAGTTTTATGACTCAGCTTTCAAAACAAGTTTATTTTGTTGCACTGATTGTTCGCCAGGGTTACTAGCTACATGTACTTTCGAGAGCATGATATCAAATGTCTTGCTTTAATTAATGTTAACAAAATTGATTTCTTTTATACGTCCAGAATGTTGTCAGAACAGTTACAGAAACGTATCGCTTTCGTCAACGTCGCAGTAATTCCGGATCTTCCATCGAACTGACAGGAACCCGGATATAAAACCGATATCCTGGAGTCTTCTGCGCTAACCCGCCTGAAAAACACGAACTTTTAAAGCAGGAACCCCGGGGTTTGGACACAAAACCAGCCTCCCGTTCATTAAGGCTAGGACCTCGCTAAAAAGCAAGACTTCGTGAGATATTGCTGTGTATTTCAAATTAGAACAAGTGACTTTGGCTAGATTTTAGCTAGGTCCTAGCGTAGGTCCTAGCGTTACTGAACGCACGCCCGGACAATTTTTCAAATTTTCTGAGACCGTGGTCAGCAGCGTCAAACTTTGATTTAAAGCATCTTCAAATACTGTCCAGTTGTTTTCTGCACTTTTTGTTAAGTAAAATTTGTAAATAATAAAACGTAGCTTATATTAAATTTGTTATTTGTTTTCTAGCGGTAAAACTCGTGCGACTTGTCTGTAGGCGAATTTCAGCGTAATCTATACTCTCAACACGTTCTCGATGAATATTTAGTTAATTTCGGATTATTCGATAGTTTCTCCAAAAATATTTCCAAAAGCGATTTGCAAAAATATTATATCGAAGTTTGAGTGCTATTGTGATAGAACTATAGTTAATTGGAGAATTTGGGGAAAAAATATGTGACGTAATATTTCATGGCGCCGAGACCCGACGCAAAAGGGGTCGTACAACTGCAGCATCAGAGTAATATACTTATACAGTACATACAGAACGCCAAACCATCACACGTTGTCTAAAATTGTCATACAACGACATATATTTACAAAACTATTTAAAGTAAGATTTGTTTTTCATCAACAAATGTTTAAGAAAAAGTTCGGGTTGGTGTTTCGATTCCCGGGTGTCCTGTCTCGTCACCGGGGTGCCTGTTTCAAAGGTCGGGGTTCGTGTATTTCGCGCTGGTTAGCTGTTTTGTAGGTTCGGGAGTCTGTTACCGATTCAAGGGTATCTGTTCCACCATGAATCCTGTTTCGATGAAATACCCTGTTATTGTACAGTGTATCAGCGGTACAAATGTTGTCTCCTACAGTGGTTCATAACAAGTTTACGTTTGTTGTTACAGTGTTAAAGGAGAATGCCACCCAATTTTATTAGTCTTTTTTGCCGTCTTAATCAGTTTATATCCACTTCGCCTCGCACACGGTTAACCTTACCTTCCCACGAGGTGGTGTGTTAACCTGTGAGGAAGGTGAGAAACGACGCTAGCGACGTCAGAGGTTCATATACAGAGTGAATGCGCTATGTTGCGGCGCATCGTTCCCGCTTGTCCCAACTAAGCAGCTGCAAGGAAAGCGGGTATATCGTTTTTTTACTTCCTCGAAAGTACGAAATGGTTATTAAGTGGCTCATAGTAGTGAAGAATGGAATGTACGCTGTAAATAACAAGCATGAGGCCGCGAAACATCTCCGTGTCTGTGGCCTGCAGACGTCGACAGTGCCTGACGAATGCGGGCTTACCAAATAACTCCATAATACGTTCCGTTGTCTGAGCTTGTTCACGGCGCCTCTCTAGTATTTCTTCATCACTGTATTCCTGTTCGAATTGATAGCCTGTAAAATTTAACGATCCACCTGCGAAGTCGGGACTGATCATGAGCTCTATCTCGTTCTAAGTCGGGATTGCAGTTGCCATGTTGGCGTTTATTACTGAGCGCTCTGTTTCAAAATGAATTATTCTCACCCTAACCATTACTTATATAAAACTGGAACAAAGTATGTCTCATTAGATGCAATTTGTAATGCCTTTGGAGTGTTCGTGAGTGCAAATGATTTGAGAAGACAACAATGAATAAATCATTGCGTTACCGGCTTTAATTAGGTGCAATAAAACCGTTGACGGGACACCTACGCCGTGAGAGCTCATGCTAATTTAGTGTTTAAGTGTTTTTAGAATCTTTATTTACATTTACATTACTCAAATAATGATCGTCAATGTACAACGTCTGCCCTGACGTTGCTGTGGCCAAAGCGGAACCTGAATTCGGGCCCTCGACGAGTAAGTAGATTTGCAGTTTCGTGGCTAATTCACCAACATAATCAGGTGCACATTACTTTGGCTGACTAGTATAGTATTTCATTGACTGGAAGTTTAGTTTCCACTGAACTTTGGCTGGTTTATGTTCGTGATGTCTGATCAGTTTCCGAGCCACTGGCCGGGAGTCAATCCGGCCGGCCGCGACGGGCCTGGTCGGGCTCCGAGCTGGCCAGGATAACAAGGGCTTTGTGTTTAAAACTCAAAAAATTACAAGTCTAAACAACCCAGATTTAGGTTCTCCTGTCTGCATCTCATGGAAAATACTTCGAAATTATCTCCGAAGAGACCACAAACTCCTGCTACGGACCTTATTGGCCTGCCGAACTCTGTAGGTTACGGTGTGTCCAAATACCGATAAATCCGTAAGAGCGAAATAAAACAACACGTTTTTATAAGAACTCGGTGTATTTTTAAGGGTTTTACATCGAAGTTTGATGATTTATTGGTGTTAAACGATGACTTCAAGCGATAAGCTGACACCAGTAACCCGTGTTGTGAACTGCTGAACAGACTGCGTATGAAACCGATGACGTCATTGGATAATTCCAACACCTCCGTCTGCCGTCAGGTGTCAGGTAACGCAACCGTACATGTACGTGGCGTTATGGAGTAGAACTACTCGATCTAAATTGATACAAATTAGGTTTGTTTTTTGGGTGGCATGCTCATTTAATTCATTTAAAAAATGTTCCCTAACTTTTGGCTTCGATTTCGTTTGCATTAGATGATATATTCCTGCGAAATATTCAGATCCGCAGTTGCACCAATTTCTACTGGCAGCTGTGAGGCGAAAGGCACAAATCAAAGAATCACACGTGACCACATTTACTTTCAAAGTATTAACAATGTCAACAATGTTCCTGTCGAAAACATTATTTGATCTATCTACTAGACAAGGCCATCGTACTGGTTTGAGATCCTCCGCCCCATTTGCAATTCCTCCGTCGTTCAGCCAGGCATTCAAAAAGTCTACAGATATGATGTGCATCAACAACTGTGATCCTCTTCCAGTCCCTTTTAAGGAAAGCGTATCTTTTACGAGTATAAAAATAGTTTTAAATCTGTTTTTAATAGTTTTTACAACTCAATAGCCCTTACACAATTCTCGCTTGCCGGCGAAAACCAAATAGTATTGTTTCGATCGAGATGCGGTCTTTTCCTCAACTCCGACAAGTTTAGATACATCTTTAATAATGTCTCTCCAAACTGTAAATGTGGTGACCATGAATATTACCCTCGTGTTTTTTTCCAACGTGTCTCATCGAATACCCGAGAAACTCGCTCTTTCGTGTACTCGATGGAAACCAATTAATAGCAAATGTTTTTAATTCCTGTAATAATATCTCCACTAAAGATATATTTTAATTAAATGGTAGTCCAAACTTCAACCTTTTTTCTCAGTGGATTCCTCTTAAGCAGTGTTACTAAGTTTTAATGTATTGCTTATAAATTTTGTTGCTTCTGATTTGCATATATGAGCATGTTCCTGTTTTTATTATGTTTGTACTAGCATCTCTAAATATTTGAATACGTAAATTAGATAGTACTTACATACATATGGTTCTAGGGGTAAACTACTTTCATCTATGCACTGTCTACAACCCAGATATAATTCTTCGCGATTTCTGGGTTTGTCGTTATTTTCCTTATATGCTCTGTGTATCCTTCAATAAATATAGATATCACTTTAATAAAGAATAATCACATTTGACAGTTTATGAACACTTGCAAAAGTATAATTAAAATCTTATAGCCGTAACACACCTGGCGTTTAGAATTAAAACTAATCAATTACATGCTTACCGGACATTCATGACACTGGCTTCACTACCCGCAGGTAGATATACATGTTCAGGGTACAGAGCCCAATAAACCATGCATACAACTGTACCCGTACATGTATGTCACAAACCTATCCACACCAGGCATCTGCAGACAATAAAATATTAACAAAACAATACAACTGCTAGGTGTTTACAGCAATACTTTCATAGACGTGTACATATACACCTTCATGTCAGGTGTACAAACGAAATTATCAAGTTCATTTACTTGCGCATGTGCAAAAGACCTGTGCAAATGATGTAATCACGCAGAGTGAGTAAATTTAATGTAGTTAGGTGCACATACACTGTATGCCGGACAAATAAAAGATATTTTTACACATGGCAATACAAAAATCTGCTGTTGAGTGATTATTTCTGACAAGAACGGTTGTCAAATGCGGAATCTGGACTTTTGTTAGGGAGAGGCGTAGCGTTTTAGTTTGCGTTCCTTCCGAAAATCCTGAAAATGGGTGCTTGAAATGTTATGTCCCGAAATGTGTCGTACTCAAAGCGAGGTAAAGGCTAGTCATGAGATAAAAAAATGTGTTTGGCTCTATGGAACCACGATCGCATCATTCACGGTTGGCTATGTGTTACTTCATCCGATATTACAACGTACGCTTTACGCGGTACGTCGTAAACTTTTTTTAATCGAAATTTGAAGACTTCGTAGTTCGTCTCGGTTGATTTACAGTATGTCGGACCCTGGCCAAACGACTTTGCAAGCTTTGGAAAATGTAAGCTTTTCATTACGTAGATACTGTCCCTGTTTACAGGTTCAAATGTAATGTTGGCATTTAATGCAGCATCCAAACTATTTAACTTAAACCCTCAAGAGTGGATTTTATAATCCGCCGCATTAATCGTATTCGTGTCGGAAGGCGAAAATACACGAGTTCGCACTGTTCACTGTATACGTTTGTGAACTAACGGAACAGCTAACGTCAAGGTCGTACAGCGTTGCATGTGCCGGGGACTTCTCATAAAGCGCTCTCAAGCTGGGAGTATTTTTAGGATTAGCGCTTTTTCGTAATTTATAAGTTCTTGTTACGGCTGAGTACAGTAGAATTATGCCGCAATTTTATGAACGCAGCGAAATTGAATCTTGCGTGTTGACTGGAAAACGCAGAACACTAACACGCGAGGCCGACGGTATACAGGACACGATTTATTTCTGGCGCCATATGGTTGCAATGTATCATTCAACAAACTGAGCGTCATTTACCAACCGAAAATGGCCAAATCATGCACTATAAGCATCACCAGATGTCGCTTTTTCTTCTTTCATTTTGCATCGTCTTGGGCCCTTTATCGCGGAGATACACGCAAACAAACTAGCATATCCTTGTAGATGTCGAATTTCCAAAACGCAAATAAAAAAGTTGCGGTTCGATCAAACACAAACAAAAAGTGTACATGTATGGACGGAGACTTTGTTAAGAACGCAGAAAAATATCGTGTAGGTTTGAAATATCCTGTGGGTAGATCGTTACAAAAGTTGTAGTGTAGAAGTTCATAGTAGTTTGTAAATGAACTCATTTCTTCTGAAAGTTCATGCAGTGTATATGTATGTTACCGTAAACAAGAGACATTGGAACACATTTTACGATTATTATGTTACTGAAGGCACATGAGTGGATTCTGGAAAATAACAATATCCGTGACAAAAAGACAAATGAACACCTGTTCCATAGTTGTCAACGTTGGAAAATGAAAAACGGACATATGAATTGAGAACCAGGAATTGCGGATAAAAAACGGGATATCTGGCGTCTATGTCAACTGCAACGCACAAGAATGTTTCGTCAGCGTTTCTTGTAGAACGAGAGAGCGTCGGCCCTTTTTGTTATTTTCTTTTAAGACGAATGTACCTCAAAAACATGTGACGTCCCGCTTTATTTTTGTTAGTCGAACGGGAAAATGGTGCTATCTCGCGAGACAAATTACAGATATATATTATATGCCAGTGTCGCCGTGTGTCAAAAAGCGGGATATTGTAATGGTGGAGCGGCATGGCGGGATAGTCTGCTGAGTTTTCTGAGATGTTACCTTGAAAGTTTGCCAGGTTATTGATACCATCGTTTTGCCGTGAATGTGTTTTTGCTAGTTATTCCTAGAATGCCACGGCACGTTATCAATTGATGGCAAGTTGGTATCATGTCTAAAATGAAATTCTACCGTCTTTCTACTTTCAGAAAATGTTTCTATACTTTCACATAGTTAAATTCTGTGCGTTGTCTGATATCTTGCTAAATACGCAGGACTGTCGACACTTTCCTAAATAGGAAAAAAATGCCAGGCATAAACACTGGTAGAGGGTGATGTACAGCAACGTAGTCTGTCTAGAGAGCCTCGCTTTCACTGTGATGTTCCTCTGCTGCTCATGTAGCGGCTACATCGCTGTCTTTTATTTTCTCATTGAAACGGAGTCACGTTACTGTTAAGAAAGGCGGTAAACACTTTTCTGTACATGTATGTGGCTCTTAATATGCATGTAAAACGCTACATGCACTGTAGTATTTAGGAATTCACTTTAGACCAAGTACAGGTGGGGTAATTTTGAGGTTGCGTGTATCAAAAAATAGTTAATTTGCTCTCTCTGTTGCTGGGTCTGTTTTATTGTAAACACCTTTTGCCGAGTTGTTTTATGCACGGGAATCCATAGGCGGATTTAGGAGGGAGGAGGCCCCCCTAGGCTCCCGCAAAAAATAAAACAGCAACAAATAAATAAAATAGCAAGAGCGTAGGGAAATGATGGGTTTATTAATTAACCCCGGTAATTGAAATTAAACGGCTGAAAAAGTTTTTAATGTGTGCAGTTTTAGAGTTTGGGGGGGGGGGATCAGTTCCCAATTTTTCAAGTGTCAAATTCGGAACACGGCGCAATCGTAACGGAACTATGGCTAAGTATAGGCTTTCCCGCGATGTCCCAGGCGACTGGCAGTGGCGCTGCGCACTACGACTCCGTTTCCGTCGTCTGCACCACTGTGCAATGAAGAAAATTACTTCATTTTTTAAAGAAAATGGAATCTGAGTGACGGTGAAAAAACAGAAGCTGCTGGTAAGATGTGAATTTTAATCGAAGCCTTAATGAATCACTTAATAGAAAATGATAATTCTCTCTTTGTCAAACATTAACTTAAGACGATTTCCTATGCAATCGCGTCATTATTGCGAACACAAAAACAGAATTGATCTTTTGGGCAATTGGAGACAATTTTAAATACAACAAATTTATTACGAACTGATTGCAAAAAATATAAAATGTGTAATAAGCATTACAAAGAGAAGTAGATTTCGCGCGCAAACGCTGTGGATCATAAACAAGAAGGTCTCTTTGAAGTGGTGGTGCAGTGGTAAAGCACGCGCGCTAAGTCGTGAGTTAGAGTCAGTCTGTGGTGATGGCAGTTTTTCTGTTTGACACGTTTTTTCCCTTTTTTCTTGGATAATACTTCGGGAATCACGGCAAATGCTAAATTTTTATAGGAAAACAAACATTCCCTGGGCGACCTCCCCCCATTCGGTGATATGCGCATCTACAATCGTGCTTTGCGCAAATGTTTACAGACAAAATTTTGAGCCCCACACATGATGTCCTAAATCCGCCACTGGTATCTTACATGCTTGCCACAAGTTCCTTTTGGTATAGTTTTGTCAGCCGGAGGCTGTACACTGTAGTTAAGTTGACCCCACGTGACAGTGGTTATTAGTGTGGTGAGGCGTGTCGAACTGCGATTGTCCTGCTTTACTCGTCATCGTCTGCGTACCAAAAACTGACACCTTACCCTCGATCGTGTTTACATGACAATCCTTTCGCATAATCATTTACTTTTGATTATGGCCCCGAATGCGACTTAAGCAAGATGATTTATGGGTTTTCATTTTTATGTTATTTTTGTGAATGTTCTCACACTTCAGGTCCCATTTATTATCCTATCAACTTGAAATTTATACAAAACGCGTGTGTCTTGTGATTACGTGGGCGGACCAGCACTGAAATATGTGGAGGGGGTCTACAAGCGCCCCTATCCCCTGTGGTGTGCCGCCGTTGGATTACCTTCAAACGCCTCGTTGTTAAAAACATCGGGCGCAAGGCAAGTCCTGTGGCGGCCATTTTTCAATCTTTTGGTCAATAGATATCTCCGGCGTTTCAGGAGGGTTTTTTATCTTCACTACAGTAGCTATCAAAAGCATGCAAACATTTTTCTCTACGGCTAACCGTTCGCAAGCTATTCGTGATCTTCCTTTAGCTGCTCTTGATTGAGTTTTCAAACTGTATTTCCATCCTCTGTTGACAAATCTTCCTGACATTTGGTATCTCGATAGCTTTCCTTACATGCCTTTTGGTTTTTATTCATACTTACCGTTTATGAGATATTTGATAATATCTGACTGAATGACTGTTCTTTTTGACTACTCCTCGCAGCATTTCTATTGTTATATCATACTCGAGATACAGGTGGCATTCCTCATACATTTCATTTGTATTTCACTGAGAACATGTGATTTTCAACGGCTTACATGTAGAAGCTACCGTGTTTGGTTGAAGTCGGACTCAAGAGGACGCTGTGGTGGCCATTTTTAATTTTAGCTTTGCGCACGCATAGGCATGTCGTTCCTGAAGGAAATGTTTAAAACTTGGTCTGTTGGTAGATCTTTTCAAGAACTATGACGTGGTTTTCATCCGTTTTCCTCTTCCACGGTTCACGAGCTACTCCGAGATTTCCGTATTGCTTCTCTGTTGCGGATTTCATGTTCCATAACTTCAACATGGCGGAATTTTCTCTGTAGAATTCCTTATACGTGGATAGATTTCTTCAATCACTATCTGACCGTTTCCAGCTTTGACTTAATGTTCCCGAGTTATCAAAGGTTCATTGTCTTACATGTATATAAAGGTTATACAACGTACGTGTATGTACCAGTGGTTATTCAGTGGCGGATCTAGGATATCACTAGGGGGGGCAACATTTTTGTCCGGTTGTAAGCATTTGCACAAACCACGATTGTAGATGCGCATAGCAC
>NMRA01000852.1:25183-55483 GCA_002633005.1 Phoronis australis
CCCCCCTAAATCCGCCTATGTTATTATATCGAGATTCGTGATATGCAAAAGTATTTGAACGAGGGTGCTCTACTGAGGATTCTTTAAACAAGCGAGTTTACACAGATTGCTCCGCTTGTTTTGGTGTCGTTTGCCATCTTTTATCAATGATGATCGCAGATCGCGTGACACGTACATGTATAGGTGCACGCAACATTTTTTATGAATGAAATTTTTGAAACCTGCATGACGCGGCAGTCAAATTGTATTTTACAGCAGCTACAGGCTTGGGGTGCATATCTGCTATTTTCAGTATTTTCCTCACAGATTGATCGAAATCTATTTCAACGTTAAAGTTAGCTTACGTTTCTGACGATTTTTCTTGACTTCGTTGAGTATTTCTGTGCAGGACACCCAGACGTTGTGGCTGATGCGCGTTCAGACCCTTTTTAAAATGCTCCTTGTGCGCTGTTCTTATCATTTTTAGGTTGAAAGTATTCCGGAATTGACAGAAATACTCTATTTACTGCAGTTGCAGTTTTGCTTTTGGGCTCGACGTATTTTTATTGTTTTGAGAGCGAATTTAAAAATTGAATCATATTTGACCGTAAAGAACTTCAACTAGTGTAGTGCAATAGTTGACCAAAATTAGACATGCATTGGTAATGCATATTGCATTCCTAATCCCAAATATATTGTAGCAAGTTCGAAACATTTTATGACTAAAGATTCTGCTCAGGTGCAAAATTTCGAGGTATATTAAGAAAAATTGTCAACAATATTTTTATTTCACTTTTTTGTTTAGTTTTGAAAACGTATATCATAGTATTGGCATGCGAAAATATTGCGCAAGGAGCTAAATCCAAATTGATGGTATACATATATAATCATGTGTTAGCAATTGCAGTGTATTATGTGCTCAGGTGGGAATTTTGGCCAGAAAAGAGGCATCCGTAGTCATCGCGCGTGGAATACGGAAAAGAAGTTCTTCCACATAAAACTTCACAATAACATAACGCGTATAGGATAATAACCAATTCATCGCTGTACTTTTCTATGTACTTGCACTGCAGATCGCATTTTAGTCTCATCAACATAAAATAAAAAATATCGCGTACCTCGTAAAAAGCATATGGTGTATTGTTTTGAGAGAACAAATGGACACAAGGTGGCGCTGTGGGAGCCTTTTGGGATAGTCACTTGTGGATCTCTAGCTTTGCAATTGCTTGAGGGAATCTTCTGAAATTTGCTTTTTACACTGATCCCTTTCCTCGCCACATATCTGCAACATTTCATCTCTTCCTCGTTTTGACCTAACGTTCTGAAGTTTGAAATTTTCTGATACAGTAAGTTGCCTTTTCTGTCACTGACTGGTTCACCAATGCATTTTTGTTGGTTTGGAGTGGGCACCAGGGGAGTAGGAGTGGTGATCTTTGTTATTCCTGTTATCGTAAACGACCTCACTTCTCAATTTTTCATTCGATTTTGCCAATTGTCTCTCATCAGAGCGCTTTCATTTTAAACCTTGCTAACCTAACACGTATCAGAATCAGGGCGGCACGATTATCTAAACTACCGCTGCTGTAATGCAACAAACAACATTATAGTACCGAAGACACGATTTTCAGTAATGATCACGTGCGCCAGTTAAAAATAAATACCTCGGCCTCGGGCCAGAAAGTGTCCCGAATCGTGGAATGGCAATTAAGTCACAATGTTTGAGGCAATTAGACCGCAAAACATTCCAAAAATATAAAAAACAATTTGTATGGAAGAAGTTTCGGTGCTAGCAGTTGCAAACTAGTTACTTTGTTTCTATCATTCCACACAAGCTCATCTATTTTCCATAGCAAAAACAACATCCGGAACGAACCAGCGCAAACTAATCCTGCACATGCGCGGTACAACTTGAACAGTGCAAGATCAACGTGGACATCCCCAGTGTACAGTTCTAAGTTTAAACTGAGAGCGACCGTGATCGCACTCCGGGACCGTGGGGTAGATGTGGTTGCAGCCAGGCAACTGGCTAGTCCAAATAAGTCTTCTGCCTCGTTGCATGGTTAGCGAATTGGATGAACGGAAATTCATACCAAGCACTGTTCTGAAAATGGCTGTGTGCAACTTCTGTCATAAAATTATACGCCGAAGTCGAGGTCTTAGTCACTTCGTGGTTGCATTAATCTTATGGGGCTGTCGTTTCGGCCGAGTGACTGTAACCTTCCATGTAAATTACCGCTAACCCCGACTGGGGTCACCGAACGTGTTCAGTGGGACAATAGCTACTGAGCTTATGTTTTACAAAAATCATATTCTTAGGCCAGCTTTGAGCCGAGTGAGCAGTTCGGCGGCAAGGAAAGGATCATGTCCCGTGTATTCCTATCGTTGTGGCTATGTTACTTTTCGCTCACAGGTATGTCCTATTTGTAAGTGTAAAACCTAGAATGAGCAATTGAAAATTATTTGTATTTGCTAAGTTTGAAAACCTGTGCATTATTTTTTACAAACCATCCATAACACTATACGTATATCTAACTAGTAAATGCGAGCGCTATGTTGAACACACCTGCAACTTAAATTACATGTTTTCCCAACACAAAACCGTGAGCTATTCCTAACTTATGAGAAGATTCCGAGAAACTAACACAATAAAAAACAATCGGTGTGTTCAATTGCACTGCATTGCATCAAAAAAATGTTTTGCCAATTTACAAAAACGTAGATTACCTTGTAACCCGTACGTTTTTTTCATAATACCCGAAAACAATTCAGAAGATAAACCTAATGGTGAGAATTCGTTCGTTTTCTTTGGAAGTAGTTTGACTAGTTTATGCATTTTACACTGTAGTTAATCGCGCATGTATATACATCATATTGTAATTCATGTGCGCACACTTGGGGGTAGGCTCGGGGGCTCCAACGATCCCCCCATTTGGCAAAGTGGGCAAAATTGTCCACCTCAGAGAAACAAAAAGTCCGAAAAAAGTAGAAAACGAGACCAATATAAAGTAAAAAGGCAGGAATTCGGCGGGTGCATAATTCATAGCTCTGAACGTACACCATAAAAAGTCCACATTGGCAAAAATTCGAGCCACCAAACTTCTTAATCTGGGTGCGGGCGTGTAACTGTGTCAACAAATGGCGCCGCTGCGACAGGAAGCTACTGGTTTTTGCAATTAGTACGGCAACCGTTTGTGATTTGCCTTTAGTATGACTATTGACCAGAAAAGAACATATAAGATTAACTTCGCTCAGGAAACGTACTCTTCACATTTAGGCTACTCTAACAATTCACGTACAACTTTCTAAGTATTGTTCTCCTAAGCGACTGTGAATCCACTCAGGAAACCGGTACTCATCTATTTTTGACAGCTGTAGAAATGACTTGCGTTGGCAACGGTTCCGAACAATACGGGCGTGCGTTCAGTAGACGCTAGGACCTACGCTAGGACCTAGCTAAAACCTAGTTAAAGTCACGTGCTCTCATTTAAAATGCACGGCAATATCTCACGTAATCCCGCGAAGTCTTGCTTTTTAGCTAGGTCCTAGCGTTACTGAACGGGAGGCTGGTTGCCACCGTCATGACACATGTGCTGCGCGACAGATTGATAAATGTTAATTAATAGTGTTTGCTTGGAAAGTTTTTCTTAATTAAATCAATCGGATACCGCTTAGCGAAGTTTTCAGTTATCTCCATGCAATCTTACCAACTGTAAACAAAGAAAGCATTGCGCAACTTAGTTCTCAAATAACAACCTCTACAGTAATTTCAAAATTGTGCACTGGTTGTTTTGAAAGAGCATATATTTACGAGTATTCCCATCAAGTTCGGTTGGATTTCTTAAAACGTCTGGGGGTCCAGTTTGTTGAAATAAATATAGATTATTACATGGCGAAGTCCTTATCCCCCGTTATCTAGAGCCCGAATGGATTTTGGAGAATTATTGCCCCGAGAGTGATAATTCACCAAAGTCCACGAGGGCTCTAGATAAGGGGGATAACGGCTGAGAACATGTAATAATCTATTTATACCACATACTAAACGAGAAACATTGCAATGAATCGATTTACCTTTTCTGACTCTCCACGGCGTTGTTACTACTTTCTATGTCAGAGGCCCGGGGTCGGAGGTCGTGACCTTCTACGAAAAGTCGAGCTATTTTTGTCAAATAATGCTTTTACTCAAAACCAATGGGGCTATTTGGAGAATTCTCCGCGCGGTGTGGCTGCTGTACTAGTGGTGATTGAATTGCGCATGCGTGGCTGTCTGCATGTAAACAACTGGTAAAAGATGGAATTTTTATCAAAATACGTCGTCGCGCTAAGCCTTATTACTGCTAATTTCCCTGGTGCAAGTCTTCGACAGGTGGCCACAAATTCCCAAAAGACCAAAGGTTACTATATTCGTGGACAATTGCGGTCAACAGGGTCAACTATCTGACAAAAAGTGTGTGGATGCTGAAGCCCCGTGTGTGCTCTATGTCTATGACTATGCAGTTCCATTCGGAGACTACACAACATTACTTGGTAAGTTTTTAGCAATCAGTTTCTATCAACATCGTTCGGTGATGTTATCCTCACCAGTTATCCCACTGAATAACAGTTTTATTAAATGAAACTAAGTGTTTCTTTTTGGAAACTCACCCGATCCCGGGTAGGCTAGCAGCACATATTCATATTGTCCTGGGTGGGAGTGCTCCCAAAATAAGAGGTGTATGGTACGTGATGCACAGAAGTCAAGAGTGACTTTTTCACAGCAGTTTCTCTTCAAAACTCTGCAGTTTCCAATAAAATTCTCTAGATGAGTGAGTTTCTTTATTTTATCGTGGACCCCACCCCCAGGACCACCAGCTCAGTTATCGAATTAACATGAATAAGCCTTAATTCAGTAAATGTCGTAACATTGCATTGGAAAAAAATTGACACCTAGAATGAATTTTACTTGTTGAGATCAAAAGCACATTTTAAGGTTCATGAAAAATACACATTGTTAAATCACTTTTAGCCTGTTTCACATATTTTAATTCAGATATTAAATAAGACTTGGGTACAAAGCTTATTAGTTTCAAAAATTGACACCTAGAATGAATTTTACTTGTTGAAATCAGAAGCACATTTTAAGTGTCATGAAAAATACACATTGTTAAATCACTTTTAGCCTGTTACACATATTTTATGCAGTTATTAAATAAGACTTGGGTACAAAGGTTATTAGTTTCTACATATAAACATGAAGATGAAATGTCAAGTCTGTTCTGCCTTACAAAAGTAGTTTTGTCTTGCCTTTTCTTTTACAATTTGCTAATATTCCTATTCTGTTACAGGCAAGAAAAAACAACTGAAACCAACCGCCTGACCATCTATTTCACAGTTGGACAAAGTGAAAAGCAATCCTTCAGCAATAACCTGAAAGAATTCAATGTAATTCAGTAATTCAGCACCTGATATGCCTGATTATGGACTCCCTCGCAATGTTTCTTTCTGTGCTTTTTCAGTTTGCCATTTGTTTTTAAATACACTGATAATTGTTTATTCTCGAATCTTGTGCATAGCAGCTAGCTATAATTGAAAATATACAATAAGACAATCGATGCAGTCACTGAATGTCATTTCCCCATAATCTGTACCAAATTGAAAAGTTTTTACCAATAGTATAAAGCCTTTCTTATGAAAGGAAAATTTAATGTCACTCAGCTTTTGGCTTTCATTTCACTGGGTTCTAGTTTCAATGGCCTATAAAAGTGNCTAGCCCTAGCCCTAGCCCTAGCCCTAGCCCTAACCCTAACCCTGCTTTGTGATTCTTCATGAAATTTTGACAGGTTTAAATTATTTCTTTGGTGAGAAGTCGTATGACGTCAATATCAGAAGGGTCCAACCATTGTTATAATCCGTTTTGGTACTTTTACCGGTGTCTCCGTCAAATTCCTGCCCATTCTAATTATTGGAGCCCCTTGTGGCCTGTTTGCCTCAAAGAGATACATGTAAGCACCCCGAGCAGCCCACGATTTCCTTAACATCAAAGTTCTTGAACAATTCGCGTTGCCTTTATCCTAACTTCCCAATACCACGATGGTTTTGGTCCTGCACACTGACAGTAATACTATTTTTGCAGTTTTGGGACTGAATTAAACGAACGGTTTTGTTTTTCCAGGTTCTTCCGGTTGTTATGATTATTATTCTCGGAATGCTGGCCTTTTGGCTACCGCCTGATGACGGCGAGAAGATTGGTCTCTGCGTAACTCTCCTGGTGGCGCTGTCGTTCATTATGTTGCTACTGGGAGACAAGATGCCTCCAACTGCTATTTCTGTTCCATTGCTGGGTGATTTTTGAAAGACATTTTGATGTTACTGTCAATGCAACGCACACACAATACACCAGACAAACTGATACACAGTTGGGATCCCCACCCAAATAAGTATTTCAATATACAGTGTATGGCGATTCATCAAATTGTGAAAACCATCGGTACGACTCAAGCTCGAATGGCGTGTCGTAAAATATTGGAAACCAACAATATTTGAAAGAAAATGTCTGCGAAACTTCTAAAAACGGCATGCCAGCTGTGTTTTTCGTCCCGTCCATAGAAGGGCGTTTAGGTAACCACGACGGTATTTTAACAATTGAAACTTTTACAAATTATGGGTTTGGATTAATGCATTCATTGTATGCTTCCGCGCAGCCCAGAAGGGTTATGACTGACCGGGTGCATAGCCCAGTAATATATTTCAAAGAGCTAAATAACTCAAACCGCTGCCTAATATCTAGTCTAATTATTATTTTTAAAAATTTTATCACGGCTTTAATTGTGTTTGTCTGGGTCAAAATGTCAAAATAACGCGATGCTATAGGAGCAATGCGGCGGAAACACGCCACGGTTATAAAATGGTGGTCACGTCCATGTACAGATGCTCACCACAATAATATTTGATATACTATCATTTTAAATTTTCTTTATCTTAGGACAATTCTACGCTGCGGTGGTGATTATGCTCACTGCTACGACAGTACTGTCGACTATAGTGATCCATACGCACTTCCGAGGAAATCGCGGTAAACGTGTGCTCAACTGGATACGAATTGTTGTGCTCAAAGGACTGGCAAGGTTTCTTTGTTTTGACTTGACATGCAAGAGCGACCTCTATAGAGACCGCGAGGTTAGTCATTGTCATTTTCCGTTGATTTCGTAATGACTCTGATCTGTCTTGCCCCTATCTACACACTTGCTTCACGTCTCTTCTGTTTTTTTTTCAATTCTCTTCCACCCAACAATATCTTAGCACTGTGTTTAGTTACTTAAACATCTTATCTCATCAGCCATGCTCAATTTTGACAAATTCCCTTTTCTATGAAAATCATTTCTCTTTTTCTCTCATGCATCCCTTTCTCCTTTTTCTTCCATTGTCTCCGTTAAGATTCTGAGCCGTTGTAATGAAATAGAAACTCGTCAGAATGCAACTCAACTCCCTTGTTAAAACGGCTATGAATCCGACTACATCTCTTTTAAATTGGTCCTTGTTCAGATTAGCGACGATTTCCAGAGCTGAGAGCACGTGGTCGTTACTTATTGTTTGAGATCAAGCTCAAGCAATACTTCCGGCACTGCCGAACTATTAATTTTTATCAGCCCCAGAAATTATTCCTCATCTGAGTCAGGAAGAAGTTGAAACCGATTTCATAATCTAGTGGGGTTCAAGTCTTACAAAACCATGTTGATTGCCACATTTTACACTCTACATGTACATCACCCTCTAACCTTTGTATTGATCACACCCACACGTCCACACCTCTGTAACATTTTGTTTCTCCGTTTGTATGCACTTGCTTCACAGAATCAGTTTCTTTACGAACTGTTTCCCTTCCGTCTCTTAGTTACTGGTCGTTGTCATTTGGAGCAGCTCGATTTTTTGCGGTAGCCTCCAATTTCCTCTTGGAGGTGACCGATGAGCTGCAAATTTCAGTGAAGTGATTTTTATATTGGGGAGATTTTAGGCTACAAAAATATCCAAAGTGTTTGGATGTCATCGCTACATGTATTTGTTCTTCTCCTCCTTTCCTTGCCAATCCGTCATTTTTTAACGTAACACTGTAGTAGTATAGTAAGAGGTTTTGGGCGCCCGTTTTGCGGGTCTCGGTCAAAGGTCATCTATGTGAAAGGAGGTCACGATTTGGAAGTGGCGCGTGTCACAATGAACTTTTTTCAAAACGACGATATACGTTTTTTTCGTTAAAAAGGCAGAGAACTACGCAAGAAGATGACGTCGGATGTTTCTCACTTAAACGGCCGTAACGGGCAACTTGAATGCCAATTGACTTCCAGATTTTGCATGCACACCCGCCAGTCTTGAGCTCATGTTGATACAAGCTTTTCCACGAGGTGACAAAAGTAACTATCCGGGCTGTGTGAAGTATCGAGGTCTGTTTGGTCTCAATAAGCAGTGGCACCTTGCTGTATTTTGAAAATAGTCTTGATGCAACTAGCTGGCTACATAGGAAGGCTCTAGTTTCGAAAAGATGTTTTACTGCGAAAGTGACAACAATTTCTGGATGATGATGGATGATGGATGACACTATAAACCGATCAGTCTTCCGTTTTCTTGCGCCCATGATTTAATATCGGCGCTATGTTCAAACCATTGTTTATGTTGTTTCTGAAATAAAATTGGGTTCTATTGCTGTACCAACATATTAAGAAATTATACAAAAATAAGCAATAATTATCTGTGGTAAATCGCAATATACAGCGTGATGAAGTGGTGATCAAGAGCAATAACGGATGAGCACAAATGCGTGATGCTTGTTGAGCATTCCGCTGCATGAAAACACTTGAGGTAGTAAAATATCCAGTGTTGTATTCTGANATAATTATCTGTGGTAAATCGCAATATACAGCGTGATGAAGTGGTGATCAAGAGCAATAACGGATGAGCGCAAATGTGTGATGCTTGTTGAGCATTCCGCTGCTTGAAAACACTTGAGGTAGTAAAATATCCAGTGTTGTATTCCGATTTTTATGCAATTTTAGTGTAAATTTCAAATTCCGTGCTTGTTTTTATGCAAAATGTACGGTATAAAAAGTCTCTTATCTAAATTTAGAAATTATACTTCCGCGATATCACTTAACGTTTGATTTTACCACGCCGTCGTTAATTCAACATAAGGTTTTAGGCTGGTGTAATGTCACGCACTTCGTATTTGTAGGTTGATTCGATTTTATTTCCTTTCAATAGTTGAACCTAGGAACCAGTACTGGTTCCTAGGTTGAACCAAAGTTTATAAACCGATGTCACGACCTGAGTTGCCAGCGGTGAACGAACAGCGAACAGTAAAATGTTTGTTTGGCCAAAGTTCACTCGTTAAGTCATAAAATGGTAATTGCCGACCAAGGACACGCTTAATCCGAATTGGTCGTCTACGCTAGGCGACCACTTAGCCGACCCAAGTGCCGACCACAGAGGTGACTCAGTAGACGGCTCCTAGCTGACCGTTGTTGGTCGGCTGCTGGTCGGCTAGACGACCGGTCGACGGCCGGTCGTCGACCAATTTCCGACCGGTCGGCCAAAAATTCGTGATGTGTGCTGTATCTGCAACTTTTCATCTCTTCCTCGTTTTGACCTAACGTTCTGAAGTTTGAAATTTTCTGATACAGTAAGTTGCCTTTTCTGTCATTGACTGGTTCCCCAATGCATTTTTGTTGGTTTGGAGTGGGCACCAGGGGAGTAGGAGTGGTGATCTTTGTTATTCCTGTTATCGTAAACGACCTCACTTCTCAATTTTTCATTCGATTTTGCCAATTGTCTCTCATCAGAGCGCTTTCATTTTGAACCTTGCTAGACAAAAATGCTAATACGTATCAGAATCAGGGCGGCACGATTATCTAAACTACCGCTGCTGTAATGCAACAAACAATGTTATAGTACCGAAGACACGATTTTCAGTAATGATCACGTGCGCCAGTTAAAAATGAATACCTCGGCCTCGGACCAGAAAGTGTCCCGCATCGTGGAATGGCAAGCAAGTCACAATGTTTGAGGCAATTAGACCGCAAAACATTCCAAAAATATAAAAAGAATTTGTATGGACGAAGTTTCGGTGCTAGCAGTTGCAAACTAGTTACTTTGTTTCTAACATTCCACTCAGCTATCATAGCAAAAACAACATCCGGAACGAACCAACGCAAACTAATCCTGCACATGCGCGGTACAACTTGAACAGTGCAAGATCAAAGTGGACATTCCCAGTGTACAGTTCTAAGTTTAAACTGAGAGCGACCGTGATCGCACTCCGGGACCGTGGGGTAGATGTGGTTGCAGCCAGGCAACTGGCTAGTCCAAATTAGTCTTCTGCCTCGCTGCATGATTAGCGAATTGGATGAACGGAAATTCATACCAAGCACTGTTCCGAAAATGGCTGTGTGCAACTTCTGTCATAAAATTATACGCCGAAGTCGAGGTCTTAGTCACTTCGTGGTTGCATTAATCTGATAGGGCTCTCGTTTCGGCCGAGTGACTGTAACCTTCCATGTAAATTACCGCTTACCCCGAGTGGGGTCACCGAACGTGTTCAGTGGGACAATAGCTACTGAGCTTATGTTTTACAAAAATCATATTCTTAGGCCAGCTTTGAGCCGAGTGAGCAGTTTAGCGGCAAGGAAAGGAGCATGTCCCGTGTATTCCTATCGTTGTGGCTATGTTACTTTTCGCTCACAGGTATGTCCTATTTATAAGTGTAAAACCTAGAATGAGCAATTGAAAATTATTTGTATTTGCTAAGTTTGAAAACCTGTGCATTATTTTTTACAAAACATCCATAACACTCTACGTTTATCTAACTAGTAATGCGAGCGCTATGTTGAACACACCTGCAACTTAAATTATATATTTTCCCAACACAAAACCTTGAGCTATTCCTAACTTATGAGAAGATTCCGAGAAACCAGCACAATAAAAGCCAATCGGTGTGTTAAATTGCACTGCATTGCATCAAAAAAAAAAAATGTTTTGCCTATTTACAAAAACGTAGGTTACCTTGTAACCCGTACGTTTTTTTCTTAATACCCGAAAACAATTCAGAAGATAAACCTAATGGTGAGAATTCGTTCGTTTTCTTTGGAAGTAGTTTGGCTAGTTTATGCTTTATACATTGTAGTTAATCGTGCATGTATATACATCATATTGTAATTCATGTGCGCACACTTGGGGGTAGGCTCGGGGGCTCGAACGATCCCCCCATTTGGCAAAGTGGGCAAAATTGTCCACCTCAGAGAAACAAAAAGTCCGAAAAAAGTAGAAAACGAGACAAATGTAAACTAAAAAGGCAGGAATTTGGCGGGTGCACAATTCATAGCTCTGAACTTACACCATAAAAAGTCCACATTCGCAAAAAATCGAGCCACCAAACTTCTTAATCTGAGTGCGCGCGTGTAACTGTGTCAACAAATGGCGCCGCTGCGACAGGAAGCTACTGGTTTTTGCAATTAGTACCGCAACAGTTTGTGATTTGCCTTTAGTATGACCATTGACCAGAAAAGAACATTTAAGATTAACTTCGCTCAGGAAACGTACTCCTCACATTTAGGCTACTCTAACAATTCATGTACAATTTTCTAAGTATTCTTCTCCTTAGCGACTGTGAATCCATTCAGGAAACCGGTACTCATCTATTTTTGACAGCTGTAGAAATGACTTGCGTTGGCAACGGTTCCGAACAATACGGGTTGTTACCGTCATGACACATGTGCTGCGCGACAGATTGATAAATGTTAATTAATAGTGTTTGCTTGGGAAGTTTTTCTTAATTAAGTCAATCGGATACCGCTTAGCGAAGTTTTCGATTATCTCCATAGAACCTTATCAACTGTAAACAAAGAAAGCATTGCGTAGCTTAGTTGTCAAATAACAACTTCTACAGTAATTTTCAAAATTGTGCACTGGTGGTTTTGAAAGAGCATGTATGTACGAGTATTCCCATCAAGTTCGGTTGGATTTCTTAAAACGTCTGGTGGTCCGGTTTGTTGAAATAAAACTTCATATTCCTCAGACAATACAAGTACATTCATGTCAAGGGTATGAAAGTACACAGCACGTGTAACTAGACAGGCCCGTAGCCAGCATTGCGCAGGGGCTGGTTCGAATTTCTTGAACGTTGGACCTTACTGTGTTTTCATTAAGGCTCTCAGTTGAAGCAGCTTAATCAGGGGGAAGGGAAATTTGTATACACAACCATGACTCTCAGTTCTATGTTGTTGAGATTAGACGGAATTAGTAATACCAGAGATGAGGATGCCGTGACGGTTGCACGCAAAGAACAGGACTCAGTTCCGATGTAATGTGGTCCAAAACGTTCTCGCGTCACTTACTGCCAAATTGTCATATCAGGCATGCTTAAATGAGTGATTACACCTACTCCGACAGAATTATTTAGTCGGAGAATAACTTGACGAATTTTTTATCTAGTTATATTTTTGCGTGTTACTTAAGTTGCTTATGTAATTGGAAATGAGAACACCCATCTACTCACCATTCGATTCCCCAAAACAAAGGTTCACTACTTCGAAGGTTCACTGCTACAAAAAGATCTAATTTTATCAACTCATGTGTAATTTTTACACATATGCAAGCAAAAATGAACAATACTTCGGTTATTAGATTCACTGTATGGTGTACATGTACCTATACCGAAAACAACGCCCGTGTAGTGAAATACTTTGTTTGGATTATGCGCTAGCGAAATTGCATGCATGTCTTACGAATACGGGATAATGAGAACATTTTCGCACTTTAAAGCATATGGAGGGGAATATTGACGAATTTTCAACCACGATACAGTCATCAAATCCATGCCAAGGTCGCATCTTTTCACAGCGCGACTGAACCTCACCCACTGGAACCATGCACACGGCCAGTGTCTCATACTCCAGCCGGATCTTTTGTATACGATTGAACGCTTGCTTAGACTTGCGTACAACTGAAAAGATATTTTTTGTCCACCGATAATTAATACACAACGTGAAATGCCTTTTTAACAAAAGGACATTTCGCTTTAAATACTTTGAAGCAGGTGCACTTTTACAGTTTGGTCATCTTGTGTTCACACCATGTGCACGTGAACATTTACAGTGTCATCATGTGGTGTTAACCTCAACTAAACGAGGTTACAGTGCATGACTATTCCACAGTTCTGACTGTTACTCTGTTTCGTTGGCACAGAGAGACCCAACATTTAAAACAAAAAACCCGCTTTATTAAGATTTAACTAGAACGCATATAGAATTTGATGTTTGACTTTTTGTTGATCAGCCCATCATTAAGTGGACACCCGATGATGTCTTTTGGTAATGTTTTGCCACAAAAGTACATTAATTGACAAAAACGGTTAGTGATAACATGACCCTATTTCGGTTGAAATAGATGTCCAAGGTGAAATCAGAAAAACACTTTTGCAGTTTTCTAAGTGACCGCTTCGTTTCCGTTTTATGCAGCTATTGAGATTCTCCGTCAAAGTAACGAAAGTCCTATTTTTGATAGCATTTCACGCAAGCGTCAAGAATAATGCATGGAGCATATTACCTGGCTGTTTGATATGAGTCCAATCGGTTTGCCAAATTTGCATTTCTTTCTGTTTAACTGGCTAACTGCAAAAAATAAAAAAACGAATTAGGTCGTTAACTTCCATAATAACAATTTCCAGATTTTCTTCACCGCGATAGGATTCTATTTCCGTTTCCAACAAAAACATCGAATTCATTAACGAGATCATTAGGGTTGGATAAAACTATAATTACATACATAAAAATCGAAAAAATGATTTATTCACGCATTGCCTGTGACGTGGGTAGGTAACGGAAATATGGTCCTATCAGCTTAAAGTGTACTACGAGATCATTTTTTGAGATTGAAAGGCCCAATTCAACTTTCGTTTTTTAACCAGCTAAGCAGGGCAAAAACCAAACAGAACATACATACACAAGCCTTCAAAACAGTCCCAAATCTGATTCATTAATATCTGCAATCTTGCCATTTTCTAGTGGTTTTAAGCGTCAACGATGTTGACAAGCAGCTTACAAGGACGATTCTGAGAGATTACGAACCGTCAACACGACCAACGAGCACTTTCCGGGATGCTGTGAACGTAACCATGGATATCGGGTTGAGAGAACTGTCGCAACTGGTAAGAAAACAATTAACTTGCAAGTTTTACTTGTATCATAGCGTAACTGAATGAAAGTACATGTACATTCCAGACTACTGGCATTAATCTGGGTACGTTATTGTTTTTGTATTCTAGGAAAAATCCATTCGCGCACCTGCACAAGTTACACACGTTCATACCACACCTGTCGCGTGCCCGGGAAATAACCTGGACGGTTTGCAGGGGAGTTGGCGAAAATATCGATTGAAACTATAGTGCGAATATGTTAATGATGTGAAAATTAACATATATTTGTCTCGAACGGTTCGCATATTCTCATCAACTTGGGATCCCGACCGCGTGGTAGAACAATAAACGACATGACATCATGTCCGAGTACTAGTTTGACTTTAAGGTTGAATCTGTTACTAACGGTACTCAAGATCATAAGATATTTCAAATAAATATCTTATCAGGATGTCTCAAAATTTACTCCCCCTTCGGCACACATCATGCAGAGTTAAAATTTTGTAAAGGTAGACCTAAGGTCCGTTTCCACATTTCTGAAAGATAATGAAATCTCACTTGAGCAAAAATGTAAAATCTGCGATAATGTATGCAAATTATATTTAGACTGCAATGTGTTCGTTAGTGCTCGGCTAAACCTTTAGTCAACCATTGTGCAGCGGGAGTGTATTAGTGTAATTTTATGTGAATCAGACCCGGGCCTGGCGCAAGGACACACAAAATGTACAGACTGTTTAAACTTCAGACCCGGGCCTCGCGCAAGGACACAAAATGTACTGACTGGTTGCACTTTACTATGCAAGGAGGCCACCCCGTGACCTGTATTCTATGCAATGGCTAACAGCTGACACTGAATTTCGGAGAATGAAAGTTTTGTCACAATTCTAATGGTAACACAAAAGCGTTAATGAAGAGCACAGGCAGTTGTTGGTTTCGGTTTAAAAATGTTTTTACCCGTGCTTAGGTCCAAAAGCGACTTAACTGCATAAACTTGGCTTTACGTTAATGAAAATAGATGCCATTTCTAAACGTAAAGAGGACTAAAAGCCCGTTGCTCCTTCAGACCAAAATCAAATGGAAGGTCAAACCATGACCTGACGGACGTGTGCTTGGTCTGAAGAAGGGACGAACTCAGTGTAGCGCGAGTTCTTCCCGAGGTCAGAGGTCACTCACTTATAAAGTAAGGGCAGAACAACACTAGACCAAATTATCACATGTTGAATTGCCAAAATTTATTTATTAACGGAAACCACTGTTTTAAGATAGTATTAAAAACAATACATTTATTGTCGTGTCAATATCTTCCACATTCTTGATAAGTTATACGAATTTAAACAAACTAAATTATTCTTGATGTTCATAATCAACGGGGTTATTGAAGTGTAAGAAGATTTGCTGGTCGTTTTTGGGTTAATTGATTTTTATATTTCAGCAAGAAGCTGATCAAACGTTGACTATCAAAGCTTGGGTAAGACTGGTGAGTAAACTTTATCGTCGTCTTTCTTCAACTCGATTCCAAACGACGAAGGGTTCATTTAAAAAGAAATGAATAAGAACAATACGTTCATTTGGAATTTAAGGAAGTCCTCCTATGCCATGACCAGTCTCGAAATTTAACCGTCTACTTATATATCGTAAAGAGTCCCTCGATGACATACTTCATTCTTCTCTACTAACTTGTTTGTGTTCTGATATAAGTTGCTGAGAATCCAGTTTAGAGCTCAATGACGGTAGGACCTCAGTTGAACTAATCAAGAATTCGAGAGATTACGTGAGACAGTGCCGTATATTTTAAACGGGAACTCGGGATTTTGGCTATACATTTGCGAAAGACTAGCGTACCCTTAGGTGCTAGCGCTACTGGACTCAAGTCTGTTGTTTCTAGTGACTTGTACCCACGTCACAGCAGTAGTACCCCCATACCCGCAATGGTCACGTGGTACTTATAACTACCGTGGTAGTACCGCCATACCCGCAGTAGATCGCTGTAGGGCCGCCAGTCTACATTTTCGGCAATAGCACGACGGTTGTACTGCGGAAGCACGGCGCCGGAGGTGCTACTGCGGTCCTTGTACGGTACCACGGGGGTCATGACGGTGTCACGGCAATCCCACTGCGAAAGTTTTGAACGTTTTCAAAGTTTCCCCCGTGCCACTGCGAAAGTCCGCGGTTTTCACAGTTTACGCGGTGCTACGGCAATCAATGGCGGAACCACTGCGGAAAACCGGCGATCATGGCGGTGCCGCTGCGGTTTACCGTTTATGCTTACAAGTGACACCGCATCTCCGGGGGTATTACTTACACCCACATACATCATACATGTCTAGTGCACTACTTACACGGGCTTGTGCTTCATCATAATTATCCAAATAGCTATTGATATGATCCATGTCAAATATGTCTACGATGAATTCAGCTGGAGGGGGTGTGGCATGAAACTCAGGGGGCAGCAATAGGGCCGTCCCGGATTACTCAACTCCACTCTCATTATAATTACCCACACTTGCTGCCTCACTCTTGTGTCATTGGACTTAATATTTTATTTGTTGGTGTCTGTTTCTTACAGTACATGATTTTCTCGGTTGTCTTACTCTATTCGTCCTTCTAATGCCAACGAAGTAAAGTAACTGCTGTGCTGTGGGCTGCAACTTCGGCGTAAGAAAGTTTGATAAACTGGACTAATAGCGCTGGATGTGTGATGTGAAAAACGTGCCTTCCCGACATCAATGAGAGACGCGAAACTGGGCGTGAGTTCCAAAACACGCTTTCTGATCTCAGAACAAGTGAGAGTTCTGGCGCCGCAAAATCCGGGATTGCCCCATTGGCCGTGACCTAGTCTCGTACATGTATATGATCCGAGACGACTTCTCATGGTCGAGTGCGGCGATTGTGTATTTGATTAGATGCATCAAATATCCGTGACGCTTGATATTTTTTGAAACCTAATTATGATTTATGACGCGCGAGAATGGGCTGTCGTAAATCCAGTCAACTACAACGAGAAAGCATTGAAGATCATTTCAGTCTAATATGACACCAGTGGTTTTATGATACAGGATCGGAACTTTAAATTAAATCAACAGAGCCGGAGGCCAAGGAAAATTTTACCAGGTCATATAAGCCAGAGTTGTTTTATGGAACTCGGAATTCCGGTAAATTCGTGTCCGACTGCAAACATTTTTCCTGGTAAGAATTTGCGTGAAAAATACTAGGGATAATTTACAACGATTTTCATCTACCAACGGCGTTATGTCACTGGCGTTTCGGGTATTCATGAGACAAGTTTATTGTCAGACATCAAAGCGACATCGTTTGGATACGTCTGTCCACTGTAACTGTAATTCTGTGAAAGATCGAGAAGAGGCACAGTCTTGTGTTTTACATGTGCGAGTGTCTCGACCTAGTTCGTTCATGGTTACACGATTTTGGTACGATATTTAATTCATTGTATTAATTTGCATATGAATGACTGTCTCCGACCTGGTCCTACAACTTGTAACATTCATAGGCGCCGCAGTTCTGGAATAACTGGGGACTATAGCGCCTTACCCCACCCCCACTCCCTATGCCGGGTGCGACGCCCATGTTGTTACATTATGTGAAAAAGAGAAGTGCTCCAAACGTTAAGGTTTTGATACATCGACATTTTTTACTATTTTTCCCAATCTTTCATTCAGTTTTGATCGCCGGTAACGGCCTTTATTATTTTTAGCTACCCTTTTCCTGACATATCTTTGAAGGACACGACCAGTAACAACAATGAAATACTGTGCGCATGCCGGTCACGCTCGGGCACTATTTCCGCTAAAAAAGTATTAGCATCGCTCCCGGCCTTACTGCACCTTAGATTCGCCAATCTGTAACCGCAGTGTATTTGAAAAGTTGCATTTACAGGAGAGTTCGCAAAACTATCCACATAAATGTACACAAACATAAATTCGCTCGTGCGCGAGTGCACCCCCCAAACACGCATACAGGCACGATTTATATGTCACTTGTTCTCTCTTCTTGCAGTCCTGGTACGACGTTTCTCTTACGTGGAACATGTCCAAATATCAAGGAGTTACAAGAACGGAGTTATCAACCAAAAATGTTTGGCTTCCTGATATTGTTCTGTTTAACGGGTTAGTCACTCTTTGTCATTTTTGCGTTCATTTGTTCCATTAAATGTTACAAACCAATGTGCTCTTTTCACAAGAGTGGGTAGGAGTTTACAGTCTCAATATTTGATGACGTTTTCTTATATTTGATTTCGCAGTTCTCCGGTCTCAAAATTGCTCTATGATTCCAGCTCTTTCAAAAATCGTCACAAGTCGATCGAAGATTCAGTTGTCTTCACACTTCAACTGACTCTTTTAGTTTATTATTCTATGGAAGTTAAAGGAAGTCCCTGCTGACATTATATAAAATCAAATTGTCATAATCTTTTCCAAGTTGTCAAAGAAAATTGCACGATTTGCTTTCTTTTAGCAAACGTCTTGCAATTAGGCAAAAATTTTAGGAATTTCTTCAACTAGAAAGTATACTAATGGTATATACCTCTAACTGAGTAAATTTTATAGGTTGGCGGGAGCAAAAATCTGCTCAGACGGTTATTCTACATGTTTCGTGGTGTGGCCACAGGTGGCGAGCTGATCAGACTTGGAAATGTTTCAAACAGTAATGGTGCGCTTTCGCTTTCCAAGTCACAAATTCTCAGTTCAAGTAGACAGAAACTTAATATTGACTTAGCAGAAATAACCTGTTTTTTATTTTCCAATGTTATTGAGGACACTTTTGTTTTACTTTTAATAATAACTCAAAGACTGGACTTAGAGAAGAGAATATTCACACCGAGTTTTGTATTAAAAATTCATTTTCACATTTTGAGGTCTTAAAACCATTGAATTCAGTGACATTGGTTATAGTCAATAATTGTACAGCTATAGTCACACTAGCAACGCTAGTAGTAAAAGTAATACCAGATGATGACGACAATAACAGCCACAACAACAAACAAATAACAAGGGCTGTGGTGAACGATGTCTTATTTTCAACACTATACATGCACATGTATACTGATCGTTCTGCCGTGTTCACCTTTTAGGAATGGGGTTTCCCACTGAACAAAGTACCAAAACGTCTGGACATGCAGAGTAGTAAATACGGCATAGCTTAATTGTTATTTCTCTTCTTGTGTTTAATTGTCCTACAACAAGAAATGATAATAACGACGTGTTCACATTTTAAGAGCGGGGTTTCCCACTGACTTTTGTTCTGAACAAAGTACCAAAACGTCTGGACATGCAGAGTAGTAAATATGGCATAAGTTAATAGTTATTTCTCTTCTTATGTTTAACAAGAAATAATAATAAAGGCGACGACGACATCAACATCAACAACAATAACAAAACAGTACTAGTAATGATACTAATAATAACAACGACGCCAATTCTTGCTGTGATAAAAAAAATAATAATAATGATGCTGGTACTACTGAATTATGAATAATGATAATTGAAATAAGTCTGATAGAGTCGCCAATTTTTTTTCTCAGCGCCGCTGGAAACGATTTCTACCTCACAGATTCCCACTCTTTATTAGTTGTTACATACGACGGTCACGTGTCATGGAGATTTCCCGCCACGTTAGTCAGCTTCTGTCCGCTAGATGTCACCTACTTCCCATTCGACAAACAGGTAACAATGTATTACAGATTATTGGCATTGAAACAACAATTTTGGTTACCTTGTCTTATCATTTTAAAAACTTTTTACACTAAAATCAGATTCGCATAATTAACTGACAGAAAAGGTTTTATGTACATGTACATGTATTGAGTATTCTCTGTCATGTCTCCAGCAGGTTTATGAGTATGTTTCGTTACCAGGTCTGCCACATGAATTTCGGCTCCTGGGTGTTTAGTTTAGCACAACTGGATCTCCATGCCGTAGGAGACACTGGGGATGCAAGTGTATTCAAAGGTAAGCACCATTGTGAAGAGATTAATGAAGGTGGGGCTAGCCTAAAATTAGGTGGATTCGAGTTTTTTAGAATGTGGACCTCTTACTAAAAAACGAGGTACTTCCAAAGCTATGAATTGTGCATTCGCCGAATTCCTGTCTGTTAAGTGGTCTTTTGTCTTTTTTCTGCTTTTTCAAACTTTTTGTTCCTCTGAAGCGGACCTTTTTGCCCTCTTCACCAAACGGAGGGCTCGTTTCACCCCCCTCGAGCGTACCCCTGGGTGCGCGCAGGACGAACAGCTGGTTCCTTTCAAACCCTCTCCTCTGACTGAGTAACAGGTTAAGGCCAATTTTGTACATGTAGCAGTACAGTGAAGCTTCTTGGGCGAAATTTAGGTTTATAGCCGCCTTAAATAAACTATTGCTTCGGCAAATAAGCGCAATTTTATACATATAAGACGACTCAATTTCAATTTTACCCAACAATTCCCAAGGTGAAAATGAAGAATCTGTGAAAAAATACGCTTTCCCTATGACGTACACGGCATGCATCATGCCCTTGCAGTTTTATTCAACAGGCCAGGCTATGTCACAATATCATTCGACACAAAACTTAAGTTTGGAAACTTCTAGCAACTTATATTCCACGTTTTCATAATGTCATAAAAAGCCACCATTTCAACTGCCTTATTCCCCATATTAGCCCCAAAACGGAAGACAGTATGCTTGTGCAACATACAGGTAATCACACTAAAGTTATGTTATATGCTGGTTTTCTGGGATGACAATTTTATCCGGAATCAAAATGAAGTTTAGCACACTTTGCTCGTGTAATTATCACGGCAGTTAGTTTCCCAAGAACAAAAACCGTTACCCATTTGGGCCTGTTATAGTGTTAGATTAGCATCCAATGAAAGTTATTACAGGTCTGCGAATTAAAAACAATACCCGAAGAATTATGCTGATCGAAATTTTTATGGAACACCATGGACATTGAAGCAGGACTAAATCCGCAGTTTATTTTCAGAGAATAACGAATGGATTCTTGAAAAATTCCCAGTTGAAAGAGGTGTTACCACTTACAATTCGTCTGAAGATCAGTACCCGATGCTGACGTTCTCGCTGTATTTAAAGAGACGACCATTATACGTTACTTTCAACTTAGTAAGTTGATAAGGATGTGGAAATAGGATTTTGATTAACTACGTAATTCGGTTTATTTATCTTTCACCTCTTGTATTTTACCAGTTACAATCACCGTGGAATTAAGATGATACGACATTTTAGAACATTCCTTACAAATGCATTTATTCATTGTCGTACATGTACCGGTACATTGTCTAGCTCTCAGCTTACTGAGATTCTACAACACTTTAAGTTTGTCGCGTTATGAAGTGACGTGGAATTTTTCATCAAATTGGTGTAACCCAATCTTTTGCGGCTCTGCCTAACCGCCTGGAAACTCATTGAACATTTTATGTTGACAGAATTGTAGTTGTTGTTTTATTGATAGAAAAATCTGTCATTTTTAACGTTTACTCGAAAATCAATGAAATTCGACTCATTCCCATGGTCTAGGATGATTGAAATTACAGGCCACAAAGATCACTGTTGTCAAATCAATAGGGTTGATTTAGCAGATCAACTGCATACAAAACGTGTGTCTTCGTCAGATACAAAAACAGGATAAGGCTGCATGAGTTACACCATTTTCCCAAAATTTGATCCATCGAAATCTTTTCCGCTGCCAGCACGATCTTATCCTGGTTTACTATTCATGTGTTCTCGCTGTAGGTTCTTCCATCGTGCCTGATTGCCGCCATTGGTATGTTGGCATACATACTGCCCTCTGACGACGGCGAGAAGATTGGTCTCTGTGTCACTATGTTGGTGGCACTGTCCTTCATAATGTTACTGATGGCGGACAAGATGCCACCAACCTCTCTGTCCATCCCATTGTTGGGTAATTATTTTATATTTGTCTTCCAACTCACATGCAACAAATGACTTCACAGCAATCAGTACAGGGGCATTAGCTATCGTTGTTGCTCGTTCTTATTTTCAAATCAGTGAGATTACCTGATAACCATCACTCAAAGTTTTGTTTTGACAACGATTAAGTACTGTACTTTGCCTGAAGCATCTGTTTAATTATTTTCAAGTGCAAATGAATCTTCTTTACAGGAGAGTTCTTTGCCGTAATTGTGACTATGCTGTCTGTGACGACACTGTTGTCAGCGTTTGTTATCCACGTCCACTTCCGTGGAGGCCATGGTAAACCGGTACCAAAATGGGTCAATGTCTTGGTACTGAAAGGTTTGGCCAGAATTCTGTGCTTTGACGTTGACTGCACTAGTAAGGTGAGTTACTGAATTGCCTTTATCTCAAAACGGGGTTCAGTGCCTCAATAACATCTAGTAACATAGGCATTGCTTCTACAGAAGTTTACATTTCTCTATACATGTAAACAATAGCCTTTTTTCCGAAATTACAATCAAGTTTCAAGGGAAGAAGGTGAGATCGCACGATCTTGCGAAGTTGCCCGTCCCCATCCACTCGTTATAGTATTGAGCGGAGACCGACTTGGAATTAAGAAAAGAACAATTGGCAATAGTTTGATATAATGTGACCGCATTTTGAGAACCAGTTTGATACCCGTTATTTAGTGGAGAAAACTAGTTCTCAAAATTTGGGCACGTTATGTCAGACCATTACCGAAACAATCTGTGCTCTTAAAGATGTATTTGCATGCAAGTGTATCGCAGGACTAAACGCGGATGCTATTTGAACATCATCTACATGTACGCTCTAAACACAAAGTGCCATTGTATTGATGGACAACTTGTAAATGTGAAAACAAAAAAATCTACAAATTGGTGACCTTTGCACTAATGACCTACCTCGCAGGCTCACATAGCTCCCATCATTCAGTGTTATTCCCCGACACCACGTCACGGTACTTACTGGACACGCTTGAGTGATTTACAGTGGATAATTTTCGACTCGAAACTTGTCCATAAAAACATTTGGCAATTTTCAACGTCCTACATATTCACATCGTCGCTACAGTACATGTTGTGATTCTAGCTAATTTAACCAAGCAATCACAGAGATAAGGAGTTAGCGTGCAAGCTTTACTTTAAGCGTGTCTACCTTGCTAAGTTGTTGAATCATGCGCCAGGTATTTTAGGTCACTGTGTCTGCAACTCATTAGCTCTTGACTTCTTTCGTATTTTGGACTGAAGTTACCCATGACGTAATCAAAGCCCACTTAACTTTTAAGGGGTGCTGTGGAAGAGTAGACTAATTTGATAGCCTTTGTAAAAAACTAACTAGACGTCACAATATATACTTTTTATTTATTTTAAACAAAAACTACTTCCTGGAATGCTTAGCTTTCAGACCCTCAGCTATACACCGCAATTATGCTAAGCACGAGCTTCAATTAGCATAGATGTGTCCTTCGTCTCATGCCAATAAAATTTCCTGTTTCACTATGGCTGCACTGGTTTGACTTTGCCTGTTTCTCCGGGCCAACTGACTGAAACATATAAGAGTCTGTAAACTGGAAATTGTCATCGAAACCGAACCATTTTATCAGTAACACTAAAAAGCAAGACTTCGCGCGACTACATCTACTCGTATACTATACGTGGGATAATGCAATGCCGATTAAACGTGAACACCACGCAATGTTGGCTACATTTTAGACGCGAGGTCCTAACGTACATGTACATGTAGGTCTTAGCATTTCTGAGCTCTACCCAGATGTGTTAACTGGTTGATCCGGCGGAACCGGCGAAGACATCAATGTCAGCCAAATGAGTTACAAAGCAGATATCATTTTAAGAAGAGCTGAGTGAGGCGAGATATTTTACTTTGATAACAAGTTCAGTGCGTTTTTCTACCTTCGCAAATGGGAATAGTTGAATCCGCGATTTGAGAATTGTCTGAATTTTAAGCTTATGGAAAATCTTGAACCCCTTCACAGTTCACAATTGTTGATATGCCTCAAAAATGATGATAATAAGATCAGTAACATCGTTGAATGTCGCACAATAATCAAAACTTGCTACGATTCATTAGTTTGCAGCTATAAGTTGGACTGAGACTAAATACACTGTACTGGTCTACCTGAGCAAAATATCAAGGAAGTTTTTGGGGGAGGGAATAGCACACGTGCGAGCATGGCTGATAATTGTGAACGGTCTCAAGAACCGACTTTTTCTATGTTCCTTTATTTGAATAATAACGGTTTCATTTTGATACAACATGTTTTTCTACAATTTTACAGACCTATTTTGTTATTATTTTTAGTCCAACGGTAAAGGAGTCCAACTCAATCAATACATTAACCATGCCCTGTCAATGGATGGTGAAAAAACGAATGGGAACGAGGAAAAACGAGTGGACTCTGGTGTCCCGGACAGCCCCGCATTGCACGTCATTGGCGGCAGTCTGAAGCGCATCGAGGATGCACTGTTGTCACGCCACCAAGCGGAGGACGAACGAAGCGCATTGGAAGACGAATGGCGTAACGTTGCAATGGTGTTGGATCGACTGTTTTTGTTTGTGTACGTGATTATTTGCGTGGTCGCCGCTCTGACGCTTTTGTTAAAACGACCTTAAGTGGGTTTGTTAAAATCCAATCTTTGTAAACGAAATATGTTGACTTAGGGATGTAGAGAGTTTCGACTTTCAGACTTGAAATACCTTCGAATATTATTTTTTAGTTTAATTCGCAATTTACTTATTTTAAAAATGTTGTTCTTGCGTCGAAGGTATTATGTGGTAAGTTGTAGCGCAAACCGAATTTCAAAGTGACGACCTAACAAACGCTAGGAGAGACAAAAACGAGTGTAGAGATCATAATATATGTGGCTTATTCACGATAAAACTGAAAATTTAAATGTATTATAGAGAATACTTATCCTATTAGTGGATGCAGATCATCTTGATTTATTTCATACTCCAACCAACTTAACATCATAGATGAAATACACCGAGATGCGTCAGGACTTTCCCTGCAGCGGGCGCTATTGTCCTACGTGCGTTCTGCGCGCAACGTGAGAACAAGTGCGGTCCTGCCGTCTTGTCGTCTGCAAGTGCCAGTGCTCATGTGCAGTAATGGAAGTAGTCATATTCTTCATTTTATAGTTCTTACAAGTCCAGTCATTTTTTTAGCATTCATGTTTTTGCTAGAACCAGTCTCAAAATACGTGTACTCTATGCTGTGACGTTTTTAAGCTAAGCCTTGAAGGTGTTGCCTAGGAACAAGCGCAGTCGAAAAGCATTCAAGTTAAGCACTGTATAGTGTAGCAAAGAAAATAGTTTTACGCTGAGAAAGCACAAATGCGAAGGGTTTTGGGTATGTTTTTGCTTTTATGTGATAATATACCATAAAAATATACAAAGTAACTGCTGGCACAAACGGGTTATGGGCTGCTTGATTTATTTGCTTGTGACAATGAAAAAAACTTTAACTGTAACTTCTGAACTCATTTTAATAAATATCACCTTAACATTAGTACTTCATACTTGCCGGCACTCCAAGGGCGGCAGTTTTTATTTTTATGTTTACGTGTGTGTGTCTGTGTGCGCGAATGATGTGCGCGTTTGTGTACGTGTGCGCATGCGCGTGTGGGTGTGTAAACATCTGTCATTGACGCATTTCAGTTATGCTTTTACGGGTGCTTGCCTTTGCCCAAACGAGCAATCAATTACAATAGATTTGAGAAGGTTTAGTACCTTCACGACTTCAAACTTCTTCTTGACTTCCACCACATTCTTAGCGTAAAGTGCACAAGTCTAATTAAATACTAGTGTATTCAAAACGTTTCCACCCTGAAATCGAGGTGCCCAAACTAAATAACCGCCATGGGAAATTCATTCCGAAGCTGGAGGTTGTGTGTGAATTCCATGAGAACCGGACAAACAAAGCTACCTGTAGACTGATGACAAAAAAGACAAAAAACGGGAATTCAGAGCCCCCATTTCAGTGTTGTCGCCAGGTAACCAACCAGAAGCCTTAGCCGGTTGACCCAGTCGGGAACCGGAGAGGACAGCCAAGTACAGCCATTCTCTCAGCGACTTCATAGCGATGCGCTTGTGAAATACGCATATGTCGTTTGCTCGGTTCTTGTCAGATGGTGACAAATTTTCTCAGAAATTCAGATTCACTGGTAAAAAATAAAAAGTAGTAGTATAGCAAAGCCAAATTAGGTAATTTGTTGTAAAGTGTGCAAAACTTTGAGGAAGAACAAGTGATTGAAGAATTGCCGAAAAAAGGGGAAATTAGGAGGAAACTTAGGATGTAATCATTTGAAGACATTTACAAGTTTTCATTTCCGCGTAAAAGACATTTGCCGAATCATCAACCAAAGTTCCACTATAAACATTTAAAGAAATCACAAGTACATATGCTACCTAACCCAAAACGCTTCTGTGACCAAACGTTCATCATCAGCGCAGAAAGGTATGCTAAGAATGGAAGACGAAGAAGCTGTTCATTATGTTACTGAGACCCGGTCAGATTATCAGTCCACCTGTAACACTAGACGGTTTTTCACACACAGAAAACACGACATTATCTTGAAATATATAGCAGCATCCAACGTAATACCAAGCTACCATGTTTCATTCAACTCATAATGTTTTTCGTTCTCGTGAGTTTTCTCTTTGCCGAATTGTTCTTGCGTAGGCTCACGGAATGTCGTCGATTTCGATTGCATGACGTTTGGGGGTAGTTATCAGGTAGACGATATATGGAAATATGTAGGGGCCACATCGCTTCTCCTAAACTAGGATTACGTTATCCATCTGATATCACACATGCAAACACTTTGTACACATCTCCCCGGCGGCGGTTTACGAATTACGCGTTATGAATTAACTCAAGCCTCAAAATGAACTCACCACCCCTGGTGTAATGATGGAATGAGAAACATTTTCGTAGTTTGTTTAAAAAATGGACCTTTCTGTGTAGTTCTAACTCAAAAATGGAATATTTACGTAGAAAACGTTGACATTAAAATGGAAAAAGTTCGTCGCCCTAATGTCAAGGCCATTGCGCTGGGCGGCACAACCCGCTTACGAAAAGTGCTCCGCCCTTTTTTAAGCAGACAGCCAACCAGTTAAACAGGATGAACATTATTGACAACTTTAAGAAAAAAGATGAATGCTGTACAAATGCGGCAATAAACCTGCCTACCGTTCAGTAACGCTATGACCTCGCTAAAAAGCAAGACTTCGCGAGATTACGTGAGATATTGCCGTGCATTTTAAATGAAAACACGTGACTTTGACTACGTTTTAGCTAGGTCCTAGCGCAGGTCCTAGCGTCTACTGAACGCACGCCTGCACTCCGTCGAAGAAGTCAGTTGTTGATACAATCCTTTAACTGCTATCTCATCTTGATTCACACTCAAATGAGAAATTTTTCTGATCTCGAAAAGAACTAAAATTTCGTAATTTCCCGAGGCTATAGACGACAAATAAAATGGCTCATTTGCTGTTGATGGAGCTCCCTCCTTAGACTGTTAAGAAAGATCTACAGTACTCTAAGTTGTACACGTCAGTAGATACTCCGATGACAAGGTCGCAGTACCAGCTGACCAATTCGAAGAACAGACATATATGAACGAGTAAAACGTATTAGAGTTATAAAAGGGATTTTAATGAGAACGGGAAGTCGGCGCGGATGCACACTTCGTGGTCCCGAACCTAGTGCCTCCCCCCTTTATTAGTCCTCGTTGATTTCTTTCACTAAAAAACCGCACACCGAAAAAATTCGAGCCCAACGATTTTTAAAATCAACACAATAACGCTTAACAAATTCTAAGATACGCTACTGCGCAATTGCAGAAAATTGGCCTACATAGTGGGACAATGCAATGGTTTACGGATAAACCACCCCCTCCAACACAACCGGTATTGTGTGTCAACCCAGAAATGTTATCGGTGTGTAAATTATCAATCAGGGTAGCTGTAGTATTACAATCAAATCCTTTACACAGTTCTGAATCTCATTCTGTACAGTGTATGCCTTGACTCATGTCCTAAGTTATAGCTGTAAGCTGTAAAGTTGAAAAAACAGTGTAAGATTTTTTTCTATAGACACTCGTTAACAAATTATCACCATCTTTAGTAACCTGGACATCCAGAAATGAAATGTGTGACTAGTATCCGTCCTCCATGGTGAAATCTACGCTTATAAATGAATTTACAATACTTGTTACCTTGACCTTTATATCATGCTGGTTCTTGTACCTTTGAGAATGAGGAGAACACCTCGAAACCAGTCAGGAATATGAAAATGTGTACTGTTAGGCTATTTATTAAATGATTGATTGTGCTTCTGCTGAACAGGTCTATTGACCTTGACAATAAATTGAAGTTAATTTCATAAACTCACCAGCATAACTACACTCGAATACATAGGTAAATGCATGCTTAGTTCAATATTTACGTGGGACGCTGACTGCTTGATCGAATATTCAAAGTGCTTATAGCGGCCATTTGCCTCGTTTTCATAATTGTCGAAGTTGTAAACATCATTAAACCTTCCTATGTAGCTCTGCATGTCACAGCCGTGAATTCAATGTTCCAAAAAACAAGAAAATGGGTCTTAGATTGAAACTTTCTTACCTCCGCCACGGACACGAGTGTGACGTATGAAGGTACATGTACATGTACCCAGCGCTATCGTGTCATGTCTACCAACATGCGGATCATCGATTTTGCCAAACTCATATTACTGTTTAATTGAACTGAACGGTCGTAAAACGTTAACTTCTTAAATGAAGTTCATATTAACACTCAAGAAAAACACCATGTCAACTCAAAATCCTTCTCGCACTTCAACAGCAGTTTGCATACTCCACAGCACGTTTCATTGCTGATTTTTTTTCGTTGTAATGAACAGTGAAAAAGTTGCAAGAATTTCCCGTCACAGTAAACTAAACGGAAGCTGAGTTTGCTATGTTTAGAGGGTCACGACTCTTCTAGGATAGTGCGCAAGAAAATGTCGGAGTTGTGAATCTGTTGTCTATAATCTACTATATAGGGCCAGATCTTTCCAACTGGGCCCCGAAATTACATTTATTTTTGAATAAGCATGTTGAACGCGACGTGCCATTTATTTTTAATGGCCTTCATAGAGAAAAGTTGCTGTCGAGATACTCTGTTTTTGATAATGAACAATTTGAGGCCAATTTTTTAAAGTTAAATGATCTCTATCGATTTGTTCACATAACACTTTGATATGTAATGAAATGCAGGCAGCTGTAGAGTGAATTGAATCATTTCAACTAGATTTACTTGATTGAAATGTCCTAGAACTTCGGGGATCTCCCGTCCCCTTCAAAGGGAAGCTAGCTACTTTGATATGTATTATAATTTAGAAAAATATATTTACACTGAAAATGATTGAAATGAGCGTTTTAGAGACGGGTGGAAAAATGTTTCAAAACTGAAGTGTGAAATCTTAAGAAGGAAATCTGGCCGTGCAAAACGACACCATTGAGCCATACGTCCCGACTGACATCCCACGCAGACTCAAAAGTAACCATCCGGTTTGTTTTTAAATGGCGGGCGCAAAACTAAGGGTTTTAAGGAAGACGTCGGAGTTGAGGAAATGAACGCATATCGAACGGTACAATGCTACTTCGTTTTCGAGGTTAAGTGAAAATTGAGTCAAGGCTATTGAGTTGTCAAACTTATGAAAAAGAGTTCTAAAATTGTTTTTATATTCGTAAAAGAGTTGCTTTCCTTTACAGACACTGGAAGAGAATTCCAGTTGTTGATGCACATCATACATGTAGCTCTAGACCTTTTGTATGCCTGACTGAATGACGGAGGAATTGCACATGGGGCGGAAGATCTCAAACCAGGACGATGGCCTTGTCTAGTATATAGATGAAATATTTTTTCACAGAGGTATTCTTGACATTGTTAACAGGCCCGTAGGAAGGTAAAAATTATTTGGGGGGCACCGACCCTGGTCGATACGTAACTTCTAATTTCGAAACCACTGCGTTGCACTGGGGTGTATATATCAACGCTGTAAAATGAGCTACTGCAACCACTAGGTACGTTTTGAATTATATGAAAAAATATGTCTACTAATAATAAGGTGTGTAACAGATGCTGTACTTTTAGAGTTAATTTTTTGTTAAGATTGACTGGAAATTTTTGGAGCAACATACATGCCGCTCATACGATTACTCT
>NMRA01000852.1:60358-117506 GCA_002633005.1 Phoronis australis
CCCCCCCCCCCCCCCGCTTCCTACGGCCCTGGTTAAGTACTTTGAAAGCCAATGTGGTCACGTGAAGATTGTGTCGAGTACACAGTGTGGGCCACTTGAGGCTATTCAAAGCCTTAACATTATTGGATCCCTTGTGCCCGGTTGCATGAAACAGTCCCAAATAGGGACTCAACTAAATTCCCTAAATCTTTTTTGTATTTGTTTCGTTCTTTAGGCACAGATGTGATATGTTTTCTATAATTTTATCGTTATTGTGAGCTCTTCTTTGACTAATGACATTTTCTAATAATATAACTAAAAACTGAGTCCTTAATTCAATCAAAACAGTTAGGGATGTAGTCCTTAAATTGGGGGCGTTGCATAAAAAGATCCCTACTTATTTTCTATAATATTGAGAATTCAATCCAGATTTCACTTTCGATTTGTATCAAATCCAAAAATTGGCTTAGTAATGATACTCAAACAGCATAAGATAGGACAATCGGTGTTTTCACAAGCCTGCAAATAAGCAGTAGATTAAGGGACCTTAACTGAGTCCCTATTTGGGACTGTTTCATGCAACCGGGCACTGTAAACTCCAGTTAAAGTAACGCACCTTGGTACTGTAATTTCTCCAAATGCTGGAGTGCACCAGACTGTTATATAATACCTCAATAATCAAGTTGTGGAAATATAAATATTTGAACAGAATGTGTAGAATTCAGATGATGAGAGACAAGCTTAAGTGGATTAATTCGTTTCTGAATTTTTTGTACGAGCTCCCGAAACTGAGGTGTGAACGAAAGTTTTTCATCTAACACTACATGTATACCAAGATGTCTATGCCACTGGATTCTAGGAATGATTTCATCGTTACGTTTAAGGTCATAGGATGGGTGCACAAAGAGGACAGAATTATAAGATTTGGAGAAGGTGAGGTCAACGCTTTTTTATGGTTCAAATTTCAATCTCCATTCTTTGTGACCGATAGCTGACGTTATTCATGTCGTGTTGTAGTTGCAATGAACTCTCAGGGTTGCCCCCTTCAATGGGTCAAAATAGCGCCGTGTCCTCTGCACAAAGGTTGTGCTGCCTGACAGGTTATCAGGAAGGTCATTGATATAAACCAAGAAGAGAAAAGGGCCTAATACGTTAGCCTGCGGTAGACCTGCGTTTACAAACCCAAGAGGGGATGGTGTTGAAACAACACCGTCTACACGATCACTGTATGTACGATCATAGAGATACATGTATGAGGTGATCATATTGATAGGATTCCCATAATTGCTATAGGATCAAAGTTTGTGGAGTAGACGGTGATGAGGGACACAGTCCAATGCAGAGGCTACATCTAAGTGTAAATGGATCTCATGAACTATTTCAACAAGTTGTGCCACGGTGTTGTTTCCGGCAAAAATCCAAATTGATGATGATTAATCTAGTTGTTTTGCTTGAGAAATGCAAGAATAATTTGAGCAATGATTTTCTCCAAAATTTTGGATTGAGCGTTAAGTAAAGATATTGAGCGATAATTAGAAGTTTCAGTTTTGGAGTCTTTTTGTGTATAGGGACCATAATTCCATGTTTCTAAGAAGACAGATATATACTTAGCTTAAGAGGTTTGTTAAATAGGTTGGTTAGAGGCATGGTAATTTCGTTTTCAATCATTTTGATCGTCCTGTTTGTAATAAAAGCTGTGCCATCATTTTTATTAGGGTCAATTTCATGGAGGTACTTCCGGAGATTTGTTTGATTAGCCAGGGTATCAGACCGTTGATTGGGACAACGTTCTTGAAAAAGGGGAAAATTACTTACATCATTTGCTGCATTGTGGCTTTCGTTCGTGAAAAAAATTGAGAAGTAGTTCACACTTGTCACTGCTACTTCAGGCAAGGTTACCATTGCGGTTGATGAATGGGTAAAAGGATTATTGTTGATTACAGCGTATTTTATTGATAATATTCCATTATACTTTGGAGTTCTTGCTTACACTGTTAATTTGTGAAAAAATCTTTGGGCGGTGATCAGCTTTGGCGTGATTTACTAAAGTCTCTTTCAGGCGTGATGGCCCTTTTATCAGTTGTAGATTACAAAAGTGTTGTTAGATAGTCTGAACGAGCTGTAATGTGTGTTTCTTGTGCGGATTGCCCGTTTAATATTATTGTTGAACCATGGTTGGCTGCTGTATTTAATTATCTTTTTAGCTGATGTGACGGTTGTTGTTTAAAATGTCATAAGGAGTACCAGTGAAGAGTGAAACAGTGTCACCAATTTCTACGGTGTTCACTATGGTGTCCCAATCAGCGGTGAGGATATGCTGACGCAGATTATATATGTCGACGTGATCATATTTCCATATGGTTCGTGTGCTGTTAGTGTGGTTTCAACTGTGTGGTGATCATAATTACCAACAGGAGGTAGTACAGAACACGATTCAGTGATACTCAAATAGTTTGTTATGCAGAGATCAATACACGATCGAGAAATGCCGGTCATGCGAGTTGACTCATTAATTAGCTGTATGAAGTCATTCAAAAGTAAGATATCAAACAATCGTAGTCCGGCAGTATTGTCATGATCATCATTAAGCCATGTAGAATTTCGGGCATTAAAAGCGCCATTCATCATAATTATACTACCGCTATTGCGGTTAAAGTCCGCTAACTGATTGGGTAGAGCTTTGAAGTAATGTTTTCTTTCAATGGGTGACTGAGTAATAAAACACCTATATTACTGTAACCGAAATAAATTTCAATCCAGCAGTTGCAAAACTTAGGACAAGTTAAGCTAGGACATTATTTAAATATGAGTGTGTTTTTAGTGAACCAAAAGATGCCACGACCACTGTTACTGTGATAGGCTAAACTGTAACCTGAAATTATTACAGTAGTTCATTATCAAAGTTGTCTTTGGTAACATTACAAGTTTCACAAAGGGCGACAATCATATTATCGTTGGACAGTGCAAACATTTTTAACAGTTGGAATCTGGAGAAATTGCTTGATTTGATGATATTAATGTTTGAAGACAATATTTTGATAGTAATATTGTCGCCAGGCCCAGGATTATCCTCAACATCGGCAGCAGCTAACAGAAAGCAGGTGCAATAATGATTCCATAATCCATGCACTAGATGTTATGTGAACAGACACGTCAGTAACCTGAACCTGTATAACATAATGTCTCATAGTATGCACTCCAGTCGAGAAGAATTGAGCTGATACCATACCACCCGTTCCAAACCCCGTAACACCATTCAAGAGTCTATTAAATGCAAACCGTTACGTGCTTTCAGCTCATTGTAATATATTACTACAATACATTATACACAGTAACACTCTTCAACTAGTCCTACATGCGTGTTACAGTGCGCTCCAGGATCAAGTCGACGTTAACTCTTGTTGCCAAGATTTTCGCTTATATTCAGCTTCGAGACTAGGGGCAATCTATATTTCTCGCTGAATTTACAAAATGGCAGTCTCAGATGAAAATACCGCTATCCCAGAACTCTTAGGTCTTGCGACTTCTCGTTGCTCAAAGAAAAGGCCGTCTCGTTGTGGGCACTGTAACACGCATGTAGGACTCGTTGAAGCTACGGTGTATAATGTATTGTAGTAATATATTACAATGAGCTGCAAGCATGTAACGGCTTGCATTTAATAGACTCTTGAATGGTGTTACGACGTTTGGAACGGGTGACTACATGTATACAGGGAGAAACATTGTCAGACGAGAGTAACTCGCTCTACTCGAGGCACCCAATAAATGCTTATTGACAATTTAAAAGCGGTTAAAGGGGTAAGGTTGTCTGAACAAACAGGAGAGTCATTTTGAAACAACGAAATGATATCACGAGTTCGCTTACAGATATATAGATAACAAGTTAGTTTGATAGCACGACTTAAAAATTTAATCTTAGGAAACGAGTTAGTCGTGTTGTAGATGAATACAAAACACATATTTGTTTGAAAACGTAAGAAGGCAAATCAGATGATAATGATTGACCTAAAGATATGTACAAAGGAAAATGGCCAATTAATCAAAGACAAGAGAAAGTAAAAAAATAAGAGTATCAAAACACGCTGGAGAAAACAAAAATGAAGTATTGAAGATTCCCCACTATGGATAACTTAGTTGTACCATATTTTAGAAAAAGTATGAGGCTATAAGTACGTACCAATATAGGCTATCCTGTAATGACAGATCAGCTGATGTGTTCAGTGTTGTCTAATGACTTGAAGTTCACATTCTCAAGGATTGGAACACCAGTTTTCATAGAAGTTATTTTAAGTTAAAGTACGGTGATAGACAACGCGCAATGTGAATTCTCTCGTGAAAATACGTGAGAAGTGTCAACACCACTGACAAAGGTAATGTACAGAATCAAAATAACTAGCAATTTCATATGCAGTTGGCCACAGACAAAATCAAAATTCTGCGAAACACGTCAGTCAGAAAGCCACAGACTGCCACTAAGTAGCTCACACACAAGAATCAAAGTCCTATGTTAGTATATCTTGCAATGTCTGTTGGTGTCACACAACCAAAAAAATGTGGGTAATAAATGTATCAGTTGTCACCGCAGTCTCAAAACAACCAAAAATACCAATTTTAAGACAGTATGTAGGCCGTTGCAAAGGAACTGTATTACATTTAGGTAACGTTAGAGGAAACCATAAGAAGCAATAAACAGCAAAAATTGTGCCCCAAACATGAATTCCTGGCATTGTCGTTGTCTGAGGTCAGTAAGCCGTTGTGATCACTGCGGAACTGGATAAAGTACAGCAACACTGGTAGGAAGATAACTTGAGAGTGAATTGGTATTGCATACATGTAAGGGAGAAAACCGGCAAGACATGGGGGTGGAGCGGGAGGTGATAAGAGTATACAAACAATATGATGGATGCCGATACGGAGTAATTAGACGCAAAGAGAAAGGCCTCACAACCAATTGGGTTATGAACAACAATAGGACAAACGAGCTGGAAATAATTTAAACGTCACAGTTTTCCAACGCTAGAGTCACTCTTAGAGGAAACCCGTTTGATCCTGTTATCATGCGGCTGTACGATTATGTTACTTAATGCAAATCATCTGGACTGGGTTGCATAAAACTTTAAAATTATCTGCTGGATAAATTTTATTCTTGCATGACGTCAGGTGCATTGTTCAACAATAACAACGTGATGCGTCAGTAATAATGCGACGTCGTTGTTGCTATCATACGGCGTATCACTGGGGCAACTGGGCCCTGTAGACTAAACGCATAAGCAATGCTAGAAAGGATAGACCAGTTCTGAATGTAACAGTGGGGAAACTGATTGGCAAAGCTTTGGTCTCGAGATCTTTAGGTGCGGCCGCCTGGCTTAGCACTGAACACGACGGTCCTAAAATAATTCAGTTGCTAAATGTTCTTAAGTCGTCTGAAGGGATTCAAACGCTACACGAACAACTGGTAATACATGTAGCTGTCTTGCGGCGAGAAAAAATCCAGTCAAAGTCAGCTGCTCTCATGGAAAATATACGGCAAAATCTCGAGTAATCTCGCGAATTCTTCCATTTTAGCGAGGTCCTAGTAGTGAGGTACTACGCGTTTCTGAACTTCATACAGGATTAGCTATGAGACAAGATCAAAGTAAAAGGATGCAGCAACCAACCAATGGACTTGAAGAAACAGGTGTTAAGCTGAGTGACACCATATATGCAGATCGTCTGGAACAGTATTATCGAAAATAATAATGTTGTAATCGATCGTATTATTTGCAGAAGAATGAAAAAATAAGGGTGACAGGGAGCGACTGATGTAAATCTTGGCCAAGAACTAAGAATTGAAATGACCATCATTCGTCCCTCACCTTTTCTCGTGATGTCCTGTTATTCGTTCGTGAAATAGTTTCCCGCATGTCCCCCATGTGAAGTCGCCATTTCTGGACTTTCTCTGAAGCTGGACTGGTTGATTGTAAGCCTCACAGCTTGACAGCACATTGTAAGTAAGCTACACTCCGTGAAACCTAACTAGTGAACCTGGGCAAAGCTGCATAAAAGTTATACCCTGCGTAGGAACAATGACGTTGCGTTATCACGCGCCACGTTATTATTGTTGAACAATGAATCTGACGTCATGCAACAACCAAACGTATCAAGAGGATAATTTTAAACTTTTATGCAAACTCAGCCCAGGGCTATGGATTGTACAGTAGTTTACTTATAACAGTCGGCACTAGTTTTACTCTTGCAGGGTGCATTTAACTGCTTTCCTAGATAGCCTTTTTGAATGGATTATTTTTGGCCTTCCATGAGTCAGGCGTACAGTACGATGAAGCAGTATCGAGTTGGCTAGTACGGTTAGAGCCAAAGTTCTTGGGCGGTATAATGTTTGTGCTTTACATGTAACTTGCAATTTTGGCGAGTTTGGTCCCCTTGGTTACCGTAATAAATGCCTTTATCCTAACCTACTTAATAAACACTTAATAAACGGTGCGCCTAACTTAACACCTTGCAGAAACTTACATCTTTGCTAAAATTTTCGGGACTCCTACCCAATTCACCATTACGTAAGGCACGTGCGTATTTCCCAAGAGAGCATCAGAATGACGTTTTCTTCATTTTCGCCGACGTTGGAAAGCTCGGACAGTGTTGTGTTGGACACTACCACTTGCGAAACGTGTCGCTTAATATCTGTTAATACTGTCTAGAGTTCCTTCATCCATGTGTGTTCAAACATTTTCGTTTTAAGGTCAGTAGTGAGAATGTTATGATGGATGGTCTTTTTGATAATGTGGGCTAAAGTACATCGGTCCTTAACTGCAGTTGACAAGATGAATGTTCAGATAGTTATAGTTCAAATTTTTATGCGCCCACATATTGATATGCGGGTGCATTAGGTCGTCATCCCTGTCCGCCAGGCATCGTGCGGCGTCCGTCATTATTGCATGTCCCAGATACCCGGACGCAGGGGTCTTCGGGAAATTTTGTTGATATGAACATTTGTAGGTGGCAAAGCATCAGCAAATTTCGGACATATTTGAATACCGATTTTCACACTAGTGGCGCTTGTTTACTTTACACTTGCCTTTGCAGCTTCAAAATTTCTTAACCCATTTTCATTAAATCTGGCAAAATAATAAGCATATATTAGGGAGATGGCGCCATTTTCTCGTTTCTGGGTTATTCGACATTTTTGTTATTATTTATTTATTATTGTGATATTTAAAATGAGGGTGGCCTCTTCAGTGATAGCACTGCTTTCCAAGAGGGCCCTCATTAACTTTCCAATCGCATTTTCATAACAAATTGGCAAGTAGGTTTCTGTTGAAAAGATGACAACACGTGTCCATTTTCAAATGGATTTAAATTATTGCACGTTGTCTTACGGTCACTTGTTATTGCTTTATCATGGTTTGTGGCGTCAGTACTTCCACATCACTCTAAAGTCACTGTAAAAACTTGGCAACTGTCATACGCGTTTCTTTTCGAAAGTACATTGCAGAAGAAAATTGATTCTCTTTGGTGGTAAACACGTGTGTCATTCTAATTAACCGGAAGTTATGCCTCTTTGAGTAGAATAAATTCAAATACAGAAGACAACAAGGTATTCTTTTGTAAACGTGTTATTGATTTGCGTCGGTTTTATTGTTGTTGTTGATTTGTAATGCATTTTTCAGTTTGGCACATACACAATATGCATGTTGCCGGGTCAGTGTTTCGTTAATGGTGGGTATCGTACATGTACGACCACAGACGTTAGAGTGCAATTACAATCGCTTTAACCATTCAACTCGCACAATCATATACGATGTTTCTTTGCCCTTTGAATGCTGCATTTTGCAAACATTATACTTTATCACCTCACATATTGACCGCTTGTGGCGCTCACAGTTCAACAGCTAAAGATTTTTCCTTTAAAATAACGTAAATCATACTTTTGGAAATCTTCAATTAATCAAGTTGCTTGTGACTTTCATGTCCAAGCTATTGGTTTAACTATTGATACCACTTTCATTTTATGCTAGTTTCTCATTTAGTTCATTACACCTCTTAAATTCCGTATACTTCAAAATCATCACCTTATCAACATTCATGCATGTATTGGTTAACTGATATTTCCATGGCACAGCAGCCTCGTGACTATAGCTTATAATGTTTTACACATTAGTTTGTCTCTGATTTTTACTTTACCTTTTAAGTTTACTCTGATGTAAATGTATCATTTTGAGAGTGTATAAAATCAGGCAAGCACCATTTAGTAATCATGGTGAATGAAAATAATCACGAATCATCTAGATGTTAGACGAAATCACGTGTGAAAGGGCAGTTTTTCATTTCTTATACATGTAGTTCTCAAACAGTTCAGAGTTTGGACAGACCGTTGAGGGAAACCATACAGACCGTTGTTTTATTCCCCCAAGAGTAAAGCCGTGGAACTTTGAAATGATGTGTGCTTGCTTGCAATCAAGTTAAATTATGTTTACTTCTACGTTGACTTGTGTATCTAATTCGACTTTCTACTTTCAGAAATGTGCAGTTTTACTAAGTTAAATTGTCTAGTTTCACAGACATTTGGCTAATTAAGCAGACCTAAGTTAATAAGATGCTATTTAACCCTAAAAGGGCATTGTATTAAATAAATGCAACAATTAATCGGTTCTAACATACAACTAAATCTCACATTTGCACGAGTTGCGCACTAAACAAAAGCTCATTCATAGTTATTGTCAAAAGAGCGAGATCCTGACAGCGGTCATGACTGGCTGATGCCAGTGACGTGGCAAGTGGGGCCTCGACTGCTTATCACATCATAGACTATAGAAAACAAGTATCTATGATCACATACATGTAATTGGAAGCGTTTACACATCGTATTTTATCGTTGTATCAGCCGTTCTTATTTGTTTCTGTTTGCCGCCATGCTGTAAAAGGTTCGCCATGCCTTTTTGTATGGCTCCTGGTTGTTCGAAGTCCTCAAAAAGTGTCTTTTGAGTGGATGGTATTCGCATTCCATCGATTACCCTAGCCTTGGAAGAAAGCTATATACTAAATAATTATACAGGTTGGCGCCGGTATGGGTAAAACATGTAAAAATAAAATCTGACTCTAAATTAGTGTCATAAAAACTGACCTCTTCCTTGATTAATCTAACTTAGGCCTATTTACCGGTGTTGAAAATTTAGCGTTCTGTTGCTGAAATTGTGATGTGTTCATTTATTATGTAAGCCAACACCGCGTGTACTCTTGAGTCGGCTTTTGGCATTTACATGTACGTCACTTGACCTCGACCAGTTTCTTTTCCCCCGATTCTTTTATCAACTGTTCTTCGCTGCCGGCACAAGACTGAGTACATGTCACAAAAAATTGTCGGGTCTTGTCTCATTTTGTTACAAGTTTTTAGTATTTTAAAACCAGCAAACCGAGTTTTAGAACAAACCTTACAGCTGCGAAGCTGTCATCATCTCCTGAAAGTCGTCGCAAATTTTAAGAATTGGCGCGTACGCCTTGTCACGAGCGTGCTGTTTTTGAAACGGACGACACTTTTCTTTGTTACCACAGCCACAGGCGCTTAGGTTTATCGCAAATGACGTCACTCAATAATATATATAAGAAAACATAAAGGTTGGACACTTAAACGTTGCCAAGCCGAGGCTCCCAACTTCAACAGTCCAAAATCCAAATAAAATCTGCGTGCACCTCCCTCAGCCTGGTGTTGCATAAACCTTCGAAGCCTTATCTTTCCTAGATCCCATTAACTGTCTTCGTGAGTGGTGAATTGGCAATGGAATTTCTAAAACTCTGAATTCAAGGACCTGAAATAGTAAACATGGCGGATTTCAGTTGTGCTTCAACTTGTACGCCTGTCGTAGGTGAAATTTCGAGTTTGAGCAAGCAACCTACATTGTATATTTCAAATTCAATAATTCTAATTCAAAACTCAACTAATTGAGAATGTTAAAGTTAGTATTTTTATTTTTAATGATTATTTGTAACTTTATTCCACTGACGGCTCATTTTAGTCCTTAACTTAGAATTTTATTACATAAACTGGCGTATCTTGTTTGTCATCTTGACATTACGCACTTTTTTGATTGAAGCACCGAACAACACACACTCGGCCAGGAAACGCAGTCCGTGCAAGTTTTACAATGCGCGTGGCCGACGAGTCAACTCAATGGTTTTGGCCAAAAGTAAAACCTTCATAAGAAATCACAGTACACAAAAAACTTCGCATATCAATACAGTATCAGGATAATTTATATTTGACACAAATATGTGAGTAATAAGATTTATTAGCAATAAAGTGTTCTCTGCTTCTCATGATCAAGTAGTCGAGGGATAGACGATGAAAGCCGGATTTAGCTCGGGAGCGTCCGTCAAAAACCCGTGTGCGAAGACCGTCTGCCATGACATCACGGAATCATTTCCATGAATTTGTGATTTTGGCATTCTTTTGGCATTTTTGTCGCCAAATCACCACTCGACAGCAATTTGAAGAGATCGAATGGAAGAAAGTATTCTAAAAGTTGTCCGATGCTAGTTTCGTGGAGTTCCATGCACATTTGAGTAGAAAATTCTGAGCAAACAGATTTCGAGTGTCCAACCTTTATGTTTTCTTATGTACAGTGTATATTATTGAGTGACGTCATTTGCGATAAACCCAAGCGCCTGTGTTTGTTACAAAAGGCGGCGAATCACTCTATAAAATGACGTTTGTTTAGTTGTTTTCCACTTAAACGGCTGCAACAAACAATGTGGGTGTCGGTTGACTACCAGGTTTTGCATGTACCCCCGCCGGTCCGTTAGCTCTACGTGTTGATGCAAGTTTTACAAGTTGACCAGCATAAGTTAAAAATGTAACTACACCCGGGTAGCAAACGGGCTGTGTGAAATTGTGAGATCTAAAGAGCTCAACACACACTGCTACGATAGTCTTCATGCAGCTATAGTCGGTAACTAACCAACACTTCAAGTTTACAGAGCTAAGTATTGGCTGAAAGTGGCTGGCTGGATGGCTAGAGTCCAGACTGTGCCCACTCACACCAGTGTAAATTGTTGATACGGACTGGTTGCACTGGCAAATTTTCGGCTGGTGATGACGCTGACTGAGTATCGCATAATTTGTGTTGCCTCAGCTCAAACAGGTATCCCTGGTGACCCGACATTCCACACTAAAATTTCTTATTCCGACAATTTGAAGATCGCCTATTGACTGCACGCTAAAATAGGACACTGACTTTACCCCACCAAATACGCCACAAAAACAGCGCTCCAAGCGGGTGATATTTTAGCTTCGTTAGAGAATATAAGTTTACTTTTTACTGTTGAATGATTTGCGAAATTAATCAACAACTCATAGAAAAACATGCAAAATTTATTCAGAATAAAATACAGTTCCCTTTAAAACTTGTTTCGACTTGGTTAAAAATGGGGTTTTCAAAACCCCACCATGACTGATCTAAAATATGCTATATATTTTCATTTTGAATGACCATGAACCTTTCTTCCTAAACTACACGTACATGTAGAGTATTACGCAATACATTCTTTTCAAGCCCAGCCTCATACAAAATCACGACACTCAGCCTATTCATGCCTGTCTTTTCCACCGACAGGACTCTGGTAAGTACACAAACAACGCTTGTTCTTCTATGCATACACATGTAAGAGTATTATGTTCGTTTCTGGTCCGTTGAAGACAAGGTTGTTTATAGTTTCCTGACCAATGCACCTAGTCTAATACTAGCAACAATAGATTTTAAATAAAAAGAGGCCTTCTTAAGTTTGCTAAGTTTCTCAAAAAAGCGATAATCTCAAACCTGAAAGCATTTGACGAATTTCCAGGCTACAAATTGAAGATCTGAACGATCGTTCCTGTCAACGGTGGTGAAAACGAAGATAGGTATTGGTATACATTTCAATGTAGATAAAAATGAAATGTTATGCTTTAAACGTATTGATGCAAGAATGCTCATGTTAATTCTACAGTGTCCATGTGCGGAAAGCGTAGTATTCCGGCAGTACCACAGAACGTCTTTTTGGTCTCAGTATGGTGCAACACGTATTTATTGGGCTATGGGGCTGGATACAATACTTCAGATTATGTTGTCGTATAAAGAAAGGATTCTCTTCTTCCTTTGTTGCCGGATCTGTTTTTTTTTTTTTTTAAGTCGAAAATGGGTACCTGTGGTACAGAAGCAGTAAGCCTTGCAGTGTGAGCTTTAACGACTAATTAATGCTTGTACCTCAATCTATCTTTTAAAACAATCAATTCTCCGTAAGTGGTCAAACCACAGCGCTCATTTGCTCTGGGACAGAATGATGACAAGAGTTGGTGACTTTTACGCGCTAACTTAATAAAGCGTTTTGCTCCACAAAGGGACATTTTTGCAACTCTTCCTAGGATCACTAATCACCTCCCTTTTTATCCCACATCTGTGTGAATACGGCCATGGAATACGCCACGGGTTATAAGAAGTACAGCCAATCCGAATTCCATAGTCGCGCTGTATTTCAACGTTGGAGTACAAACTCCTGGTGGAGTACATTTGCACGACGTAAATTTGACTGCTTGTATCCCTTTGGGTCACCTAAACATTCATTCAAGACCGTGTTTCTGATAAGGCAGTTTCAGTACTCAAAAATAGAAATTTTCAACAATGAAAATTCAGAGGCACGGCGATCAGGCCGTTATTTTTAAGCTTGGTCGTCTGAAATACGCCAATTGCCTCCATAACGTCTCTAACAAAATCGGGCAAAAACCTTTTAAAATCAAACAAAAGCGTTTTGATATGAATGCATACATTAATTTTACACTGAGAATTAAGATATCAACAGCAAACTGCGATGTGACATCGATTACGTATTTTTTACCACAGCCTTCCTCGGCTCTCCTTCTATCGCTTTTAGCGTGAAGTCTGCTTTTCAAGATAAAGTGCCCTCAAGTCACTTGAATCAGCCACCTCACTAAACAGGGTTTCCATCTTCATTTTCAGGTGCTGTGATCAACGGACAAGATGTTTCTATCACTATTTCCATTCCACAAAAATCCAGAATGAGAAAACCAAAAAGAATTATGGAAGCTAAAGCGACAGGTCACTGCACAACTGTTTAGTTAACGTTTCAAATTTGTTTAACTGGGTGGATTGTTTCTAAGTTTCCGACGAACTTGCTTCTGAATGGTTTGTTGTTTAACGTTTATACAGTGTATTTCACAAACTGAAAATTCGTGATGATTATTATGAAATAAAACTTTCCGAGTTTTTCAATAGTAAAAGACTTCACGAAACAGGTTTTAAAATAAATAACTTCAGTTGAAGCTTAACTCCAAGTACATGTAAAGGTCATTCAACACAAATCCAAATATTTTCACACTTAACTGAATTTAATGATTTTTCTGCATTATGTTGGTGGTGCACCACCACCTAGAATGGCTACCGTAGTTAGTCAGTTGACTTACTTTGATGTCTCACTTCAGTTTCTTTATATGTAATACAGTTTCCGAGGAAACCCAATTCACTTTAAAAATGTCATTACTATTAGTAAAATGAGGCAACAACAAACAGGGATAAAAGTTACGAAATATTTACATTTTAGTGGTATCTTTCGACTGACGAAACTGATACTATGTTCTAAATTGCATGTATCGAAAAGTTGGGTCGGAGCTCTTAACTTCAAGGCAATATTGTCAGAAAAGCGATTTTTGGCCGCAAATCGATAATGCCCTTTAATTAAATTCATCCGATCACCACACCGACAAACCAGTGATCCTGTACAGTTAGCCAAGTATAGCATAAAGGGTGTTTTTTGGATTTCTGCTACTGTACTAATGAGATGCGCCAATACTGCACTGAGAAGCACCAGGCCCGTTTACGGAATAGTGAGTGCTATCACGTTTCCTGGTGAGGGACCAGTTTCTCACTTTGAAGGAGAGGGAGCCCGTTGAGTAACAGGCAAATTCCTGTTACGTGCTTGTGCGGTGCTGTACTGGTGCGGCTGTGCTATGGGAATTTTCGGATTACCAAAGTTCCAACTAAACACAAATTTAGTAGTAACTTTTGAATAAGTTTTGCTTGGGTTATCGTCGTCATGGTTATTCATACTATAATTGTACCTAGCGATAATTTTTCTTTCAATTTTGAAATCAGCTCCGTCCCAGAGGTTTTGTTTCACGTTCTAGCTTAGTGAAAATCTCACTCTGTGGAGCAAGTCTAATATTAAAAGCCGTTGACCCCGTGGTTATTCACACGCGTTTCCCTGACATCGCTGTGTATCCGTCACCATGCAACTGCACTCTGTATCAACTGTGAACTTTTGACAGCTCAATTGTGACGGTTGAAAGAAATCCACCACTTCCACAAATTGAAGAGCTATTCATCACAAGCAAAACACAACAAAAATCGTGTTTCCCATGCACAATATACCCAACTACTTAAGACCGCTTTGAATGCTGAAAAGAGTCACGCCAGGATCATGACCGGTACACTTAAAGCCGGAGGCGGTACATTTCTATATGTCACATCACAATGTTCAACAGTCCATATTTCCAACTTGTTAATACATTTCATCAATTTTTGCAATCCTGCAATCCAATCCCAATAAAAATTTATCGCAGGCGGTCTGGTATGCGTTGCACCAGACGTGCGCAAGCCTCTCAGGTGGACCCATTGCACTGATCACTTTGAAACATTTTTGTGTTTTTTAAAACCGAGCTGAGGTGCTATAGTCCTGATTCAACGGTCTAGCAGAGTGCCTCAGTGGGACTCGGAACTCAAGACCTTGAATAAAGGAAGCGGACACTCATCCCACTAGGCCAAAGTGTCTCCTTCCCTAAGCCAGAAATTAATATTGTGAAAACTGACATAAATCAGTGCATATCAGCGGAGAGTTATTTTTTCCAAATTGGATACTGTAAAGTGTTCAGTACTATTTGTTACGTCTAGAATACGCAATAGCGCTATGTTTGTTTCTACTAGTCATTCGTCCAATTGCAACGGTGAACATTGACTGAGTTAATAGCAGCTCAATATTTTTACTAGGGGATTAATAAGTGTATAACACGTGGAAGGAAGGACTGCTAAAATGAGATTTAGCGGTCTTTAAGGACATTTAAAAAATAAGCCTGCTACAAGCAGAAGACGATTGCAGAGCAATTACTGTATAATGGAAGACGTTGACAGTTATCGGCTTCTTCATGTGTTAGTTTTTAGTCCCCGCTTTCTTCACAACATATTATTACTTATCCTACGTGTACGGGTGCCAGACCCCACGATAAAATAGCCGGGAGGTAGCAACGCTGGTTTTCACTGATGCTTTTGTATCAACGCAGCCCATTTTATCCTTAGGGCCTAGCAACTGACGCAATCTAATCGATAGTCGCACGCGCACGGGTTACCAGGGAACTTCTTACAGTAGCCTAGCACTGATATGTATTGCAGCGTCGTAGCAAGAACTTTCTGAACATGTTTTGTATAAAGTTTCAGAATTCTCAACAAGAATTTTGTGTACGCAGTGACAATAAAGGCGTTACTTACTGGTTTTAACATAGTTTGAATACCTTTCCTGCTATCATAATGCCGGAAAATTTGCACTGGTGTGGGGTGGGGTATGCATGTACTTATACCTTAATGAAAAAACAAGCCATCTGTTGCCTCAATGGATGGACAAGGACATCGCGTTCCATGATACATTTCGACTGGGGAGAAAAATCAGAGCCAGAGCCATTAAAGGAGAGAATTTCCATCCCAGCCGGTGTCAAAATTAATTTAAATTAAGTTAGCGAATACAGTAGACCGATCATACTTAAATCTACATGTACATGATCACCGTGAAACGAAAAGAAATGGCATTTTATTCAGTTTTACATGTTATCGTTTGCAGCGGATTGCTTCAAACTTGCAGTTTGAAAGAAACAAAGCACACCCTCATGAAGATGAAATTAGACTGGACGTCATCCATTCTGCTCTGCCTACTATACATTGCAGGTAAGTGTAATGCATTACTTTAGATTCCTTTACTTTGTTCAGCACACTGCATTGTCTTGATTGCTCCTGACTGCTTTGTTGGCCACATCCTATTGATTGGCATATTCATATAGATTTATACATATATGTAGTCTTGGGATCAAGCGGGCCCATAACTAGTCTCTGACAAGGCCTTCCCTATTTTATCATTGTACTTATTGTTCTTGTGTTTTATGACATGAAATAAACACACACTTCTGCTTAAACAGCTTGTTTGTGAACAACATTTGAGCGTTCCGCATTCTTTGCGGGAAAACCAAAATCTCATGATGCAAGTGACTAAACGCCAGTGTTTCGTCACTATGCTTTGGAACTTATACTTGCCTTCAGGTACATGCACATCAATCCTAGCAATATCAAAATAGCGGACACCGGAGAGATTATGTCCGTGACGTTGGGACGTTGAATTGTAGGATTGAATCCACTGTTTTTATTCCAAAATCATGACAATCGACGCAAGTGTTTATTAATCCAAATAAACATGATGGTTGGGACCAGTGCCCCAACCCAGCCGGACAAGTGCCGCGTCCCCTACAGAATGCACTATTCGCAGTTGGTATCCACTTTCAAAATCTCCACTCGCCCGAGATCGAGCAAAATTGCCTACCTTATAAGCAAACATTAGCGTGTATTACTGATATCCTGTCAGATTATTTCCATTTGGTACTTTCAGACGAAAAAGCACATTGTCCGTTAATATGCGGCAACAGAAGCAGCGCCAAATCACCATTTCCGGTTTGAAAACTGGCGTGCATTAAGTAGCGAATAGGACCTACGCTAGCACCTAGCTAAAATCTTCCTAGAAAGTACATATATAAGAGAACTTAAAAAGACTTCATAATAAAATTCGCGCATTCTGCGACTCAATATTTCTACATCTTTAATTTATGGTATCTCGCCAAAAAGCCGAACGTTGAAATGGCCACAAGTGGCAAGTTTGGTTTTACACAATTTTCCTTCACGAAGTAAAAAGTTTTAAAACATGTCAAAAAATGACCCCAAATTCTAGAGTAAAGGACTGTGTCCCTTGCATTTCATTATCTAAGTTAAATGAATAATTTTATAACCGGTCATTCAGTAGAATACAAAACAACGTACATGTAATTACCGAGCAAAGTATCAAAACACATAATAGCCTTCTTGTTCGGGTATCTCGCACCGTTTCTTTGTAAAGTGAAGCGCTTTGGGTTTTACATCGAACAGTAATGGTAATGGAATGCGCTAGTCAAGTAATAACGTCACTCCTAATCCCCAATCCAGAAATCAATAGAAAGTACGGAACATTCGCAAATCAGGTTCACAAAGGAAGTCGAACGTCATCTGAACCAATATATACATGTAGCTTTACAATAGAAGGGGCATTTTTGAGGGCCCTCTTGGAAAGCAGTGCTATCACTGAAGAGGCCACCTTCATTTTAAATATCACAATAATAAATAAATAAAAAAATTCAAAGTCAAATTGCCTACATGTATATATCCGTCTTCCAACGCAAAAAAAAACACTTTGATTTGGATCATTTGTTGTCATGATGCTTGTCTCAATGGAGGTGAATTCTAGACTTTGAAACAACTGACAAGTTGTCACGTGATGTAACCACAAAGATGGCCTGCTGACGGGATAAAATGCTCGTAACGTACATGTATTTCCATGCCTCACTTAAAAGGATATATTTATAAACTGATAAGTTGTTTTCGCTGGAAACGAGGCTATAGATGCTGACTTGTCACGGCGTGTCGTTGCGTGTCCCGAACACGGTCTCAAGGAACCACGAACTGTTATATTTAGTTACTTAAAAACAAGAAAATCACATCCCATCTGATGAAGGAGCAGACGGAAAACATTTTCATAGCTTTAAGTGGTCTTAGCCGAGTTCTGTTTTCGGACAGACTTGTAACCACTTTATATGTTTTATAGGTGGTACATCCCTGAATACCATGGACAGAAAGTTGACCGAGATGTTATTGAAGGGCTATGAAAAGACGACGCGACCGGTAGACCACTATAAGGACTCCGTTAACGTTACCATGGATATAGGCCTTCGTGAACTGTCATCGCTGGTAGGTAAAATGGTCGAAAGGATGCTCGTCTTGACTGCCCTGTCTATATCGAACCTTAACTCATTTACTACCATCTTACCATAAGCAGCAGGGTTGTATTTGCGAACAAAGAAATACAGACTCAAAACCGGGATTACTCATATTTTCTAACTCCGTTTAACAAGAATAGTAACAGATGGCAGCGCGAGCATCCATAAAACGGCAAGACACGACACATTTCACTGACACTTCGTTTATCTTGATGCACGCTATGTCCTAAACCATATGAGGTGTCATTGACTACTGACAAATGTACCATTTGATAGGAGGATGTTTTTAAGACAACTTTCTCTATAAAGTGATCACTTTTCTTTGGTTATGTTAATTATATACATGTACAATGTATGACACCCGCAATGCTAGGTTTTCTTTGCTGTGAAGCCTTCGTACTTGTGAACCATTATATGCATTATAAACTTCACTATATTTCAGGATGAAAGGGATCAAGTGCTCAAAATCAAAGCTTGGATACGACTTGTACGGAATCTTTTCTTATTTTAATTTAAGTTAACTTGATGCTTGTTCACTTCTCTGCTGTTAACACGAAAAATGAATGTTGTTTATTCTTCCGTGCAATTACTTCCTTAAAGCCGTGATTACACTGTCTATTAAACCTACCTAAGGGAGGCGCTTAACCAACAAAAAAGAACCATCATCAGCTGTAACTGATTAAAACAAAAGTTATTTATTTGCCAGAGGACGGTGCATAGCTGCCTTTACTAAATATAGAGTAGGACCCCGACCTTATTTATGGTTGTTCCTATTTTAGTATTGGTACGATGCGTTCCTGAAATGGAACGCTTCACAGTATGGGGGCATAGACAGAACGGAAATACTCTCCAGCAGTATCTGGCTACCTGACCTCGTGTTGATCAACAGGTTCGTTAGTTACGTATATATGTTCATTACCCAATCCACAACAGGGGTAAACCACGAGAAATGTACCTCTCTAGTAGGTGAGTCGCCTCACAATTTTAGATTTTCTGCATTTTTGAAATAGCAATGCATTAGTGTAAAATGGTGCCAAAACCGTCTTTCCTGAAACTCAACAGGGCCAATTGTTTTGCCCCCCCCCACCCCTTTCCTCAGGCCAGGGTCTAATCATTCTACTTGATGTCGAACTAGATATTATTTTGTGAATTTTCGTACTATTTTTGTGCGAACTCAATTATTCCGTGCTCAAGTACATTATAGGTTTCTAGTCTAAATTCGCATTTGATGTCCCCTAAGTTCGAGCTAAAAACCTGAGAAAAACAGGTCGTGTAAAAAGTTATGATTGTTGGAAATACTAATTTGTTGGTGAATAGTAAGAACCGACATTGTAGTTCGATCCATTTCATGGTGAAAAGTTCACGTCTTAGCGTTCGCTTCATTGCTCATTACAACTATATGTAGCAATTAGGTAATGCCTGGATTTTCAAAAATTATGCAAATTTGTGCACTAAAGGAAATGAAGTTAGATGAGCTATCAAAATGTTGGACAAATTTGACTGACGATTCGTCGTATGGTAGAAATAAAAGTTCCCAATAAGAAGCCATGTTGTATTCTCCTTTGACAGCGCCACTCCACGGACCTTATGATACAGTGTTGCACTTCGTAAGACTGGGAAAGATCTTATCTTCGGGTCCACGAGTTTTCATAATGATGAAATACTTCTTTCTAGTGCCACAAACGAAAACTTGTCCCACAGCGATTTACTTGTTGTTGTTACAAGTAACGGAGACGTTTCTTGGAAATTCCCGGTAATCATTGCAAGTCAGTGCGACTTGGACGTCAAGTACTTCCCGTTTGATCGGCAGGTACGAATACATGTCTAATAGATTTCTGATTGCTAGTGTTCCGTCTCCACCTAACATTGATAAATCATTGGCTTCTCCCAATATTTCCCTGTCTAATGCTTTTCTTGTGACCTTGATAAATTGATGATGAGTTCACAGAAGCCGCTGTGGCAGCCACTCAGATATGGCTTTGTCAGACTTCTCCCTGGGCCACAGGGTATTTGAATTGTTCCAGACATCACAGTGAACTTGATTCCAAAGGAAGGGAGCAGAGTATTAAAACGCTTTGTTTTTTGTTGCTTTCATTGCAACGCAAGAATAAAGCAATACAACATTTATAGAGAGATTTAGCCCAGAAAATGGATCCTTACACCTTAGATTTGTCTATAGGTAGCGATAAATTAATTAAGTAAACATATAATAATGAGTAATAACACATAGAAAGTAACGAGAACAAAATAAATCACACGGAATTAACCGTGCTCGAAAATTCGTGGGACCCGTTTAAAGCAATGTAACTGATTCATGAAGTAATTTAAAAATAAATTGACTTTATCTAATTTTGAAGTGACAGCGTCACCAGTATTATTGAATTCAACCCAAGGAAATGCATCGGGGTTGGATTGACTAGGATTATTTTTCATGAGTTTCAATTTTTCTTAGAATTTTTTGGTTTATGTGTAGCAGATTGAATTAAGGTTAAGTTTGTGCCTTGTCACCTGACTGTTTTCTCTGGCAAAGCCAGTTTATTAGTGTAAGACGATCTTAAACGATATGAATTGTCTGTCATATTGGAATTCATTTACGACGTTAACGGATTTTCGGCCAATAGTTTGACATTGCGTGCCCGCATTTTGAGAACCAGTTTGATGCCCTTACTTAGTGGGGGAAAACTGGTTATCAAAATTCGGGCAAGTTATATGAGACTATTACCGATTTTCGCGTCTCTCTTTTACATAATTTTATTTTGAAGGTTTGCCCCCTGGAATTCGCCTCTTGGGTTTACCCTCAATCGCGAATGGACCTCTACGCGAAGGGATCGCGTGGTGACACCAGCGTTTTCCAGGGTAATGTGCTCATAGAGAAGTGCCACACGTGTAACAATAGGACGCGTGTTCAGGCAAAATCGCTTTGCCTCCATTTGTATTCAAGTGTCTGAACTCACTGTTATTTAGGGAAGAATTACTGTAAGGTTTATTCACCATATAAAGTGTACCAACAGAGCTTAGAGAACGTTTTAAGACTGTATACAATGCATGAAAATGAATACGAAACATGTTGTTACAGAAGACGATACGGGCTCAGATTGGCCGTTAACAAAAATGAGCGATAAAATAAGCAATCTTGAATTCCAGAAAGCAAGTCATGGATAATGGACAGCTTCATCGCCCAGCGAAGGGTAAAAACGTTCAAAACTGATGAAAAATACCCTGACGTGACTTACTCACTCCGTTTAACAAGGAGACCTCTTTACGTCCTTTTCAATTTGGTAAGAGAATTACCTTATAATTAGACAATGTTATCTTTCTTAAAATCCCGTCAATTTCAAGGCTCCCTTTTTCATTGGCAGAATATTTCAAATGCGCGTATTTACGAAGGAGCTCGCGGGACTCGAAGGCCCCCCGTTTGTCGAAGTGGGCAAAAAGGTCCGCCTCAGAGAGACAAAAAGTCCTAAAAAATAGTAAACGATACAAAAGTCCACTGAAAAGACAGGAGCTACCAAAATTCGGCGAATGCACAGTTCATAGCCCTGAACGTACCCCGTTTTTTAGTAAAAGGTCCACATTTTCAAAAATTCGAGACTCACATTTTTTAGGCTGGGTGCGTGCATATTTCACTTTTGTTACTCGCCCACACGAATACGTTGTCGTCATTTCTGTCTTAGCCACGCTGGCTTGACTTCAAGAGGAAGAGCCATACACCAATCAGGACAATTTGAGAACAGAAATTCAATATATTTGAATCAATATTAGGGTGTTCAGTTAGTCGTCCTAGTGTTTCATGGAAGTTGTAAGAGATTGGAAATATAGGATGCTCCAAGCATACAACCACTTGCTTTATTATTTTCTCCTTGCAAACTGTGTCAGTCTCGACCATTTTGTCTTCAGCTGAGAAGTGCCGGAGTGCATCTCTTGACAAACTTGATTTTTTGGGTAGCGAATGTATCATGAATGCCGTTTTTTGACTCTTTGGAATAGCAAAGTCAGAAGGCATGGCGTAAACGAGAGTAAATGCACTGTAGGGGCTATCCACAGTATCTACTCGGAGGTGAAATGTTTTGAATTATCTGTGTGTGTACCGTTTTCTCCTAGTTTAACCTAGAAACCAATGATTAACCTAGAAATAAACAAGCTATTGGTTACTAAGTTCAACATAGACGCTTTCATGTCCTAAGGACGAAAAGCAATTGAGGGCATATAGGTTTGTTTATTTTTGTCGTGACTTCCAGTGTCCCGGGTCTGGCGTTTGCTAGTCTAACGGCCTAATTGCTTGGTGATTCTTCATGAAATTTTGACAGGTTTAAATTATTTCTTTTGTGAGAAGTCGAATGACGTCAACATCAGAAGGGTCCAACCATTGTTATAATCCGTTTTGGTACTTTTACCGGTGTCTTCGTCAAATTCCTGCCCATTCTAATTATTGGAGCCCCTTGTGGCCTACTTGCCTCAAAGAGATACATGTAAGCACCCCGAGCAGCGCACGATTCCCTTAACATCAAAGTTTTTGAACAATTCGCTTTGCCTTTATCCTAACTTCTCAATACCACGATGGTTTGAGTCCCGAATAATAACAATAATATTACTTTTGCAGTTTTGGGGCTGAATTAAACGAACGGTTTTGTTTTTCCAGGTTCTTCCGGTTGTTATGATTATTATTCTCGGAATGCTGGCGTTTTGGCTACCGCCTGATGACGGCGAGAAGATTGGTCTCTGCGTAACTCTCCTGGTGGCGCTGTCGTTCATTATGTTGCTGCTGGGAGACAAGATGCCTCCAACTGCTATTTCCGTTCCATTGCTGGGTGATTTTTGAAAGACATTTTGTTGTTACTGTCAATGCGACGCACACACAATATACCAGACAAACTGATACATAGTTGTGGTCCCCCACCCAAATAAGTATTTCAATATACAGTGTAAGGCGATTCATCAAATTGTGAAAACCATCGGCACGACTCAAGCTCAAATGGCGTGTCGTAAAAAAATGGAAACCAACAATATTTGAAAGAAAATGTTTGCGAAACTTCTAAAAACGACATGCCAGCATTGTTTTTTCTCCCGTCCATAGAGGGGCGTTTAGGTAACCACGACGGTATTTTAACAATTGAAACTTTTACAAATTATGGGTTTGGATTAATGCATTCATTGTATGCTCCCGCGCAGCCCAGAAGGGTTATGACTGACCAGGTGCATAGCCCAGTAATATATTTCAAAGAGCTAAATAACCCAAACCGCTGCCTAATATCAAGTCTAATTATTATTTTTTTAAATTTTATCACGGCTTTAATTGTGTTTGTCTGGGTCAAAATGTCAAACTAACGCGATGGTAAAGGAGCAATGTGGCGGAAACACGCCACGGTTATAAAATGGTGGTCACGTCCATGTACAAATGCTCACCACAATAATATTTGATATACTATCAATTTAAATTTTCTTTGTCTTAGGACAATTCTACGCTGCGGTGGTGATTATGCTCACTGCTACGACAGTACTGTCGACTATAGTGATCCATACGCACTTCCGAGGAAAACGGGGCAAACGTGTGCCCAACTGGATACGAATTGTTGTGCTCAAAGGACTGGCAAGGTTTCTTTGTTTTGACTTGACATGCAAGAGCGACCTCTATAGAGACCGCGAGGTTAGTCATTGTCATTTTCCGTTGATTTCGTAATGACTCTGATCTGTCTTGCCCCTATCTACACACTTGCTTCACGTCCCTTCTGTTTTTTTTTTCAATTCTCTTCCACCCAACAATATCTTAGCACTGTGTTTAGTTACTTAAACATCTTATCTCATCAGCCATGCTCAATTTTGACAAATTCCCTTTTCTATGAAAATCATTTCTCTTTTTCTCTCATGCATCCCTTTCTCCTTTTTCCTCCACGCCTTCCTATACCTGCCTTATAATTTTTCTTCCATTCATCTCAATCTTACCTGAGTAGAGTTCAGCAGCTGTCTCGCGGTAAGACAAATCTGGCCAAAATTACGACGTCTTCGCAGTTAAAATACAAGGCAATTTCTCGCGTAGTCTCGCGAAGACTTGTTTTTTCTAGTGAAGTTTTAGCGTTAATGAACACTATCCTGTATTGTCTCCGTTAAGATTCTGAGCCGTTGTAATGAAATAGAAACTCGTCAGAATGCAACTCAACTCCCTTGTTAAAACGGCTATGAATCCGACTACCGTATTCGCCGTAATAACCGCCCAGGGCGCTTAGAAAAGTTCGGTTCAGGGAGGGCGCTTATTATAACCCAAGACGGTTGAAATCCGGTCGCCGAAACGGGTGAAATCGGAAGCTAAGATTCATCAAATTTACGCTCTGTGACGTATGTGTAATCTATGAAAGACTTTCAACAAAACTGTGGTGCATTGCTATCAAATTTTGCTGCTAAATTACGATCATTTTACAGAAAATTGTGCTCAAATCCCAAGGCGAAAACTCGCCAACTGACTGCTTCGAAATCGCAGTTTTCGATATGGCGACTTCAATGCTTGAATAAAAATGGTTTCGATAAAGTACCTGAAATCCTCATTAAGTTTTATAAATAGCGTCTGTAAGGTTTTTTAAGTTCCCGTGGAGTCTGGATTAACGGCAGGTTTAAGTACAAATCTGTGCAACATCGTGCCATCTACATGTATGATCGGCAACACGGCGAGAAAAATGTCTGAACGAACACACATGTTGTTGTCACGTGACGTTTGTTTTGAAGTTCGTCTGCGAGTAAGCGAGCGCGTGCGTGTCATCAGAGTTCATTTGCCAAAGCAGAGACCGTCTTTCGGCCAGAGCCACGCAATCTCACTAGCTAGACGTGTCTAAAGAAATTTGCACAAGCAGTAGGCCTAAACCAGAGCGTGTTTCATTCAGCACTTGCCGGTATCGTGCTAAAAACTTTCGACATTTGTCTCGGCAAGGCCCATATTAGTCGCCGTGTAGCTGGATGCGTACGTAACTATCTGACAGTTATTTTTTGGTGTAAAGGTGTGTAAGCATTCGCTGTCGGTTGTCATTTTATCGGATATTCGGCTTAATAACACCAATTATGGTTAATCAAACAATCCATGTAAAAAATAACGCAAACATGTTCATAGTATTAGAAATTGTCGGAAATTAGTTCCAATATTCATTTCTTATCGATGCTATGCTACCCGCTTCATGAATGGATAGTTCCCAACTAATGTCTTTGATGACAGGTTATGTAGCGCGCGCTTCCTGGCCGCGTGCGTTTGACACCGAGTTTTTTTATTCATGACTCATGACAGTCGATGTGTCTACTGAAAGGTCAGACCATAGTAGGACACGGTCGTCGCGAGAGCGTAGCAACGTAACGCTGTTGCGTTCTTTTTGAAGCGCTGCGTTTTAGTTGTCACGGCTAAATACAAACGTAGCAGTGCCGCTGGTGGTCTAGAAGACCCGTGCAAATTTTTTTTTTTGATAAATTGAAGACGTTACTGTAGCCGAGTTTTAGGACTGTAGTTCCGTCATTGTTCGCATGTACACGTTCGTGATCATGGACTGGGCGCTTATTTCAGCAAAGTCTGAAAACGCGTGGGGGGCGCTTATAGGGGCATGGGCGGTTATTACGGCGAATACGGTACATCTCTTTTAAATTGGTCCTTGTTCAGATTAGCGATGGTTTCCAGAGTTGAGAGCACGTGACCGTTACTTATTGTTTGAGATCAAACTCAAGACATATTGTCGGTCAGCCAGACATTACTTCCTGCACTGCCGAACTACCAATTTTTTACCAACCCTAGAAATTATTCCTCATCTGAATCAGGAAGAAGTTGAAACCGATTTCATAATCTAGTGGGGTTCAAGTCATACAAAACCATGTTGATTGCCACTTTATACACTTTACATGTATATCACCCTCTAACCTTTGTATTGATCACACCCACACGTCCACACCTCTGTAACATTTTGTTTCTCCGTTTGTATGCACTTGCTTCACAGAATCTGTTTCTTTACGAACTGTTTCCCTTCCGTCTCTTAGTTACTGGTCTTTGTCACTTGGAGCAGCTCGATTTTTTGCGGTAGCCTCCAATTTCCTCTTGGATGTTACCGATGAGCTGCAAATTTCAGTGAAGTGATTTTTATATTGGGTAGATTTTAGGCTACAAAATATCCAAGGTGTTTGGATGTCATCGCTACATGTATTTGTTCTTCTCCTCCTTTCCTTGCCAATCCGTCATTTTTTAACGTAACACTGTGTCCAAACTATGTACCTAAGTTCTTTGTTGTGTGTTGAAAGTTATTGTGAAATAACGCCGAGTTCGACACATTCTCGCCCGGATTACGGTATATGTCGGTGCTCACGGAATATATTGCCGCACCGGCAGATATTGTCGACCCGTAGGGCTGCAATATGTATCGAGTGCGACAACTTATGGTTGTACATACTGTATTGTCGCTCCCAAAAGCGTCTACCTTTAGCAAAATTACACAACTGTGTACATGTAGGCCTGCGCGATGACACTTATGCCTAGGCACTGGAAAATCCACACTTTGACAATGGAATTTTATGGCCGATAAGTTTGTTGCGTTGAGGTGGAGGGGGCAAACTAGTATAACAACTTAAGGTTCTCAAATGCCCGTGTTTGCAAAACTAACGCTTCCGCAAACGAGACTGATATCACGGTGGTTACCTTCGCCACTAATCTTTTGCGAGATTTGACCCCTGTTGAGCTTATCACAACCTCGGTTTGGGTTTCTTTAGTGGGTCTCCCTCTCACCCTGGGCCCACCTACATGTATGTACGGAAGGCAGACTACCTTTCAACATATATAAATGTATTGTAGTACCCGATAAATGATGTCGTCAAAGCGAGGATATGTGTCGATCTTAAGGTTAAAAAATTGTTGCAAACGCAAAATATTGTCGCCTAAGGGATAATAATTGTCCAATGTGACAATGGCATGTAATTTCAAGACGTTTGAATCAGACTACTTACCGTTACAGTTGACAGTTCGCTATTGCATGAAATTGGGCTTGGCTTATGGAATTCAATACCAGCCACTGCATACCAACGTATTTAGCCTGGTCTCTGCATTCACGTATAACAACTTAATTTCCACAGGGTAATCTAAACACAACTACCATGAAAAGCTTCAGCAACTATGGCATGACGAACGAAGATGAAACTTCAGAAAAGGAAAACAACAACACACAAATAATTGACAGTCCCGTTCTCTACGAGATCAAGGAGAAGTTGCAGCTTATTGAGTCCACGATAACATCACGCCAGAAGGCTGAAGAAGAACAAGAAGAGTTGAACACGGATTGGCGTAACGTTGCCATGGTGATGGATCGTCTGTTCATGTGCATCTACGCCCTTGTCTGTATATTCACTGGGTTAGGATTGATGTTACGCAGACCGACTGACCCCTAAAACGCCCCCCCCCCCCACGACAAGCATACAGGAATTCACAATTTTCATGTAACGACCTCGCTGTTTTTCAAATGTGTCATTAAAGCGTATAATTCTAGCCAATTAAGGCGTGGCAACATGTAAACAAAATTGCAGGGCGCCATACTTTTTCCCAGAAGCATTTGTTACGAAAGCATGAAGGAGGTTTACGATGTTGATAACAATATACACAGAACGAGCCTGAAAAGACCCCTTTTTTGCTGATGACAGCAAGTAGCAGATTGCGATCGGCTAAATCCACCGTCTAAATGAACAAGCACACACTGAAAGAAATCCATCTCGTAAGATTTCAAAAATACTTTTATTTTATTGGATTTCATTAAATTGTTTATAGTATCAAATATCTGTTAACACTTGTAATCTGTGTTGGTGAAGTCGCATTTGACTCACGGAAACGTGCAGTAGTGTATATTGGACAGTTTAAACAAAAAATCCTGGTTCCGAACGCTGCATCATCAGAGTACAGTGGAAAAGTAAAATTCAGTCCGCAAACTACGTTGCCGGAGCAAGAAGTCTTGTTATTTGCGATTTTCAAAAGAAAAAATGATTGTATTTTGTTGTCGAGTTCCCATACAGTGCAACGCAAAAAGCGTCTTATTTACTGCACCTAGGTTTCCAGTTCGCACGCGCTGCACGTGTTTTATTTGATGCTATTCCTGTTGTGTTTACAATTTTCATGATGAAATACCAGCTTGCTAGCATTTAGCATTTAGATTTCGGTTGAATCTTACGAGTTATGTACATGTAGTTTGCTGTCAAACGATGTCATTGAATAGGTTGAACTATCTTTTATCATGCTAGTGTAGCAGAAATACATGTACACAGTAGATTTTAACATATTTATTAAAGCACAGGTGACGATAGCATTTTGACTGTCCTTGTTATTTTACAGACGGCACAGGTACACATGCGTTAATCTTTCTTGTATCTTAAGTAATTGCAACGTGTCAATATTAAGTCCAGTGTTTCTCACTATTTAGATTTCGGAATGGATCCTAGCACCCGGAATGCTCTACATGTAGTTGTGAATCGTGTGTTATATTCATGGGGTATTGGTAAGCCCTGTGTGTTTAATAGAGGTGTAATTATATTGTTTTTATTTGAGTATTTACGAAGTACTAATTGATTCCCACAGATGGCGAGCTTGTCCTTATATGCACGTGGAATAACAACACTACTTAGGATCTTAAATTCAAGGTGGCACTGAGAGGATCGTGGGGTTGTGGGTCGATGGGGCTTTAGAAAAAATCTTGTGTTAGTTTTGTCTGTCATTTTTTGTTTGATATTGTTTTCTTACCTCAATAGCTAAGACCTTCCTCTCGGTCTTGCATGCTGTTGTTTGTGTCGATCACAGAGTCTGACATTTAAAATGCAAATTGACCTGTTGACCTGTAATGCTATGATAGAATCAATTCAATTTATACTTGTCCCGTAGCAAGTTAAACACAGGTACTTCCAAAACAATTTAAACTTAAAATTTGAATGCGCCGGTGTAGCATCGTATGCTCTTAAAGTTATATTTTTCTTCGTAGAAATTATTTCATTGATATCTTCCATTCTCTACAGTGTCGTTAAAGATGCTGTTATTGTTGCTGAAGCTTTCGCTGTTGTAGATAAAACCTTCGTCCATCGCGCGGTATTAGGATTTTCTGGCCCAGCTGCGAAGGCTCGTGCCTTTCTTGTTTTTTGCCAAGCTGCTCGCGAGCCCTTTGTTCGTAAGGTGTTTAACATTGTCTTCCGCCTCAACATAATCCAACAATTGTCCCGGAGCTGCTATTGACAAATTTAATTCCCTGGTACACGCACTCCAACAAAATGGGTGCGACGAATCTCCATTGATTGCACACACACAGGACTATGTACTTTAATTGGTTCACTAGACCCCGATGTCTTTGATGATAGATTTAGTCGCCCCCATCGGGACCGCGCTACTGACTTCGATGACGCACCGCGCTACTGACTTGAAGAGGACACGCTATCGTGACACTGCAGGTGTACGACTTTGTAGGATATTCTATGCAAGTGGAATTGTGGAGATCTGTGCCGCTCTATTTCATGAAACAATTTTGTTGTGTCTAAAGTTCGAAATTCTGAGATTTAAAATCTGCAGCCGTAACCGTATGGCAAGTTTTCTTTTGACAAGACGGTACGTGTCGCTTCATAAAGGTGACGTCATTTGACGTCTATTAGTACCAGCGTCATCTAATTTTTTTCGGCGCTAAATGGGGTTCCTGATGGGGTCGTGCGATAGTACTTAGCGTATTCGGTTGATGTTAGGAGTAAACGAAGTGATGACACTTTTTTTGACCAATAATGCATATATTTAACATGCTCAAGTCACTTTGTCACATTACGCGGTCTGTTGTAGGCACACAACAGTTCTCACAGGTTTTTGCCTATCGGAACACACGTTAATGGACTCTTCACCCTTTCTCCACTCCGTCAAAAACTGCATGCAAATAAAGAAAAGTTTTTTGAGTCATTTCACTTCACAAGCCCTACATATGAGCACTGAAACTTTATTCTCTCTTGTATTGTTGACCCTTTCACTCCCACTGAAAACCAAGCTAGACTAAGAAAAATAGGAGCAAAAACGCAAAATAGGCACTTTTCACCCTAAAATCACCACTTCCCTGCAAATGCTGGACTAGAGCCAACATTAGATTCCGAAAGCAAATTAACTACCAATTCCAAAAATGTGGTCAAAAATTACGGTTAACCAAATATTTTTTTTGCAAATCTGGCTTGTTTGAGGGCTACCTGAAATCGCGGCCAATTTCTCAGTTGCTTCACAGCAATGCACATTTGCAACAGGGGGCCACCATCTCGAAGAAGAGTGCAGCTACAGCTGAGAAAGTGGCCTTTTTCATTCTCAGCATGTTCCCAAGTACAAACGAACCACATTCACTACGTACAACGCCTAACTAAAAATGCCCCCAAGCCTGGCTTACCCCTAGATTTTTTAAAATATTTTGGGAGTGCATATTGGCCGCGACCGCAGCCTAACTGTTCAGTGCCACCTTAAGTGGTGTGTCAAAAGTGGGCGTGACGGTTGATTAAACATAGCTTCGCACAACAAAGAACTTTCTTCCATGACAATTAAAAAACTCCTTCATCCGAGGGAAAGTGTCTGTGCCTTCTGTCAGAGGGGATTTTTTTCGCCGAGTGCCGGAGGGGGAAATCAGTCTCACGACCCGATCACCATGAAAACCGACTACGAGGGCTCTACCTGAAGAAGGTTTTTGTGCTCTTCCAATTTGTGACCTGTGTGGGTTAAAAGTGATTGGAACTTCGTGATCAATTTTTCAATTACCTTAGGGAAATTTTAGTCCTCGTGAGGGGAATTTCGCGTGATTTTTCAATATTTTTGAGAAGGAAATAGGGCCGATATTCTGTCCCAAATTGAGGGATTGAGGGCCTGTGGAAAAAATGCATCATGTTTCAACCCGTAGTCAAGGAAACACAGCCCAGCTGGCAGAAGTTTCACCGATTATTGCCGCTATGATGCTCGGCAACTGACTGATGCAACAAAATATGATCTAACTTTTCGAAAACATTTATAAATTTTATACGGAAATATTTTACTTCGTCGCGGCGTATGGCAACGACCCAACGCTATCGAATCTCATCGTCCTTAGGGACTGTAAAACAAACAGTCTAGTGTCCGTATATTTTAACTGTATCGTCGTTCGAGCAACGCGGAATACAACTAGACCAATAAGCCAACAGCGAGCCTCGTTTTGAAACGCGGCTCCTGTCGGTGTGAATAAAGTCTATACGCACGAGAATGGAAAACAAATTATTAACATTTGAAGAAACGAAATTTATTGCCCAATGCTAGAAGAAACTTAGGAAATCGAAAATGTCGAAAGGCAATTAATCTCCCAAGTTGCTCAGACTTCCAGGTGTTTTTGTTTGTGTTTTACTTTGCGAGAATGCTACATGTACAACTATTTCATGTTTGATAATTGCCAACGATGTAGAGGGCAGTACGAACGGATTCGTACTCTTTTAGTGTGGGCAGAATCAAGTCCGTCGGGTGGGAGCAGACTTGATTCATCCACGGGCATGTTTTTTTAATCATCTTCAAACTCCAGCAGGAGGCATCGAAGTGCCAGTTGTAGCAGGCGCACCGAGTTGGACCAGACGTCCAGTCGTTCTTTGTGGTCAATGCGTGTGGCTTCTATCCCCAGGTCATATATTACATCAACTGCCTTGCTGGGTGATGCAGTAGGAATTTCACTACCTAGAAAAAATCAGAACTTGGCCAACACTATAAACGCCCGTGCTTTCATTTGATGTTCCTCCGTCGAGCAGTTCAGGAGCTAGTTGAGGTCTTTCCTCTCGTTCTTTCATTGTTGCGAAGAATGGGTGTCTGAAAAAAAGGAATTCCGTGGAATACTGTGGATTCACCGTCTTCGTGTCTTACACTTCGGCAAGCAAGAAACAGGCAAACTATTTGATATATATCTGTTCATCACTAGTAACATTGTGAAGAGCTTCATTTGTATAGTATACAACGCACATTGTACATACATGTACTCAATATGTGTGAGTATGTATGTTCACTTATGCTAAATGGAATAATTTCTTTGTTCAGTGTTTTCTGATCTAACACCGTGGATTGAAATCTGCACGCTAGAATAATTTCTCGCAGGCAGTCTCCATCTGCTGTATGTACATGTACATGTATCTAACATACAGTTCTCCATGGGTCAACCAAGGACGACGCTAACCTGTTCTTTTTAAACTAGCTGAACATAAAAACACGGTGGTACAAATCGAGCTACAAAATCACATTACACATGGTAAGGGTGAGTTGTGAGCCCCGTGTCACTCAAGAAGACGTATTAGTTTGGGTTTAAAGAATAAATGTCAACTTTTATCTTGTGTTGCCGAGGTTTTGCTGCGCATGCGCCGTCAGGTGGGTGGTTACATTCGTTTCTGCCCTTGCCTATTTCTCATTCGATCATTGAGTAAAAATGCCTCAGTTATGTTCATCAATTCCAATGTGAAGTTTGTGCTTTCTGCATGACGTGCAGAACTGCGAATTGCAAGAAAATTATGTTCCGTTTCACAATTTTTTTGCTAGACTTTAAAATTTCAGAGTGTATTTTTTCGTTGTTACAAGCGGGATAAGTACGTTTATTTATTAATCTGTTTATTCAAATATGTGCACTCCATTTGAAGATCTCTCGGAAAGATACCAAACAATGTGAGCGCAAAACATCCTTCTGCCGCACGCCACTACTTGGAAACCAAACGAATTTGTACATGTTAATCGAACAATTTCAGAAGGAGAACCTTCCCGGCAAAACACTGTCGAATGCCTTCTGAAAGTTTATGAAGCATTCAGAGGCACCTTGTTTAATTTTTAACTTCTGGTAATCTTTTCTTCTGAATGGGATATCGGGTAATATCTCACGGGGTCATTGCGTTTTCACGAGGTTCCTGTCCATGCACTCTAGAAACCTCTTTTCTTAAAGCAGTACCCCCGATTAAACCGGATTGTTCTGAAACCCCTCGACCCCCACACCCCACGACCCCCTCAACTTAGTCTACAAGAGCTCGACACGTCTTAACATGGAACAAGCGCTTGGGTCGTGAGCTCGGCTGGCTTTTCCGGGTTTTCTGCCATAAAGAGAGTCGATTTGGGAAGTTTGAAATCCAAAAGCAGAAAAGATGACTTGACCATATCAAGTCAAAGACCTATGAACGATACAAATGTCGTTCCCGGCAGAGTTTAATCGTCTCGTCTGCTCTTCAGTGAATGGTAGATTCAACCATTTTCGCGGAGAGTGAGAGGAATTGACAAAATTGTAATTTCATATTAAGTAAATACAGTTGGAAAAACAAAATGTTAACTAAAAAGTATTTCAACGTTATACGGAGTACATTCTAAACGAGTAACCAACAGAAAGCAAATAATAAAAATGTGAAATTATGTACATTCATGTTAACGTACATGTACTCTCTCCTCGCTGAGTTTAGTAGATCTGGGCCATTGGTAGCCGCTTGTGGAACTATTTTCGTGCCAATGATAGCGCGCTTACAATGCGCTAGTTTAGATCACGTTCTCACGCCAATTTCTGTTTTTAATCTGACATGAGCCAAAGAAGACTCGCGTGTAGTTATGTCTTATATGAAAATCACTCAGCGACGTAATAAGATTTTGAAATACGTAAAAAGCGCCAAAATACATGTATCTCTATTGCTACAGGTCGTGGGTAGTGGGGGTTGTGGGTCGATGGGGTCAGGGGGTGTGGGGATCAAGGGGGTTTCAGATTGTTTTTATTTTCACTTAAAGGCTGCAACGGGCAAGGTGACTGTCGGCTGAATCTTAAAGGTTCTGCATGCAACCCCGCCGGTCGTAAGCTCTACTTGTTGATATAAGTTTCATGACGAGGTGACGAGCTGGCATACCCGTTTGTGAGTGTGAAGTTTCTTTGTCTAACGGAGCTCAAGGCATAATCTTCTTCATACAGCCATATGGGTTTCTACCTTAGTGTGTACATTCATGATGTGATTTTTAGAAACACATCGTATTCTTTGTGTACATACACTAAACGTACCGAGAGTGGCGTACATGATGTAATATCCCACGAGACATTATTCCCGCTTATCGATCTCGATCTTCGGTCTCGGTCAATACGCAGAATAATGTCAAGTGGGATATTATTTCATGTACGACAATCGAGGTTTGTTTTGTATTTATCCCATACGCTTCAAATTTCTAAGTTCGTTTCACTTTTCCCGCAGATATTTTAAATACTTCACTCAAACTCTTCTTGTGGCGGATCACATAATATACATGCATGTATGTACTTCCGCGTTAGGCTGCAAGTTTTCTCTAGTAAAAGAAACGGTTTTAAATGTGACGATTTATTACTTGAAAAGAGATTCCAAAGACGAAAACAAGGATAACTTTTCTTTGAACGTGTAACATCTCCTCAAAATAGTTAATTAACAGCAATATTTCGGAAAACTAGGTTCGAAACATGAAAAGTAAATATGACCACATTGCGGCGATCGTAGTGTTACGGATTAGGTATTATGCTGAGTGCAGGGTTACGTTTTTTCTTCTAAATTGTTGATCAAAATACTTTCTACGCAAACCAGGCCATCTGCTCGTATTGTTGACGAGTTTAAGACATATTCGACAGTGGTGGCTGTCATGTGCAATTAGTCACATCTGGTTTAATTTGTTGATCAAGAATATTAACATCAAGCATAGCCTGATCCTAACACTTGAATTGGCATTGATCTGAAAGAATAATTGAATATTAAATATATTTTTATTAAAATAAAAACAGGCTCGTAATCAAAAATAAAAATTATTTGACCATCGATTCTGCTTTCTTGGTTGTAATAATTCTTACGTCTATTTCATGTGTTAGGTTTCAAATACCAACCTTGACCAAGTTGAATTTTAAAATTAAAACACCCAATTCGTTCGTCCAAAGCATAACCTCGTTATAGAACCCAATTTCAGTTAACTGGACATAGCAGTCATAGTTATCATGTTTCTCCAGGAGCCTCCTTCATCCGAGGGGAAAGGTACCAGTGCCTACTGACAGGCGATTTTTTCGCCGAGTGAGGGGAAAAATCTACCTCTCGATCACCATCAGTAGCACTCCCGCCCTGTTGCAAGCTCTCATATGCTCTGTTTCAGTTTAAAGTAGCCTTTTGTGCTCTTAAAAATTGTCACCTGTGTGGTTACAGGTGATGTGAACTCAGAGAGATTTTTCAATAGGGGAATTTTTATGCCTCGTGGGGGAATTTCGCGTGATATTTCAATATTTTTGAGAGAGAAATAGGGCCAATATTGGGCCCCAAATTCGAGGGATTGAGGGTCCTGTCCTTTTTGGAAAGAAAAATTATAATGTTTCAACCCGTAGTCATGAAAACACAGCCTGGCTGGCCCATTCTCCGGTAGTTACTATGATGCTTGTCAACCGAGATGCGACAAAATATGATATAATTCTTCAAAAACATTTATAAAATTTACATTGACATATTTTGCTTCGATGCGGCGTATGGCAACGACCCAACCCTTCCGAATCTCAACGTCTTTAGGGATTGTAAAGCAGACAGTTGAGTGTCCGTAATTTTTCTGGCTGTTCGCTGAGCAACGCGGACTGAAATACATGTACAGCTATGCCGATAAGCTAACAGAGCTATCGTAGCGAGCCTGGTTTTGGAACGCGCCTCCTGTCGGCGTGAATTGGGTCTATAGTAATTTATATACATTGTTGTAAACAGTGGGGACGGCATTAGGATTTTTTAACTTTTCATTTCGAAAGTTTTTAAATGGCATGAATGTTTCGTGAAAAGTACATTTTGGTAGTTTTTTTGAATTATGTCAATAACATAAAACTGACGTAGAAGGTTGTTTACTTCCAGTGAGTTGATTCATTAATTTTTCTGAGCCAATGGGCTAATTACCAGAGGTCATCAACTAGCAGTTGATAATTGAAGAACGTCAAACGTCATCGCCAAATAATGGACATGTTGGTTGAGTCGTTATCTGATTAATGAACTAAGTAACTACTCATGCCAATCAATTGAGAATAGAATTGTATTGTGAAAACAAGCCAAACAAGCAGGTAGATATTTGAGAGATGGCTAGTTAAGACCTATGGATATGGTTTCAATGTTACAAAAGGTGACTGACAGATGAAGAAAAGCCTTCATAATAAGCACCGCTGACAGTTACTGTGAAGAACGCAGTAGGCATTCATCCAAACTTTGTTAATTTTCTTACATTAATTAGACCTTCGGTGCCGTTTGGCGTAATCTAATTTTGAGCAAAGTTGCGACAGCATTCTCAAAACGACATGTTAACTAATTTCTCCAATTATCAAATCAAAAATTCAAACAAGGGACAAATATATTTATATCGTGTAGCTTTGAAATTTGCTGTGGCAAGTTCATGACATAGGTTCACTTTTTATTGGAACACAAGCATAAGACAATAAAATAATGGTACATAGTATTAGCCCAGAAAACAAATCATTATATTCCAATTTATCTGTATACCTATCTATAAACTATCAAAATAAAACGAAATAATAAAAACAACAGGAAATCAAAGCGAATTCAAGGAAAACACATTCACAAAATAGAAAAAACAAACAAAAAAATTAGTGTAGCGTAAAAACCCATTTCTTACTGATGCTTTTAAAAGTGACGTCATTCAGGTTTTGCGTTTGTGCAGCTTTTGAAAAACAAAAACACAAGATATTAACAAAAATTGACGCTGGTCGGACTCGTTTCTAATCGGTGAGAACAGGTCTCAAATGGCTCACGGAAGCGATCACTACCACCTAATAATTTTCGACCTGATGTTGAATGCACTTCTTGAGTTGTTAGCTTTGAACAGAGCTATAAAACTAAAATTACATTGCTCCTTTCACTGAAAACTTCGTTCACGCTAGTGTAGCAAATAAAATGAAATATTCAAGTGATTGTACAAAAGCAATGCGTTTCGTTGAAGTGCACCCACGAATGAATCGCAAACGGGGTGTTTCTAGGGTTGTTTATTTGTATCATAGAAATTACCACTAGATGGCGCAAAAACGTAAATTCCATCCGAAAAACAACAACGTGACATCTGTCAAGGATTTTCAGAGAAACAAAGGAAAACGGGAAAAAATTAATTGCCACTAGGGGGCACGTGATTTTCATTCTCTAAAAGGACTTCACAAATACAGAGTTTGCCCATAATACTTCAGTAAATATTTCAAGAAATCCAATCTCTGGAAACTTAACTAGTCAGTTACTACAAGCAGTCAAAATTATAGGTTACCTATTGTCGTCAGGCTCCAAAGGTCGTCCGCCATCTTGTTTCGCGTGCAGCGCAACCACGCGGGACTTAGCGTTCCAATTTGGAGTGCTCGTGTGCACGTTAGGTACTAACTTATCGGAAGAGACACGTATCAAAGTAATGAGACAAAAATCGGTGAGTTTACCGATTGTTTTTTAAAACCACTTAAAAATCAGTAGATTTTATTAATACACTTTTTTGTGCGTTTTCAGAAGATGTTTTCGAATTTAAATTTTCTTCCGACGGGACACAAAACATGATCCAGGGTTTGTTTATGCAATGTATCTGTTTTTCCCAGGCACTAGTAGGATCTAGAAGGCCAAAGGAAAAATCCGCAGACAAATGCGATACGCTGGGTTCTTAACATTTTTGCCTCACGCATTCACCATTAAACTGCATTGAAATGTTGTCCAATTGGCTTTTATTGGAAACCACAGTGCAGAGCTCAGCATCAAAGCTTCAAATCGAGTTTATGTCAATAAAAACAGGCTGTTGCAATTTTCATTACTTCGTTGGCCTTTTTCTGCATGTTTCTCAGTTTTTACAAAAGGGGGCAGCATATGACGACCTTAGGTGTCACAATAAAATGGCTGCCGAAGGAAGTGCACATTTGAAATAACTCGGCACAATATAAAGAAAACTTCCGAATCGATGAATGCGGTATATCTGTGAGAGTTAAATCGAATCCTATTCAGATCATAACTTTGAAGTGGAATAATTCGGTGAGTACAACAGCAAGTCGGTTTTATGCTTAGGCGGACGACCATTGGGTTCCCCAGTATACATACAGAAAATTAAAATCCATAACAAATTACAGCTAGACGAAATTCTATCCACAAATTTTTACTTCCACAATAAATTACATTCACAAGATTATTCACAAAATCACATCAACAGAATTTACATCTCCAAAATTACTTCCACAATAAAATACATTCACAAAATTCCATTCACAAACATTACGTCAATAGATTTAACATCCACAAAATTACTTCCACAATAAGTTTCATACATCAAATCCACTAATTACATCTGCAAACTTTGACTCCGTAAAACACTAATTTCACAAAAATTACATTAACAAAAAATACACTCACAAAAATATAATTTTCCTGTGGAAATTATCCGTTAAGAAAGGCCAAAGGGAATCCCTGTAAGACAGCCGTACATGTGTTTTCTTAGTAAAAGTAACACCAAAACTGTTGACTAACCAATCTAAGATAAAGTCACTTTTCATCGGTGTATACAAATTATGGTCTGAGGAAAACAAGAAAGTATTCTGATGTTGCAAATTATCTCCCTTGTCAAAACACCTCCACACTATAGTATCGTGGGGAGTGTCTAAAACGTACTAGTTAGGAAAAATGTTAACGCCAGAAGTCTTATACTCGACTGTTTCCAAGTTCGCTCTGGTTTGTTGTGGCACCGAATGTAGACGGGTCGGCTTGGTCGTTGTATTTACGTACGATCCTTACTGCCAAAATGACGCCTACAGCGATTACACAAGCCCCAACAGCAGCGGCGATACCACCTATCAGGTATGCCTCAACAGGCACGCCATTTTCATATATTTTGTGATTCTCTCTGTCCTCACTTGTCTTAGGGTCTTTTATCAGCTTTACATTTGACGACTGCCCCATGACGTTTTTACCTAAACAGGTGTAATTCCCGCCAACAAATTTATCCATCGGGATACTCGAGAGTCCGACTGTTTTTGACTCTGTAATATCATATCGGAAAGAACAATTCACATCGTTTCCTTCAGGGTCTTGGAGCGCTATATTTGGAGATGGATCTGCGTATGATGTACATTGGATTAGTACCTCCTTGACTCCGTACGTGACCTCCATTACTGGGTAACTTGGCTTGCTACAACTAAAAATGGGAGACACAAACGATTCCATGGTTGGTTGAGTTTTAGCAGGAGAATTACAGGTAGGGATAGCATGATTGGTGTCTGGACCTTTGAGAAGTAGGCTCACCTGAAAGACCCATGCTTGCAATGGATAGATGAAGCAGTTGCAGTGAAGCGGGTTGTTCGACACAAAGAAATTGCGGAAGTGTTTGTCTCGGCTGATCAACTTTCCCAATATATCCTGTGGTATAACTTTAATACCATTATTGCGAACGGACAAAGTTTTCAGCTTGTTTAGGTATTTCACAGTCCCTTCTTCAATTTCTGTAATGCCACAGTTATCCAGTTCAAGGAATTCCAACGATGCGAGAGAGCTAAACATGTTCTGACTTATTATTCGAATTCTATTTCCTGACAGATCAAGTTCCCACAGAAACTTCAAATTGTCAAAGGCATCTTTAGCTATGAAGTCAATGTTTGCATACGACATATTTAAGATCTGAAGTTGGGGCATACCTGAAAGCATTTTGCTCGTTACAGAAGCAAAATCGTTACCACTTAAGGTCAGACGCCAAACCATGGTCATGTTGGCCGTGGCAAAATTTTTCATATTATTATCGTCCATTTGAAGATCTGTAAGGTCTCTTGGCAATGTGTTGGCGGTCACACGAATCACCTGATTTCCTTCTAAATATAACCGTTTAAGTGATTTTAATTTCCCAAAAGCATTTTCTGTTATCGAAATAATCTTGTTGAGTGCAAGATTTAGTGTTACCAAAGATTCAAGTCCTTCAAGCATGTAACCAGATATGTGTTTGATGTGGTTTCTAGCAAGATCTAGGACCTTCAACCGACGACAAAGTTTAAATGGTTGATCATTTAAATCAGTTATATTGCTCCCTGACAGATCCAGGTCAACGACGTGTCTAAAGTTAGCAATAAATTTCTTCGAAACGGAAAGATGTTCAAAATCTCCTTGCAGCTCGAATGTTTTAATGTTAGTAAGAAATGACGCGTTAAACGTAACGTTGACGTTAGTGACTGAAACACGTACTACAATAAACTTAAGTGGTGATACTATTCGTATCCCACGAACTGGATTCCCTCTCATTTCCAACAACATAGGTCTTTTGGGACCATCAAAATCACGAGAGGTTATTGCCGAAATTTTATTGCCTCTGAGGTAAAGAAATCGCAGTCTTGCTAAGTCATCAAAAGGTCGATCTCCAAGGGAATGTATGTCGTTGAAGCTTAGACTTAAGGTCTCCAAATTTATTAGACCATTAAAAATTCCACGTGTCAAAACTGTAATTCGATTATTTGAAAGAAATAACTCTTGAAGGCTTGTCATGTGAGACAACGACTTTTCTTCTATTTTCGCTATCTTGTTCCCTGTTAGGTATAGCACTTTAGTTGATTCCAGGCACGAAAACATATTTTTGTTCACCAGTGGAAGCCAGTTTCCAGTGAGTCGAAAGTCTTCAACCAAGGAATAGGAACAAAGTGATCCGTTTTCGATTTCTGAAATCTTGTTGAAAGACAGGTTAATAACGATACTTTGATTCGAAAGAACATATGTGTCTTCAACTGCGTGTAAACAGTTATGCCGTAAGACCAGCATTTCCAACGCAGGTAGCACCACGCGATCAACCTCACTAACTGAATTGTTTCCCAAATTTAGAATCCTCAAATTGTCCAGTCCGTCAAAAACATTCTTGTCCACTCTGGCTATGTTGTTGTTTTGGAGACTAAGATGTGTTAACCTGTTCAGTGCGTCAAATGTTCCATTTCCTATCCTAAAAATGTCGTTGTAACCAATATCCAATACTTCAAGATTGCTCAAGGTATGTGCAAAAGAACTAACATCCAACGAATTAATAGAGTTGTAAGTTAAAATCAATGCTCTTAATGACGGTGTTTCTTTAAAAATGTCCTGGGAAAGAAATGTTAAGCGATTACTGGTAAGATCCAAAGTTATTAAGTTAAACAAACCGCTTAATGTTTGCCTTGTCAAAGCTCGTATTTCGTTATACCTAAAATCCAATTTTTGGAGTTTGATTAAAGGAGAAAGAAGTCTGTCTGGGATATTAGACAGGCGGTTGTGTCCCAGGTAAAGGAACTGCACATGAGATAATTGTGTGAACGCGTTTCTCTCAATCTTGCGTATGCCACATCTCCAAAAGTTCACAGTGGAGGTGTCCTTGAAACGCGATGTCTTCTCCATGGACAACACTTTGTTTTTCCATTGCAGGCAGATAGTGGACGAGAAATTCCACAAACTTGAGCTGAAGAGCACCAGGAAAATTATTACACGTCCACTTTCCGGAGCCATTGCAAGCAAACTGACACGGGCCTCGCAATTAATGAATCATCTAGAGTTGCTTTCTAATTAGATAGCGCTACCGTTCGGATAGTCTTTTGATTGTGACGCCATAGCTGTCATTGACTAATTAGCACCAAGAAACCATGTTATTTAAGCTGTTTTAAATACATAATCTAATTAAGCTGATGCCAATACTCCCCTTTACACACCTATTGTTAATCAGTCAGTTTGTTGTCTCCCATCCAGACTGTTAGGTCACAAATGAAGTAGTGTGTTAAAATGCCCTAGGGTTATTTTTTGATTATATCGCACTCAGTTGCAGTAAGAGACGACGTCGTCAAAAAGCCAGTGGCGTATTCGATCGTAGGCACGTGCGTTGTAATGCTTCATTGTTGTTGAGATGTGACAATGCACGTCGTCTGCAACCGTAGCTTGCACAGGCAGAATTTTCCCAAAATTAATCGTTGATGACGAGTACTGAATGTAACAACGGTTTACGTGTTGTTCAATGTTTGTGGTTAGGGTTCTTTCAGCCTGCTAAGAGTTTCTTCAGCGCAAGGTATTGCAAGGATAGATCAACAATTTCTTTGTCAAGTGACGTCGCATGGAGGTTGCAAGCTATTGTTCAACTTGTGAGAAACATTCGACGGGAGTAAGCGCGCCGCATGGTTATCGCTTATGGGACAGTAGCATGGATTTCATTTGTTGCGTCTTTGGGTGGGTATACGTAACAATAGAAGATATCGTACCTTGAAATGATGGTCTCAGTTGACCTATCGCAAGCTCCGCCCCCTTGCGTAATGTCGACTAGTAAACAATAAGTTTTAACCCGCAACGTGTTGTTTGTCGGGTAAAATGGCGGCTTGGAAACGAAGATGTGTCAATAATGCTGCGTTCTAAATGGTCAGTTAAGCCGTCACTCAAAATTCTGGCGATAGCTCAATTATTTAGGAGAAAACAATACTCCATTTATTGCATACAGAGCCCACACTAAGAGAAGAGGAACCAGTGTTAGATCAATGTGGGGATAAGAATGTTTTTGAACCCAAATACCTCAAACTCCCGTGGAGTGGCGAACCTCTTTCAGAATACTTTTGAGTATAAACTGCATAATATTAGGCAAGACTACAATTGTAATATATTAATTTTGGATATAACTATTAATGAGACACGAATAACGTCAATTATTACTTATTGCCAAATAGAGATTTGCCATCTTTTTTTGAAAAAGAAGAAGAAAAAAGAAAACAAGATATTCATGATTTCATGATATAGGAAATGGCTCTGTTATTTGTGCACGGCGATTTTAATGTTGCTCTCGATCAATCTAAGGACACGCTCAATTATCGACAGGTTAATACCCAGAAGTAACGAATTAATTTGATAGAATTGTCTATTGCAGATGTTTGGCGGGAACTAAACCCCAATAGTAAAATATAAATTTGGGGAGCTGGAAATAAACGATCCAAACTAGATTATTTCCTAATTTCTGAAGATCTTTAGCCAATATTGACGATTCCATTATAGAATTCTGTTACCGCTCCGATCATTCAATGGTAAGGATTTTTAAAGTGCTGTTTCCAGGAGAAGGAAATAATTTCGGTAGTTGAATGATCCTCTCTTAAAAAAACTCTGAGTATACTGCTGCGGTTCAGGTTGCCATTAAATTAGTTAAACAGCACTTTATGACTGACGTTATTTAGACAGTCGACAGTGCAAGTAAGACAGATTTACGATTGCCCATAAATAATCGACTTTTTCTTCAAATGTGTTGATGGAGATTCACGGCAAAACAATTTCCGTTGCTACTTACTTAAAATAGTGATAGAGCTGAACACCAACTTATCGAAGGAAAAAGCTTGTTGGAAAAAAGTCTCAGCCTTGATAGGAAATACTTGAACAAAAAATATTCAACTTTCCGAGTTAAGGCATAATAAATTAAGAGGTCTTATGGCTAGAGTGTGAAAAACCAAATCTTTCCTTTAATTGGAAAATAGGCATGTCATAAGTAAATTTATGCCTTTTTGTGGAAAGCTGACAATTTTAAAACCAATAGTGAAAAAGAGGTTATTCAGGAAACCATAACTTTTCATGAAAATTTATACAAATATAGACAGTCTAACAGTACTCATTTAAAAACTCTTCCTGATGAGGTGTGTGTCTCCAAATACAATGAGAGAGAAAACAAAAAAATAGATTGTCACCCTACCTGTACATATGAAGAAGTCACACAATGCTTGAAAAAATGAAAAACAATAAGAGCCCAGGCCCCGATGGTTTTCAGTGAAATGTTGGACATTTCTTTGGGCTGACATTGGACATTTTTTTGGTCGCTCAATTAATACTGGTTTTGCTGTTGGTAATTATCATCAACACAGAAAGAGAGATTACCTGTATCCTGAGGGAGCAGGTAAAGGTAAACAGTATTTGAAAAACTGGAGACCCGTATCCTTACTCAATGTGACATATAAATTGACTTCTTCGGCTGTGGCGGAACAGTCAAACTCCGCTTTTGGAAAACTATTCAGTAATGACCAGACCGGTTTTGTTTCTGGAAGAAATATGAAAGAAAATATCCGCGTGCTATATGACTTAATTTTTATGCCCCATTAGCTAACAAACCAGGGTCATTGCTCTTACTGATCGATTTTGAGAACCTATTTCATTCATTGTCGTGGAATTTTATTAAAAAAACTATCTTTCCTTAATATTGGTTGGTTTATCAGAAGGTGAGTAAAAGTCTTTGCAGTAACAATAAGTCCTTTGTTGTCGTGAATGGTCACCAATCTTCCTGGTTCAATATATTGCGTGGCTGCAGACAATATTTTTCCTCGGAGATTTTGGCGTATTTGATTAAGAATAATAAAAATATTACACGTGCAATTGCAGCAAATAAAGAATATTTGATTTCACAATATGCGAACGACACCCGAATTACTTTTGATGGGTCGAATTTGTAAATGACAAACCCATGCAATGTACATGCATAACATTTGTTTGCTAGTGCTTCCGGTCTCCAAGTGAATGTGGATAAAATAAAAGCCATATTGTTTTGAAGTAAAACTGTTAGTGATGACGTGATTTATACAAAAGAAAGCCTACCTTGACGTTTGAACAGATATCAAACGACTTCCTCTTCCACTCCTTGCAACAAAATAATGCTCCGTAACCCTCTACAATTTTTAATGAATGTCTTATACACAGCGGTCACCTTAAGTCGTGAATATAAGCATAATAAGCAGCTGATTGTCATACCACCCAATATCCGTTAGCATCTGTTCATGTGATGTCATGGACATATATTAGCCATCACAAATATACATGTTTTGACAATCTTAATCCTTGTTTGTCTCGGTAAGCAGAATTTTGAAACGGTCGCTGATATCGCCGGCCATTTTGAATGAGGCCCTAAAGTCGTGACCGTTTCGTTTAGACGGAAATGCACGAAGTAAGACCACACAAGTCAACTACAGTGCTTACAGTTACTCTGGACGACATAAAAATATATTATATTGTTTATTAATCCAGTTTCAATTGAAATAAATTGTTATATGTTTTGCACCCAACTTAGATGTGCACAGACGTTTTCAATGAGGTTGTTCAGGTAAAACTCTAAGAACCCAGCATCAATTATATCTCTGTATTTTATTGCTTTGGCCTTACAAAACTTGATCGACCCTGGGACATTTTGATACATTGTTCAAGCTACCCCTGGAGCGCGTGTTTGAGTAAATCTGAACGATGAATATCTTCGAAAATATACCCCATAGATGCACAAAAAAGTGGATTAGTGAAATATGCTGTTTTTAAGATACATTTGAAAAAAGAAACCACTCACTCACTGTTTGTTATCATACTGTGAATACCAACACGCCCGGGTATTCGTTTGACGTTCGTAAACAGACAAACGCTGGAAACTTCAACGCCAGATGTCGGGGGACCTCGTAGAAGAAGAAATAAGATCGTTCACGACTTTAGGGCACTCACGACTTTAGGACCTCTGACGGTAATAGCCGATATTCGAACCCCACATTTTGAAAGCCTCGCCCACTTGTACCACGGTGCATCATGGGATGGACACGAGTAACCACGTTGCACTGTCCCGGGAAAATATGTTTAAATCTTAAGCAGTATATCTAAAAATGTGTTAAAGTACAATATAGGGTAAAAAGGGGTATTTACTTTGCAACAAGTTAAAGTTTGACGTGCTTTGCGTTTGTATTTCTAAAATGCAGCCAACCTTTGAGCTCGTCCCTGCAGCGGTGCACACGTCAAACGGCTCGTTTATGACAGATCCTGTCACGTCTTCTTTTGTCAAATTTTGTTCGTTCATTTTAGGTTTTTAGGCCTACGGAGCTCCTGCACACCAGTGCCGACACTTGCCTTGCATTCAATACGAAAGCACTTCGCGTTATTTAACGACACGCTCGCAGAACGCGCTTTTCTTTTTGTCGAGCGTTTCTCAAAGATGGAAAACAGATCGTTCATTAACGACGTCCAACAAGCGTTCGCGGAAGGTGCTTCGAAGAGCTTTGCTTATTGAACGCAGGGCAGGTCGCTCTGGTCAATCATAGTGTGTAACACTTCAATTGCTTCCTTACATGCGCAATGCTCATCTGCATATGAGAGGGTACACAACAGGCATGCGTTCAGTAGACGCTAGGACCTACGCTAGGACCTTGCTAAAACGTAGTCAAAGTCACGTGTTCTCATTTAAATTGCACGGCAATATCTCACGTAATCTCGCAAAGTCTTGCTTATTAGCGAGGTCCTAGCGTTACTGAACGGGAGGCTGTTCTCACAGGAGTTTGCCTACCAGAACACACGTAAATGGACTATCATCCATTCTTCACTCTATCAAAAACTGTATGCAAAGAAAGAACAGTTTTGAGTCGTTTCAAATTACAAGCCCTACAGATGAGCGCAGAGCCTTTATTCTTGTATTTTTAACATTTTCACTCCTACTGAAACCAAGCTAGACCAAGAAAAATAGGGGTGAAAAACGCAAAATTGGCACTTTTCACCCCAAAACCGCCACTTCCCTGCCAATGCTTGACTAAAGCCAAAATTTCCTATCGATTCCAAAAATAATGTGGTCCAAAAGTACTGTCAACCAACTTTTTTGGTAAATCTGGCTTTTTTAAGGGCTACATGAAATCGCGGCCAATTTCTCAGTTGCTACCCAGCAATGCACAATTGACCTATCGCCAGGATTATGACTGACGGCTTAACTGACCAATCAGAACGCAGCATTTTTGACACACCTTTGTCTGCGTTTCGAAGCCGCCATTTTACCCGACAAACACCAGGTTGTCGTGTAAAATTGTTTTAGTCTATAGCTCAAGAAATTGGGCCACAAGAATGACGAGACGGTGTCGATATGGCGTGTGTAATTTTGACAGCCTTTGTGCAGCTCGAGAAGAATATCCCATCATTATTGGGGCTTCTCTAAAGCCGAAAATCTGATGTCGAAAGGCGCAAACGTAGTGTGGACCAAACTGTGTGAATGGCCACACGAGCAGCTAAACTCGAAAGTGTTGCTCGATTACTCGCAAGTTAAACAAAATAATTACATTTGTTCCAAGATACGCACTTTTCATTTTTTTAGGCTATAGGTACATGTAGGCCTATCTGATTGTGATTCCGGAGTTTCACTCGTCTGGCCGTTTATATTTCGACACCTGCTGGCCGGAACCTCAGCACTCGTCTAGTGGTAGTCCCCAGAAATGGTTGTTTTTATGGACATTTTTCTTATTTTTCATTAATTTGGACCTAATGAACAACGTTTTGTATCGTACCAGAGGTACATTTTTTGTTGTTCCTATACCCACAGGCTGGCGTTCATCTGAACTTCTCTACAAAATTGAGAGATTCGATCGGCACACGGAGGAACAATGAATTACTTACTGAACTCAAAGCTTGGTTCGACCTACTAGCACGAAAACATAAACAGATGAATTACTTTTGATGAGAACCTCTAGTATAAACTTCGCCTGTGGAATTAAAGAGAGCTCATTTTGAAGCTGTTCAAACATTATATTTAGATTTATGAAGCTTTAAAAAAGACTTTGAGTTATTTTTGTAAATAATAAGTTTCTGCGACTACACCAGGCTTGTCATCTTTTGTAGTCATACTACACTTTAGTGATCATGCTATGTTTAAAACCAACTGAAAGCTACCTTTATGCAATGAAACTACAAAAAATGCGAAGCTCATCAGAAGATTCATGTAGGTCTAACTTAAATGTCTTAACCGTGCAATTACGGCCATTTCCGTTGACTTGGACACAGCACTAGACCTACCGGAGCTAATTGCTGGCTTAGGATAAAATGAGTGTGTACCTGACCTATGAACCTGATTTTTTTTAATCAAAGCGTTTCGTTATAAGATTAGAAAAGTGTAAGTAGTGCCAGCGATTCGACCTACTTTACTCGCGGAGTCTCACCATTTGTGATCTACTCTTCATTTGGCTGAAATTAGCAGACGTCAGTATAAAGATATCAGTGAATCTTCAATGATTTTGGTCGAAAGATCCTGAAATCTATGGCATTGTACATATAATTCGACTTTAAGGTAAATATCCAGCTTTAAATGAACATATTACATCAGTGGTCTTGTCATTTGTCAGGTGAAGGTGAACCCCGTGTGGGGTTCTTCGGATTTTTGGTGGCTCCGAAATACTTTCCTAGAACATTTATTTTTTCATCATCCCCTCTACAAATTCGCATATCATGAACGTACGATTCTCTGCTGAAAAGCATCGCCTGTTGTCTTTGTCGAAGGGTTTTCGGATAGTGCAAAAAACACTCATCGATTCCACCAGGAACGTCGTTTAACGACGATGTATTTGCCTCTTACATATTGTTTGTTTGTTCGGTGTCACTTGACTTTTCGCAAAGGGACGGAGCATGCGATAGGTCAGGGCTCCCACCTTGAAGAACAGTGCAGCTACAGCCTATCAAGTGTTCTTTGTTCACTCTCAACATGTTCACAAATAGAAAAAAAAATATTTACTTGGCTTACATGCAAATCCCAACTAATAATGCCCCCAAGACTGGCCTACCCCTAAATTTTAATATTATATGAGTGCAAATTGGCCGCAGACGCAGGCTAACTGTTCAGTGCCACCTGAGCTATTGAAGCAAATTTTCAAAATTCATTTCGAAATATGCTAAACGGGCTAGCTTGAGTTACACGACTGTTGGGAAGTACCACCCACTAAGAACCACAATATACAATCTGTTTCACTGAGAGTACGTATAAGTTTGTAGTTAAAAGTTGGCGTGCGTTCAGTAGACCCTAGGACCTACGTTAGGACCTAGCTAAAGTCTAGTCGAGGTCACGTGTTCTGATTTAAAATACACGACAATATCTCACGTAAGCTCGCGAAGTCTTGCTTTTTAGCGAAGTCCTAGCCTTACTGAACGGGAGGCTAATTTTGTCAATCAAGTGGGTACCAATAATGCCTCAGTATGAGGTAGACCGGAAGGTTGGTTGAAATCACAAAACACAGTTTAATATCCTTTTAGGAAGGTTTTCCTTTTAGCCCCTATTTAAATTTAGTTTTGTTTTGGTTATTGACCATTGCTACTTTTACTTCCTTTGTACATAGCGGATTGGAAAATTTGGTAAGGAACGATAAAAATGAGAAATTCCAGCAGGTGCAGAAGAAATACTCTGAACCTTGCATTAGGTGTAATTCGTATGTCTACAGGTACTTGCGCTAATGGTGAACATTTTGGGGGAATTCGGGCAAATGCGTATTGACATTTCGTAAAAAATCAGTTTCTCTGATGCATTTGTATATAAAAAGTCAAAAATTAAAATGAAACGTCTTGCTGCTGCTACCTAAGGCGGTAGAGATGGAGAAATTTGGAAAATATCGACTATAGTGTGAAAAATTGTCTGTTTCGTGATGTTTCAATACTGATTTACGTGTGGTGTTCGAGATAGATAATTTTATCTTCGTGAGTTGCAAAACTGCAGGAGTGCCCTTTTGTTCTCGTTTTCTTAACATTCTATGCGAAACAAATCACGATCGCCACGTTTTACATGTATGTTAGCAAATGATGACGTATAAGATTTTGTTATAATTATGCGCTAAATAATACACTTATGCACGACGAATATCTCGTAGTTCTTTCCATAATAGAAAATCACTTCTCGTTTGGTAAGGAACAAAGGCGATATCACGGTAAATCTCCAGTTTGGGTGACGGAAAAAGTGTTTAGACTATACATTGTACAATGTATATCCCACGGTTTCCAACAAAACTACTTTTTTACGCAAAACAATTATTTTTCTGTCGTAAAATTACGTGTTAAAATAGAATCTAGGACAACACATAGTTAAGTGGGCTGAATCGATTCTGCCATATAATGAATGTTTTAGCGTAAACCATTGGAGACGGCAAGGTGACGACAGTGAAGGGTCAAAGCATTCATGCACCCTGGAGGCATACTCGTAACACAGGAGTGCATGCTTGGGTAGCGCGTGCACATTCGCTTGGTGGAATTATATACTCTAGGAAAAGTAAACAACCCGATTTTTACTTTGCACTTAATGTGGTTCACGCAATGAATATTTTGGGAATGGCAAATTTGCGATCTTTACGCAATCTAGATGATATATGTTAAGAATAATGGCCTAAACAGTTTTTTGGTCCAGTTGCACGTATACATGTATGTCGTCTCAAATGAAAACTAATTGTATTCTTATAGCTCCTTTTACTTTTTTCTCAACAATCCGACATGTTCATCACGCCTATTATCATACGTCATTGGTCACGTGCTTGGTTTTACCTTAACTATGTTTCTGTTGACAAAAGATGTGATTATATCCGAAAATTTCAGTTGATGCACAGTTGTTATGTATATTTGTGTGTGTGTGTGTATGTGTGTGTGTGTGTGTGTGTGTGTGTGTGTGTGTGTGTGTGTATTCTACGCTCCGACAAACAATAGTATCCTTCAGCAGATCTGCATCACATCGCTTGATTTCAGACTCATTTTCTACTTAGTTTATCATAAAACTAGTCATACAAGTTTGTGAGTTCGTCTCAAATGAAAACTAATTGTATTCTGATATATGTCACAAAAAGAACACACACGCCACACATAAAAGTCCGTTACGAAAAATATAGTATAAATAATTTTAGACCTTATACATAACGTACAATTTTAGATTACCAAAAATGACAAAAACATATACTATAGCCGCCTAAGTAAAGCAATCGTCTTATAGTTTACTGTATCACAAAACTACAGCAGACTTTCCTGATCTAACATGACTGCTTTTTCATATTTGTATCAATTACAAACGAGGTGTACGAGAACGATAGATTGCAAAATTAAGGTGCACCTAGATAGAGTCTAACAAACACTTTATATGGAGTTCTTTTTGATTGTCCGCTTAGGCATAAATTGCATGTTAAATACTTCCATAAGTATCAATCTTCAGTACTGTCTTTAGTTACAGGCTTTTCTTACTAGAACAATTCTTTGCTCAAGAACGGGGAGATCGACAAACCAAAATCAAGGTCGAGCAGTTTTTGCAATTTTTATGCAAATTACTTAATTAGCAATTTTTCACACTAAGCTTACTTCGTGAGCTCCAGAGGTTCTCTCACCTGGTGGGTAAACCGTTGTTAAAATTGCGGTGTTATATGAAAAAATCTATGTTCTAAATTCACTCGTCATGATAATAATTCGATCCGAGGGAATGGAAATGATGACTTGAAAAATAGTCAACAGGTCGCGGTAAAAATGTTGGTATCCCTATAACATTTTCCGAAGCATACTTCTGGAATTGAAAAAGTTTAAGTAGATATTTGCTTATTCGATGGCTTGTATCCGTTGTTACGCTGTTGATATGTTTCTTCGTGTACATTTCGTGTGATGATTCTTTCGCAGGAGGAAGCATGGTCCCCAACGTATCTCGTGAAACACTTTATTTTAGTTTGCACTTCAGACGTGCTTCTATTTTCACACGGTACTTCATGAAAGTTATCCGAAAATGAACAACGTGCGGTTACAGCCATTGATCAGCAAATAGAAAAGCTTGTGTTTAAGAAAAAATACACAAAGATGACAGAAATCAGACACTATTCAAAATGTTGAAATACGCTTACAAATCAGACAGTAGGTCAGTGTAGTAGAAATCACATTGTTTTGATGTGTTCGCTAGGCTATGCTAATACATTCCAGATACAAGGTTATATTAAAACAGACCATTCCCACGTAGACGCCCCCCCCCCCGGCGCTGCCATACACTATTGTTCATACGTCACATTCGTAGTTATTATTAAGTCACGAGACCTAAATCCAAATTTGCTTTTACCAGATGGGACAAACTATAGTGTTTGGCCAACATACAAGGGGCCGACGCTACGTGTATATCACCTATTCTTGTGTACCTGTATTTGTGTTTTGCACTACCTAGTTTTCAGGAGGTCTGCGCAACATCAAAGCTAAACCACACAATAAACAGACAATCACGTATATCCACATGAACAGGCGGTCAATCACCATGGCAACATTACGCCAATCTGTATCCAGCTCTCCTTGCTCTTCATCAGCCTTCTGTCGCGACATCAATGTCGTCTCGATGTGTTGCAACTTGTCATTGACATCGTGCAGAACGGGACCGTCAATCATTTGAGTGTTGTTGGACTTTTCCTTGTCTGAAGTTTCATGGTCTTTCGTCATGCCATAGTTGCTGAAGCTCTTCATTGAAGTTGTGTTAAGATTACTCTGTGAGAATTATAGTTTTTATACGAGCATTTTGGAGCGACATTGTTCAGTCTAAGGCAAACCCCAAGTAAAATAGCCCCTTTTTCGCGTGTCCTAAGCGAATTTCATACAACTGCTATAAAGCGCCTCCTGTCATTTTTCATTGAGACTATGGTCAAAGATTGCTCTTTTTAGAACTTACAAGTGGTTGTATATTTTCAGTTCTTCTTAGGCCAGAAATTATTTCTAACGGTGTTGACGAATAAGTAAAGACTCGTTTCAAAACCAAGAGTGGTCAAAATCGAACAGTTTCACTGAACAGTTTTGCAGCAAGTTTATTAACCACACACCTTTATTCAAGGTAAACAATTTTTGAAAAAGAGCCAAAGGGCCAGTCAGAAGTCTTAGATAGAGATCAAAACCGGTGCATACTAATTCTCGAAGAATGGGTGGGGTTGAAGAGGAGACGGGGGAAAATAGGCTCCATTTGGGACATTTGTATGCTTGAAAATTTGAAACTTTGAGAAAACAGGTAAGACATAGGAATGTAGTAATCCAGGAAAGCCCTCCAGGTACAATGCAAGAGGAAAAAGCAAAATGAAGAATGGACAAGAATCAATTACCAAAACATAGAAATTAAACAGGAAGAAGGCTACGACAAAATCGAGCTCAGTGCTGTAAAGTGTCAGGTACGGAAGACACATATAAACACACCCTTACAAAAATGAACTTCAGTTTTCATCGAAAAACTTAAGTCTGGTCTGAAAAACTTAAGTTTTCATTCACGAAAACTTAAGCCATCTGGGTCTGCACTTGATAGAAGTACTTGTGGCGCTTGTTTATTTCCCAACCAGACTCACCTATGAGCAGGTAAAAATCACTCCTAGCCTTACACGAATCTTCCAGTGTAGCAGGGACAGTATCTTTATTTACATCAACGTCTGGACTTTTAATTTCCAACACCCCTCTTTCACCTGCATGGTGCACAACACCATCCACACTGGCACCAAGCCATGGACGATTCTGGTCAACAACAAGTCCACGCAACTCAACCATAGCAGTGTCATCATACAGACTACAGTACAGATGCCTTGCTGCATCTTCTGTTTCAATGCCATGTCGGCAAGCTGCACTCTTGGAAGCCTCATCATTGTACCTAAGATTACGCTTCACTAGGTTATCCGGTGGTGTCGTTTCCTTTCTTTTCACAATGTCACCAACAAGTGACGCTGTAATAACCACGTGACCTGTTTCCCGCCAGATGTGCGTTTGAAATTGTGCTGAAGATTTCTAAATTAATTTTCTGAATTTAAGTCTTACGTTATCTTATACTTCACCCACGATGAGTGCTGATGAACCAAGAAAGAGGTATGCAAGCAAAGATAGCGCATCCGTAAACGACAGAGCAAAAAAACTTACTCAAACAACCCTTGACTTCCGTCAGCTTGACCCGCCCCTGTGCGATTCGGACTCAAATGAGGACATTGCAAAGCTCGAAAAAGCGCTGACTTCGCCCCAAGTTATTAAAGCACTCCGTCAGCAACTATTCCAGCCTGCCCTGGATGATATAAAGGCCTACTACGAGTCCATCCTTAACCAGAAAGACAAAGAAATACAGCGGCCGAATGAGCAAGTCAACAATTTGTCAGCAAATCTAGACAGCCTAGAGCAATACTCGCGTCGCAATAATATAGTTATATATGGAGTCGATGAGCCTGCAAATGAAAAACCTGGAGCTACTGACAACATTGTGATCGACTCGGGCCCAAACTACGAAAACATGGAGCTAGAGATTCGCGAAAAGATCGCCCCATCATCTGTAAGTTTGTGTCATATAATACCAGAGCTGCTTTCCTTCACAATAGAAGTCTACTCCGCAAACTGAAGTTACCATCCCCGATCTACATCAATGAAAATCTCACGAAACAACGGTCCCTTCTCTACGCCCGCTGTCGCCGCCTTGTACAATCTAAAGCCATCGCTAAAACGTGGACGCATGACGGTAACGTAACAATACAGCTGCATGATAACAGGATAAAGCAGGTTTCCTCAGAAAGTGACCTTCTAGTGTTAGAAAACTGTGAAGTTTAAATTGTATCATGCTCTCTCGTCCTATGGTAGTTCATGTCCAATTACTCACTGGTGACATCCCTCACTTTGTTTGCGTTCACTCACCCCACCCCCATGTCTTGACATGATCAGGTAATTGTCCTGTCCACTGATACTTATTCAGTTTTCTCCTTATGTAATACCAGATCACGTTCAAGTTACCTCTCTATCAGTGGTTGTGCACTCTATACAGGTCCGTAGCGATCACAACATCTTATACAGACCACAGGCAATGGTAATGCATCGAATTCTTAATCTGCATCTAAATCATTCATGTTCGGATCAAGGGTCTTCTTGCTTATTGCCTCTTATTGTTTCCCAGTTGCACCATTACCAAAAATGTAATATAGTATCTTTGCAACTGCCTACAGTATGTATTAATGTGGTATTTTTGGTTGTCGTTAAAACATGTTTCCCACATTTTTATTGAATGTGTGACGGAATTGAACATTGCATATTCACATAAGACAATGATTCTTAAGTGGCTGTCCCTTATATATTTTTTTCTGACTGTTGTGTTTCTCAGAACGTTGATTTTGTGGACAACTCCATACAAAATTGTCTGTCAGGATAAATTTACACGTCACTGATTTTGTGTGGCATTTCTTTTCGGTCATGTTTTTGACACCTGTCACTCACTATAATATTGATTTTAATTTATAGGCACTTGTTCTGTTCTCTGTCAGTCAGGTGCAGAATCTACAACTACATGTGATTTTTGTTGTGGGTTTCAGAATGATTCCCCATATCATTAATTAGTTATTACTGTTTTAGCTTCCCGTGAAAAAATCACGTTGAGCACTGTCTGTCACAATAATTTAGTTTATATTGAGTATCAAGTTGAAATAATCCCAGTAAAAACTGGTGTTTCAATCTGTGAGAAAGTTTACTTCAATTCAGAAGACACCACCGAACACATGAGCTGATCAGTCATTACTGGGTGGCCTATAGTAGTAAGAACTCATAGCCTTTATCAAGTCTAAAACGTGTTACAGCTAATTTATCCATAGTGAGAGATCTTCAATACATCTTTTTGTGTTTTCTTCAGCGAATTTGAGTGTTCAAACTCCTATTTTTAACCTTCTTTTGTCCGTTACTATTTGGTCATATTTCCTCTGTACATATCTTTAGGTCAATCATTATCTATGTGTTTTGTATTCACTTGCAACAAAACTAACTGGTTTCCCAAGATTGAATTTATATGTTGTGCTTTTCAACTAAGTTGCTATTTATGTACCTGTAAGCGAGCCTATGATATAATTTTGTTTTTTAAAAATGACTCCCCTAGTTGTCCAGACAACCTTATTCATTTAACAACCTTTGAATTTTCAACAAGCATTGCAGGTGTATTATTTGTTAAATACGGCTATCCTTTGAGTGCCTCGAGTAGTGTGAGTTTCTCTGGTCTTACATTGTTTTCCCCCTCATGGTCACAGTTCAATTCCTCCCACCGGCATCGAATGAGATATCACGCTATGCGGGTTCAGCTTACTGATGTGTCGTACTATTGTTTATGTAACACCTGTATGGATTACGGAATCGTCATTGGCATGTGCCTCCTTTTAGCTGGCGATGTTGAAGAAAATCCTGGGCCTGAAGACAATACTACCTTTAAAATCTTATTTTCAAATGTTAACAGTATTACATCCAACAATTTCTCCAGATTCCAACTTCTAAAAAACTTTGTTCTGTCTTACGATTATATGATTGTCGCTCTTTGTGAAACCTGTGATGTTACCAAAGACGACCTTGATAATGAACTAATCATTCCTGGTTACAGTGTAGCGTATCATTGTAACAGTGCCCGTGGTATCATCTTATTCACTAAAAACACACTCTCATTTAAATTATGTCCTAGCTTAACTTGTCCTCAGTTATGCAACTGCTGGATCGACGTTTCTCATTCATGTATTGACCTCTGTATAACAAACAATTTGAGTATCATTGACTCATGTTCTGTACTACCTCCTGTTGGCAATTCGGATCACCACACTATCGAAACCACTCTAACACTTAAAAAACCGGTAAAAGAACAACACACAACTCGAAGCAACTGGAAATATGATCAGGTCGACACCGATAAACTGCGTCAGGATATCACCAACACTGACTGGGATTCCATATTGAACACTGGCGACATTGATGACACTGTTCCACTCTTCACTAGTACTCCGTATGAAATCTTAAAAAACAACATCCCATCAACTGAAAAGATAATTAAACACAACAGCCAACCGTGGTTCAACAGGAATGTTAAACGGGCAATCCGCACAAGAAACAGACTTTACAGCTCTTTCAGAAGATCTAACAACACTATAATCTACAACAGATACAAGGATCAGTCACGTCTGGTTGAAACTTTAGTAAATCAAGCCAAAGCTGATCACCGACACAAGCTTTTTCAACAAATTAACAACGCAAGCAAGAATCCCAAAGAATACTGGGAAATCATCAATAAAATACGCGGCAGTCAACAGCAATCCTCCTATCCTGTCATCAACTATAATGGAAACCTAGCCTCACGTAGTAGTGACAAGTGTGATTTGTTTCTCAAATTTTTCACGAACAAAAGCCACATTACACCAACTGAAGTAAGTAACTTTCCCTTTCTTCGTGAACGTTGTCTCAATCAAGTGTCTGACATCCCGGCTAATCAAACTGATGTCCGGAAGTATCTCAATGAAATTGACCCCAATAAGAATGATGGCACAGCTTTAATAACCAGCAAGATGATCAAAATGATTGCCAACGAAATTACCATGCCCCTGACCAATCTGTTTAACAAACTTCTTCAGCTAG
>NMRA01000853.1:0-48029 GCA_002633005.1 Phoronis australis
TGGGATATTGATCTAGTTTGTGTTCCCCAACACCATGTCACGGTGTCAAAGGTCAACTTTTCGCGGATTTTTTTTAGTTTTCGCTTTTTAACGTAACTACAGACACAATAACATGATAACTGGAAGAAGATATATCCAACTAACAATATCTTGAAAATATTATTACAATTTAACATACTTAGACCTTGCAATTTACACTTTAACCACTGAGCTATTCAGCAGCTGACTTCATTTTGAAAAACATGAAAATGAGGACGCATAATAGTCGCTTGTTCAATAAACCGCATTTCAACGACATTGATTACGCTGTGAACAATAAGACGTAAAATTTCAATAAAAACGATATCTTTAATTCAGTAAAATTTATCTGTCATTTTCTCTCACTTGAATCTTTGACTTGGACATTATACTCAGTAACCAGTGATAACTTACTTTAACATACATTTTTAGGCTGGAAGCTTAGCATGATAAGATGTGTAGCAGGCTAGCCTATTTGCTTCAACCTTATAGATTCACTTTACTTCTATTTTGCTTAAATTTTCAACAGATTTTAAGTAAAAACAATATTCTAACTAGAATGGCTCGGCGTTTCTTAAAGGTCACGACCTCCCACCCCGGGCATCTGACATAGAAAAAGTAGTTCCAAAGCTGAGGGGACTTGAGAAAGGCAGACCTATTCATTGCCATGTTTATCGTTCAGTATTTGATAAAATAGAATATTTCATGTTCTCAGTCCTTAATCCCCCTTATCTAATGCCCTCGTGGATTTCGAGGGGCACCCCCTCGGGTAATAATTCTCCAAAATCCATTCGGGCTCTAGATTACCGAAGATAACGACTTCACTATGTAATAATTTATATTTAACCGATTTTAATACTGACGTTCGTCTTTTTATTTTATGCAACTTTACCTTACCGTTTAACAATTGGTAACGGAACAACATTTTACACCTATTTTATTTTATGTATTATTAATTGGGTCACGTGACCATGTCTTTTTAGTAAAATTGAGCAAAAAGGTACATGGATAACTAACCAATGATATTAACAACATAATAACATTTTCTTTCACTGAGATTTTGAAAATGTTGCGGTAAATTTCTAAAATACCATTTCGGGTTTATTTTATGAAATTTTAAGTGTTTTTTAATGAAAATCACAAAGGTCTTATTTTTGATAGCCCCTATTGCAAAAGGGAAACATTTTAAAAACAATTGCTAACAATGTTTTGGACAATAGTACATAAAACATGGTATCTGAAACTTTCGTTCGAATCAGTCCAATTGACCGTTTCTGAGATATGACGTTCCGAATTTAGCCGAAGGTCCTACATTGTACATCACATTAAATACGCTTAAATTACTCTGCCATTTATCGAGTGGAATTTTAGCTCAACAACAGTGTGCGCAGAGTGGCTGCGTCCGCAAAGATTCCCAGTTTGGATCCGCGCTCAGAAAACAGCTTTTCTCGCTTACGTCACTCACTATTGATGTCGCTTGTGCGTTGGTCTCTCATGGGGATCCAACGCAATGAATCCAGTGAGGTTGCTCAGGTATTCACATTTAACGACTTTCCAACATTGAAAGAATTTGACAAAAAGTGGGTTACATAAAGATAAGCGAGGACAAAGGCAGCCATATTAGTTACCGATCAAACACATGCGCACTTACATGTATGTGAAAGCGGCTATAAACCCATCTTCCATAGTAGACCGGCAGCCCAGAGCACTTAGCATAGATGAACGAGGTACCAACATCTGACCACGGGAGCATTTAAAGTCCACCTCAGTATGTACAGAAATGGACGTCTGTCGTTGTCTGCACTCTGGGTGTGACCCCCTGGGGGCCTTACAAAGACCCCAAAAAATGAGCTAGACCAAAACTGATTTAAAACGAACAATAGTACGGCACTGAACACCGAATGACCCATGACAGACAAATTGCACTCTGGAATGGGTCCGGCAGAAACCAAAAAAGGACCCCCTGAAAAATGAGCTAGCACATACATTCGAGGTACCACTCAAAATCAATTCCATGTGATTCAATACATGTCACAGATCACTAAAACACCTAAAGTGTATGACAGACAAAATACACTCTGGGTTGTGCCCGGCAGAAACACCCAAAAATCTCAACCATGGTATGCCATCAAAAATTTGAGCTAGACTAGATTTTCGAGGTACCGGCCAAAACTGATTTTAAACGAACAATAGTACCGCACTGAACACCAAATGACCCATGACAGACAAATTGCACTCTGGAATGGGTCCGGCAACCAAAAAAGGACCCCCAAAAATGAGCTAGCACATACATTCGAGGTACCACACAAAACCAATTCCATATGATTCAATACATTTCACAGATCACTAAATGCCCTATGACAGACAAGTTACACTCTGGATTGTGCCCGGCAGAAAACCCCAAAAATCTCAACCATTGTATGCCATCAAAAAATTGAGCTATACTAGATTTTCGAAGTACGGGCCAAAACTGATTTTAAACAAACAATAGTACCACACTGAGCTCCAAATGACCCATGACAGACAAATTGTACTCTGGAATGGGTCCGGCAGAAACCAAAAAAGGACCCTCAAAAATGAGCTAGCACATACATTCGAGGTACCACACAAAACAGACGTGTTTTTAAAAACCTTCTTTAATCAAAATAAACTACATGAAATAGAGCAACACTTTCAAAACAGCATAGTAACAGATAGTCAAAATCACTGTATCGACAAGAACATCAAGCTACATACTATATGTTTAATGTTTAGTTTCCTGTTAGTTTTTAATACGTTTCAATATCAGATTCGTCACGGCTACTCCAGCTTGATTCGGGCTCGCTTGTTTCGTCATAGCCCATTTCCTTTTACCTCTTGATCGGCTTGGTTTTCTTGTAAAAGACCAGCACCTTCAAAAAGGACATCAGGAACGGCAGATCCACAAAACCATTTGGGAGTGTAGTATCCATCTTGTACCTTCCAACCGTAGGTAAGAGGATCCAAACCGTTTCCCGGATCGGCCGAATCCACTTGACCTCAGAGCAAGGCAACATGATGGGCTCGTTTGAGCTTGTTCAATAATGTTTTTCTGCAAGGAGGAAGCAATGCGCAGTCAATCTTCTTGATGTTGGACATCGGAGAAAATTTTATTGACGAGGGACCAATTGTCTAAAAGCTGACGAACAAAAACATAAAACCCATGCGCGCACCCAGCCTCTAGTTTTGGGGGGGCTCGAATTTCTGACCAAGTGGACCTATTTCTAACAGAAAAGCTGGAGGACTAAAAAAAACGGGGTACCACCTTCAGTACTGTGAACTGTGCGTCTNCCACCATTTACTGTTTTTTGACGTGAAACTGGGCATTTTGGTTTAACACTATGAAAACATTTGAAATTATTTTCGTTGCTTTTATGAACTATATTTTATCAATTACAGTTATTACCTTGTTCATTTTTCCGGTCATCTCAATTAATTTCAGATATCGACGCTTCATTGACATCTTTGACTCCTCCCTTCATTAAATAGGAGACATATGTATTCTTCTAAATTTCTTTCGTCTTATTAACTCTGAGAAGAAGGTGATAAGTGTCCCAGAGGAGTCTTTCATCAGGATTTCCAGAGGCCTCACTTTTCCTGCTGCTGTGACGTCACACCCTGTCATTGCATGCAATTTTCAGGCAATGCTGCACCGAGAACCCTTGTTACCGAAACACATCGTTGTTTATATATTTATTTAAATAGCATTGGGACTCCACCGCGTGGCTGCGCACCAAATTAGGGGTGATTTGTATTTTATCACGGAAGACATTATGTCGGCCATCGACAAATGACTCCGCGAAACAAAAACATTGCAAACACTATACACTACACTGAATTTCGACATCATGTAAAAATTTCTTCAAAAAGTTACCACTAGGCGAGTTAACTGTCTTACATCTCGACACCCGTCTGCTTTTCGCTTGTAGTGATCATGAGAGTAAACACAGGCTTTAGTGAACGAAAGTTTTTTATAATTAGTTTTTGTTTCCTGCGGTCCCGCTTTTTGCAATTAACTCATTAAATGCACAACTTTTGTCACCAATTGTGTACTTCGATTTTCGTGTAGCAATTTTTAATATCTTGTTGTCCAGTTGTTTGGATTTCCCACCCGAGTACTTGAATTAGCAGGGGAAAACTGAACGATTGTACCTCCATTTTTAAGGTCCTTTCTGGGTTTTTGGTAGACTATTTCCGAGTATAATTTGTCTTTCACGGGTCATTGAGTTTTCAGTGCAGCACGATTGTTGGTTTTAAATCAGTTTGAGCCGATACCTTGAAAATCTAACTGTCTTAAAAATGGCAAACCGTGTTTGAGATTTTTGAGGGTTTCTGCCAGGCACAATCCAGAGTGTATTTTGTCTGCCGGTCATAGGGCATTTAGTGACCTGTGACACGTAATGTATTGAATCTCATGTAATTGTTTTTTTGTGGTATGTCGAATGTATGTGCTAGCTCATTTTTGGGGGGGTCTTTTTTGGTTTCTGCCGGACCCATTCCAGAGTGCATTTTGTCTGTCATGGGTCATTCAATGTTCAGTGCGGTACTATTGTTCGTTTTAAATCAGTTTTGGCCGGTACCTCGAAAATCTAGTTTAGATCAAATTTTGATGGCATACCGTGGTTGAGATTTTTGGGGGTTTCTGCCGGGCACAACCCAGAGTGTATTTTGTCTGTCATAGGGGTTTTAGTTATCTGTGACGTGTATTGAATCATATGGAATTGGTTTTGTTTGGTACCTCGATTGTATATGCTAGCTCATTTTGGGGGTCCTTTTTGTTTTCTGCCGGGCAAATTCCAGAGTACAATTTGTCTGTCATGGGTCATTTGGTGTTCAGTGCGGTACTATTATTCGTTTTAAATCAGTTTTGGTTGGTACCTCGAATATCTAGTCTAGCTCATTTTTTGGGCTGTTTGTAAGGCCCCCAGGGGTCACACCCAGAGTGCACACAACGGCAGACGTCCATTTCTGTACATACTGTGGTGGACTTTAAATGCTCCCGTGGTCAGATGTTGGTACCTCGTTCATCTATGCTAAGTGCTAAGAGTTCAATAATTAATCCCGGTGATTAACATTATACGGCCGAAACAAGATTTTGACAATATGTGGAGTTTTAGTTTGTGTGCGCGTGTACGGGGGGGGGGTCTCAGACCAGATTTCAAGTGTCTGATTCAGACAAACAGCAACTATGGCTAAGTAACGCCGCTCCCAGTCGTTACGTGCGTGGTATCCCAGGCGACCGGTACTGGCGCTGCCCACTACCAGTCCGATTTCGTCGTCTGGTCCACTGTGGAGTGTAGGGAATTTCTTCAGTTTTTCAAAGAAAACAGAAACTGAGTGACGATGAATAAACAGAAGGTGCTGGTCAGATGTAAACTTCAATCGAAGCTTCAGTGAATCAGTCAGAAACTCATAAATTCTTGGCTTTGTTAAACATTAAAATTAGGACGATTTGCAAAGCAAGCGAGTGCCAGTTAACGCCAACACGAAAAATAGACTTGGTCTTTTCGGCAACCTAAGACTGTTTTAAACACAACTTTTGCAACAAACTAGTTGCACAAAACATAAAACGTGCAATAGACATTACAGGAACGAGTGGGTTCGCATGTGAACTGTGTGGACCATAAACAAGTATGTCTCTTAACACTGTGGTTTAGTTATGAAGCGTGGTGGTGTAATGGAGGTCAAGTGTGCGCTCTTTGACCAAAAGTTCGAGTCCATCAAGTTCATGATTTACCATTGTTGAGTCACTCTCGGCGATACCGCGGTTTTTAAATGCTTTAAAACAAGAATTGTAGTTTATTTAAAAAATCTTCTTCGTCATTTGAGTGTGCGTCATGACCACATAAATTATGTCCCTGCTTGTGTATCTTTTCACCATCGGGACAAAAAAGATACGAAAAGCAGGTGAAAGTCAAGAATCACGGAAGTTTTTTATTCCGGGCAACTTATCGAATTGAAAACTTGCCACGCAGCGATGTCCAATTCCAGAATGCGATCTGGGTCGTAAGATTTAGCCGCGCTAGTCACAAAGATCGACCTGGCAACAGAAACGGTTGATTACACTCCAGAAATCAAGGAAATGCTCGTTTTCAGAGGCGAAAACTAAATTTTCCCCAGGCGGAAGGGAAACCCCCCCTCCCGACCTCCCCGTATGCGTCGTTACGAGCCTCTACTATCAGTTGCATTCTATGCACGATTGTCAACGAGACAAAATGTTGGGTCCCTGTCTGGATCCGCAACTAGAAGACCAAACTGAGACCAATTTTATGTTATAATTCTGAAATTTGGTTCTTGGACGGAAGGCGGATATATAGCCAATTTAAGTAACAAGCAGGAATGCATTAAGTTTTGTTACTTACCAAGTGTCGAGATCGATTTTGACAGTTGTCCTACAGTGAGGTCTAACGCTTTGTTGGATGCGTTTACTATAGCATCCACCTCATGAGATGTTATGTCTCCTTGAAACAGCTTGAACGATACCTTGTTATGATCTACTTTGCTAATGAAGCGGGGAATGTTTTGAGAATCTGCGACCGCCGCCTGGCCATACAGTTCCACAATACTCTTTGTCTTTTTCTCTATGTTAGACCTTTGCTGGAAAAAAAAACTTATGTCGGCTTGCTGAACCACGTGACTTATGGATATTATTTTTGACCGAGCTTCTTGAATCACCTGGCACGCATGTTGCAACCCTTCTCTTGTTCCCCAGATTGAAAAGCTTGTTTTTGAAGGAACATGCAAAATCTCCACAAAGCAATTCTTGAGAGACGCTTGTATCTGCTCCATATAATTTTCAATCATATAACGGAACTGTCCTTTGCTATCCATTGCAATGTGTTGTTCTAGAACCGTGTGATTTTCGACAAAGGACCGACTCTCTTTAACAACATCTTGAATGACTGGGGTCGTCGCTGTAATCTCTATAGATGTATGATCTTCATTTTCCTTCATATTCAAATAACCAGAATACTGTTCACACTGTGAGTTCTTGAAGTCCAACCACTCATTACTTCTAAAAATCTTTCTCGACGAAGTCGGTATAGAGACCCTTTCAGCTTGAAGCTCGTTCACCAATAAGGATGCAGCCTGCTTTGCCTGGTTCATGTCGGCTGAAAATAACATCACGTTATTATTTCCTTCATCAACCTCCCAAACAGCAACGATAGCGTTGTCTTTGTATCGAGACGCCATGTACTCTGCACACTCTTTGGTGGTTAGAAGTTTAATCTTTTCTGAAGATAAATGTACCATTTTTGACGCAAGACTTTGAAGCATCCTGATCATGTCTTGTTTGGCAGAGATCACTGACTGTTGCTCTCCAGTAAAGAACACAGTGGAATTTTCAACTTCACTTCGGAAATGACACGTCGTGATTGATTTATCGAAACTCGTCTGATGAAGGTATCGCATCTGATGGTCCTTCAGCTTGTAACTCATAGTGACCTGGCCATTAGCCAAATGCTCTGCTGCAGTATCGGGTCCAGAATGCACGACTGACATTTTCTCGTCACTGTTTTCTTCGGATTCCATGTGATCTGAAATTACAAAATATATTTCTGTTCCGCATGAACGCGACTAAACTTCATGTTGAATACAAAAGGTCACGCCACATCATTTGTTCTCTTTCGATTAGCGCTGTGTTGCATAAAAATACAAAATTTATCCGCTGGTGTTCAGAAATGTCATTATTGATGACCAATTAATTAGTTAATCGTTAAATTTTGCTGAAACTGAAACGTGTTGGATGATGTAGGAGCTGTGATAGCTGTGACACGTGGTCGCTGGGCAATGACAGAGAGTACAAGTAGCTAAAACCATAGCTGACTCGCTAGTGGCCTTTGATTCTTTTCCACCTTCCAACCTATGCCTATGCAAAAGTGTAAACATTTTGACCTTTGGGTTACCTTTTAAAAAGCTCGCGCTGTGACTCATGAAATGTAAACCTTAATAAACAATTAATAAAATATTTATGACTTTGAACTATACAATTGCACATGATAATTCGAGGCATTTTATGCCGATGTCCTCATGGGGTTAAGGCAAAAAGAAACGAAGTTAGAAAGAAATGAGTTAAGACGGCAATAGAGTGATGAAATGAGTATGAATAGCTGAATGAAATGGACATTCACGGCGAAAACGAGGTGAAATGACTGACTAAGCTACGTTAAAAACTATTGGGACTATCAATTTCCTTCAGCACATCAGAAAGGACATGGCATTATCCCACACTAGTGATTTTGAAAATGAACTGTTTTCTTCCTTAGCAAGAAAATCTAGTCACTTTCAGTGCCTCTCTCGGATAAGCAAAATCCTGGAAACAAAGAAATCAACCGAGGAAATATCAAAATGTGACTAAGTCCCAGAAAAGAGCTCCCAGAGGGTCTTTTGGAAAAGTGACGAAGCTCAATCGGAAATTTGTAATGCCTTCATTCAGACACCTGCTTTTAAGGTATGTTGTAAGAGTACGTTTTAGTCTATTAGCAGTTTGCATGCAATTGGCTGCTACAAGAAAATTCTGACGAGATTTCTGTTAACAAGTGATCAGCTTCACATGGGTCTCTAATGCGGTGTGTGCATTGCGTTGGTGTCGCCTTATAGCTACAGATGTCTGTGAAAGAAATTCAAAAAGCAGCGAAACTACGTACTGTAGAGTTTCATGCTCAACGTTTCGATTTAATCGCTGTTGAGTGTACATTGTAGTAAATCTCGTAGGTTGTCTATGCATCTGCAAAATGATTCCATTAAGGACCACTTTCACGCACTCCACAAAAAAATGACCCATTCCGACATCGTCGACAATACCATCGTTAGGTATTTCGAACAGGATAACTTTCGTCTGAAAATTCTCGAAGCATTAATAATGAAAAGTGAAACTCCTGGCAAATCACATCCTATAGGCCTATGTATATACTTGCGCGTTAGGTTACAAGTTAGCTCTAGTAAAAGAACAGTTTTAAATGTAATAATTTCTAACTTAAAAAAGGTAACAAAGATGAAAACAGCTGTAATTGTGCATAGAACTTGTAACATTTCCTGAAAATAGTTGAATAACAACAATATTTGATATTGCATTTAGCGAGGAATTAGAGCCTGAGTTGAAGACGATATAATTTTCAGCAATTGAAAACTGAGACACTAAGTGTTATATAATTAACAGTTTTGTATCAGATGTTAACTTTGGGACCTGCTAATGCATGTCGAGTGTTATTTATACTGCTGCAGTTGTATTACTTTAAACTATATTCGGAAAGTTTGATGATCGAACCGGCTAAAGACTTCGAGTCTTTGAACTTTCTATGTCAGAGGGCACTATTGAAGTAATGCGGGAGGTGAATACTGACGGAAAACAATATCACATGACCGTATTGCACTCGACTGATTCAAAGCGTATGGGATAATTTTTAAACTTTTACATTTTCTTCAAGAAATTATAAGTGGCTTGGGAAGTAAGTTTTTCATTTGAGCGGAAATATGCAGAGTGGAAAGATGTTTTCTAAAAACTTGGCTAATTCCCTTTAAGCATGAACTGGTCATGGTTATGAAAGGTATTCTATTATTAGTATTTAGGACTTTCGTTTAAGTTCTTAAAGATTCATCTCTTGTGATTGGGCGAACTTTGTAGAACTGTTTGCGTACAAGATGCAAGGGGAATTGGCGCTGAAGTAAGTAATGCTTGAGTTCTTTTAACCGATTATTAAAGGCAGTTTCTTCTGAACACTAATGCGACGAATTCTAAGTGCAAGGCTCTATGGAAGGCTTTCCTTACAGTGAAAGTGGTGACATGAGTGATATGACAGATATTGGTATTTGTCTGTTCCTTTACGGAATAAGTCTGTACTCTGAACACCCAAGACCTTCCAGAAAAAAATCTGAAATAGATATTGACTTCAACAAATCACGGTGGATATTGGCTCAGTTTGGACAGGCCAAATTGGTATCACCCGGTACCTTCGACTGAAGAGCCAGAAGATTGAAGTGTCACAAATGGAGTTAAATGACCCAACTTTGCTTTAATAGTGCTCGCCATATACAAATATTATATATGTTATCGTAATTAATCATAGTTTGTAGTTAAGGTGAATCCAGTGGCGTAGCGATAGACCGGTAGCCCAGAGCACTTAGCATAGATGAACGAGATACCAACATCTGACCATAGGAGCACTTAAAGTCTACCTCAGTATATACGGAAATGGACGTCTGACGTTATCTGCACTCTGGGTGTCTCCCCTGGGCAGGGACGGATCCAGGATTTTGAGTTAGGGGGGCAGGGCATAGGAATAACCAGAATTTCGGCAGATGCATGCGCCCAGCTTAAAATTTGGGGATGCAAGAGTCTCAAATTTTTGGGTTCGTGGACTTGTTGACTAAAAAAAAAGTAACGGGGTTGTTCACTAGGGCCTATGCATCGTTTATTCACCCCGAGTTCCCCTGGTTGCGCGCATCTGCTAATCAGCAATTAGCACCCGAACTTCTAAATGGTATCTGGTAGAATTTTAGGGGGGGGGCATGTCCCCTTTGCCCCCCCCTAAATCCGCCACTGCTGGGGACCTTTAAAAGGGGCCAAAAGATGAGCTAGACTAGATATTCGAGGTACCGGCCAAATTGATTTGAAACGGACAATTGTACTGCACTGAACACCGAATGACCCAGGAGAGACAAATTGTCCTCTGACCCCCAAAATGAACTAGCTATTACATTCGAGGTATCACAAGAAACAATTCCATGTGATTCAATTCATGTTACTGATCACTAAATGCCCTATGACAGAAAAATACACTATGGGTTGTGCCCGCCAGAAATCCCCAAAAATGTCGATCACCCTATGCCATTGGAAATTTGAGCTAGATTAGATATTCGAGATAATAGCTAAAAAACTGATTTAAAACGAACAATAGTAACGCAATGAACACTGAATGCCCAATTTCAGACAAATTGCAGTCTAGAAAGGGTCCGCTAGAAACCCAAAAATGACCCCCTCCCCAAAAAAAATGATCTAGCTCATACATTCGAGGTGCCAAAAAAACAATTCCATGTAAATGAGTACGTGTCACTGGTCATTAAATGACAGAAAAAATACACTTTGGGTTGTGCCCGCCAGAAATCCCCCAAAAATGTCAACCACTGTAATTGCTATTGAAAGTTTGAGCTACATCAGATATTCGAGGTACCGGCTAAAACTGACTTAAAATCAACAGTGTGTGCCGCAATGAACACCGAATGACACAGGACCGACAAATTCTCCTCTGGAAAGAGTCCACCAGAAAATCAAAAACGACTCCCAAAAAGGAGCTAACTCTTACATTTGAGGTACCACAATAAACAACTCGATGTTATTAAAATAGAAGTTACTAGTTACTGAGTGGCCTGTGATAGACAAAACCCACTCTGGGTTGTGCGGGCCAGCCTCAGAAGTCTCAACCACGTAATTCTGTTGAAACTGTGATATATTTGACAGAAGATCCCGGTTAAGTTTTCGTAGAATCAAGAATTGCGACATGGAAGGTGTTGTAATCATGTGCTTTGTTTACATTTCATGGCGATTACTTGTATTTCCGTAACTCTTTCGCGTCTACTGAACTCTCTCCTTGCTTAAAATTGATAATGACGACACACTGAGTGCCAACTGGATGGTGGTGAAAAATAAGCATCTTGGAAAATACCTAATAACATTGAAACTTTGGGATACCAGGAACTGTTAAAATCCAACCCATTAAATGATGATTAAGACTGCAGTTACTGCAGCATAATGAGCTATCAAAACTGTCCCGTTTTATCCCTAATAGCCGAGCGGCAAAATATGGCTCTATATCACGTGGGAAATTACAATAGTATATGGAAGTATATCGATTTAGCCGTGCGACAAAAAGCGAGACATTTAAATGGTGTGGCGCAATGGCTGAAAATTTTTAAAAAGTGGGACAGTCCGCAAAAAGCGGGGCAAATGGCAAATACACAGTATGCTGTGAGCCACACGAAGTACTGGTTTGGGTTCTTATCAAGGTCAACTTTTTATTTTTTCAAAATCTTATTTCACGGATGTAGTCAAGTCCTACAGGTAACAGAAGTTATAGGTAAATACTACAGAATAACAAAGTTACTTAAACACACCATTTTTAGGGCCTAAACTTTTCATTTAGGGCGAATGTAACTTCTTTCCGTAAAACAACTTAGCACGAATTTAACAGTCAAAATTGTCTTGTTGAAAAACTCTAGGTATGCAGAACGGGACATTTTGGCAACCTTCCACCTACAAGAATGGCAGAAAGACCTATATGGACCATTTCTTGGGGAGAAAAGACTTGTTGTCTGACATGGCGGCAACTGTATTCGCCTTTTTTAAAGTGGTACAATGGCAGCTGATCATCCACCGGATTCTCATGGTTCCCATGAAGAGGTCGACAGGTTCCCATGAAGAGATCGACACGCTTCTTACCTTCCACTTAGCCGACTCAAATGGCAATGCATTAATCAGGGCCTCTGACACGGATATCATTTTAATTATTGGGTGTCTGTTGAAAGCTTTGTGATGACTACTCCTAGTTTATTTTGATTAAAGATTTTTTAACACATCTGATGATTTTCCTTAAAATCATTGTTTAGTAGTCAATGTCATGTGTTGTTGCTGAAGTATATTTCCTGCTGACAGTCTCGATAGCTCATTATACTACACTAGCTGCAGTCTCAATCATCACTTAATGTTTTTGACCGTTCCTGATATCCCAGAAGTTTTAGTGTTATCAGGGATTTTCCAAATGTTTACTTTCTGCCATCATCCATTGGGCACTCAGTGTTACCCTATAATTAATTTTAAGCAATGAGAGAGTTCAGTAGACGCCAAAGTATTACGGAAATACAAGAATTCGCCAAACTAAGCACGTGATCACAACACCTTTCTTATCGAAATTCTTGATTCTACAAAACTCAACCAAGTTTTAAGCGGGATCTTCATTATCTAATTATGATATCACAAATTTTCAACAGAATTAAGCGGTTGAACTTTATGGGGCTCGCAGGCAAACCCAGAATGGGCTTTTGGCTGTCACAGGCCATTTAGAAAGCAGATGAATTACTTCTATTTGAATCACATGGAATTGTTTATTGTGGTACCTCGAATATATGAGCTAGCTCATTTTGGACGTCGTTTTTGAGTGTCTGTCGGAACATTTCCAGAGTGCAATTTGTCTGTCATGGATCATTTGGTGTTCATTGCGGTACTATTTTTTTGTTTTAAATTAGTTTTAGGTATCTCGAATATCTAGTCTAGCTCAAATTTTCTATGACATACCGTCATGGACATGTCATGGATCATTCGGTGTTCAGTGCAGTACTATTGTCAGTTTTAAATCAGTTTTGGCCAGTTCCTTGAATATCTAATCTAGGTCATTTTTGGTCCCCTTATAAGGTCACCAGGGGTCACACCCAGAGTGCAGACAACGGCAGACTTCCATTTCTGTATATACTGAGGTGGACTCTTAAGAGCCCCTATGGTCAGATGTTGGTACCTCGATCATCTATGCTATGTGCTCTGGGCTGACAGTCTACGAGCACCTCCTCGCCCTCCCCCCGTCGACACCTCACTCAAGTGGCGCCAGTTTCCACCCCCAACTGGTAGCTGTGTGATCCTCCAGTTAACAGATACCTGGTGCCTGCGTNGCTCCCCCCCCCCCCTTTCGGCAGGCGCCCAGCGGCACCTGACTCCCTTGCTATGATGCACAGTCAGTCACTAGGTACGTTTGCTATGAAGCCCAGACCGTTGTGTTGAACTGTGTTTAACTAAAATCTGTCATGAACTGAGTCATTTGTAAAATTGACTGGCATGAATTGTTTTGTCTTGACCTTGAATGTATGCCTTTTCACACCGTTAATGATCGCACTGTCAGAAATTAAAATTCATAGCAACTTGCAAGGATATTACAATATCAGCACAAAATTACTATGGGTTTTGACCGAGTTGAAGATTTTTTGGAATGAACAGAGGAACAAAACCCCCTAAGTGCCCCTGTTTCTATGCCAGTGGCTCTCACAACGAAGATAAAAAACACGGGTAAGGCAGATTCGGCTGGAAGTCGCGTCCACAGTCTCCATGTAAACAAACAGGGACGTCATCTAAAATTAAACGAAGCACGCATGCCAGCCACAATTTATGTAGATACTTTTTTAATAAGCAACAATCATCAGTGTGGCTTTGACAGAATAGCAATTACTAGTCCTGTCTGCTATTTGTCTAAAGTACAAACTTTCTACGTCGTTTTTGCAAGCTAATCACACGTTTCAAGAGGCCCCCTATTGGTGGTAGAGGCAACTGAGAACAGGCAAATAGGACGAAGTGCAGTTCGTGTAATGCTTCGTAAGCAAAAACTACGGGAGAGGCAAGATTTTTTATTTTAGGTTATGAAGAGATTAGGAATGACTAAACAAATTATTATAAGGTCAATTTTAGAAAAGGTGCAATATGGCTGCTACAGAGTGCCAAAATTGGCCGAAAATGGCTTCAGTGAAAACCTGCAAAATAGCCGTTTTTTCCGCAAAAAATTAAAGCATACAAATTTGAAACCGATTTTGAAAGGTATGCCATTAAATTATTCAGTCATAATCCTTTTTAAAAAACCGTATCACTCATTTATTTTCAGCTAGCTATACATGCTAGTAAAATATATTCAAACATGTCTACTTTGGCGCCCAAATGGAGATACATGCCACAAAAACAAAGATAATGGATGAAAATTGTTAAAAAAAAGAATTTTCCTACATCTCACCAAACCAAACTCATGTGTTAAGTCTCAAAAAATATGTGATTTTGGGTATAGACTCTACCTGTTGGTTTTTATATGGAGTCACTCTTACTGTGTTGATCGATGCGTTTTTGTCACGGTTGCCGAGACAAATCTTCAGCCACGGAGTCGTAGATGAAGACGCAATGCTTCGCGTAGTGCAAACACGACTGGAAAGTTTGTCTGTTAAGTCAAAGGACACTGTTGGTGCAGCTAAGCAAGACAACGTAATGACGCAAGTAGCTAGGCACAAGCAACAGGACTGGCTGGATAGAGTCGAGGATCTGAGATAGAAGTCATACTTCGACAAACGACAGCTGAACAGGACTTCGTAATCTACGGCCATGGAGTAGTCATTCTCGAGAAATTCTGAGAGTATACATTAGAAGAGCTTCACGTGCCGCACTCGATCCGGAATAGTTGGGATGAAGGAAGTAGCGCGAAGTTACATGTGGTGGCCGAAGACGGACTCACACATTGAACACGTGGTAAGCCTATGTGACCTTTCCCAGCACTGTACAAAGCATCTGTATCTCTATAGGTGTGGCCTTGTAGTCGATGGTGCAGACTACGCGGAGAAAAACAAGAAGAGTGATATCGTTTTCTTGGACGTCTATACCAAGTAGCCAGAGATGAATTCAACGGCATCAACTGCTACTATCGGTGTCTTGGGAAGTTTATTCTCTCGATATGGGTTACCCAAACAACTAGTCAGCGACAACGAACCTCAGTTCAGTAGTGAAGAATTTGCGGAATTTCCGGAATCAAGTACATCAAACTTAGTTTGAGTTTGTGTGATTTAAGAAGCCCATAAATAACGTAGAAAATAAATCAGAAACTAAATAAGGCAATCCAGATCCTCCCAAGGATACTATTGTTTCACGAAATGTAGAATATACATGTAAATAGGTAAATGAAATAACAAGAATGGATCATTCTTGTTGTTTTATTTACCTATTTAAGAAGCCCACTAACGGCTCTTGTTGAATTATCGTTCAACCAACTCACCTTCCATGTCTTTAAGGTGATCGACGCCCTCAACACATGGGTCACTGGGCGTGCGAGTTTTCTGAGATAAGAAATAAACGCATTTAAAAAGCTGCGTATATCCGTTTAAAGCAGTAGAGTAGCCAGTCATCCTTCTGCATGAACCGCACGACCGTTCTCCGAAACAGCATTCTTTTTTACATGATATATTCCTAATCTCAACCACCGCACCTGTCATATGCATCGTAAGGTAGCAATTTAAGAAAATTACACGACTTCCCTTTTCCTTTTGTTGATACTCGCATGTCGTACACCAATGTTACGACGACTGTACAGTCTACACAAAACTTTAGATTTTTACGGCTTTCTAAGCTTTTTGGTTTGCCATTGTGGAAACATAGTTTTGATAGAATGTACCAAGCGAGTGCTCATAAGTCATGAATCTCGCCAAAAAGGATTGTTCATGACAAAAAATTGTTTTCTTGAGAAACTCGTGAGGAAAAATGTGTCCATGACCGAGAAAAGAACGCCAGTGCAATTCACGCGGAAAAAATGGCTACCCTGAATAATAACAATCAACCGCGAAAGTAAAGGGTGCAGGCATTCAAAAACAAGTTCAATTGACTGGCGGATACATAATACACAGTCGATGAGTACCTACCAGTCGAGGGTGACGCCAAACGTCTAACCCATTCACAACATCATTTTTTGACAAAGGCTGTAGAACCCAGAGTCGAAAACGTATTAACTGGTAGGTAACTCATTTATCATGGTGCAGGAACTCACCTAATCAAACAAAACTATAGTTATAATAATCTATATATCAAGTTAACAAATTGATGTGGATGCTGATGTAATGTGACAAAATTGGCCAGGAAGGTATTTGCATTTGAAGGCACAATCTCATCGGTTACAGCAGGGCACCTTACAAGCGAGGCTAATCTCAAGAAATATAAACGTATTTAACTAATAAAGTCTCTGACAAAAACCAACGGCCAAATTGGCGATTTTTATAGCTCTAGCCAAAGCTGCTTCAAAAATAATCCCAAAATGCATTTTTCGATTGTAAAAACGGTCATGGTTCTTTAAGAGCAGATGCCACTATAATAAATTTCCATGTGATTTGTTAACAGCATTGTGGGAAATCAAAATGTTTCGTCGTTGCAACTGAGAATCTGAAAGAGTGAAAGGCAGCCTTAGATCCCATCAAACCGCTTACCTGAAAAACATCTTTTACACTGTTGTGATCTCTTAGGTAAAATCGTTTGTATGTCCCAACATATTCGTCGTGAAGCAATTTCGCCATCTCTGAAAATGAATATGAAAGTCATTCGTATTATATGTTTCGTGGAAAAGGTTGATGATTTAATTGTTGCCGATTATTATCCACGACACCCAACTTTGTACTCTTTCAAAAATTTCCGAATGATAAGGGCCCTAGAAAGAGCAAGACAATTTATTAAATCCCATCAAATAACTAAGGATTTTTAGAGGTTCTTATTTTGAAATTAACTGCACCAATAAGGATGTTTAAATTACTCAACTGTCGGAAAATACAAATCGTATGCAATTGTTAACCACTACACAGCACCAATTTATGTAGTAAGGTTTATAAAGTATAGGATTGGTTCTGCTTGTGGGGGAGTGGCGATGACAGATGGTAGCATCATTGGGTTCACCTTAGTACACAGTGTTTCTGATATGTCGTGGAATCAACTCACACTAGTTTACTTGCTCTCGTATCACAAATGACACGTAGGGACTACCCAAGGAGCTCACAAGTCAAACGATTTGTCACACCAAACTCGGACGTGTTATACACTGTATATTGGTGGAGTAGGCCTAATCGTATGTGACTTTTGATAGCGAAATATCATGCCGTAATGCACCCTACGATTTGTCATATACGACAGTTGTAAAAGAATTGGACCGTGTAGACATGTGGTTAACTCGTACTTTTAAAGTTGCTTCTGTCGCACGGCCAGTACTTAAGGCAGTCTGACACCAGGCTTATGAAGATGCGGGGACCACGTTGTTGTTTAAGTTCCTTCACGCAGGCATCTCTAATTCCGTTGAGAATTTGATGTTTAATAGGTTCAATTGTTAAACCTGAAAAAGTTTGAAAGCTATTAGCCACAATCACATGACAGTGTTGCTTTAAGCGCTTGAAACCACCAATCTCATACCAAAAAGACCAAAAACAGCCACCACCCCACTAATCGATCAGCTATCAAATTAGAACACTCGCAGACACTAGCTGATGATGTATTAATTAGCCGATCTCGAATTACGAGAATTTATTGTATTGTCGATACGTAATACTTAGAAGCGGGGCAACCAATCACAGCAAAAGTCATTGTGTTTATTGTGAACAGTCGTCAGATATTGCTTCACGTTTTCCTGTGGTATATGGTACAATCAAGAATGGTGAGGCGATGCATTTGCTGGCTCGGTATCGTCACTAAGTAACGACACACTTATGTGTACGCATTGCTTTTAACTCATAACCTGAAACGCCCAAAATTTCTAAATGAGTTTTATTCTTCAGTAAAAAAATCGTCAGTTCATTCCGAACACTAAAACCACTTAAAAACTTAGAAAAGTACGAACTTCTAGTTGTAAGTGGTGTAATTTCAAAAGCGTGTGTGCTTGATAAAGACAGTTCCTAAAGAGGGTATTATTGTCCCGACCTGCTGTTTCATATGTTACCTTTGAACAGTGGTTCTTTCTTGACGAGTTCGAACAAGAGGACACCAAAACTGAAAGTAAATTTTTGTGTTTAATTTTTAGCTCCTCCCATTATGATTATGGTAAACACATTTTTAACAACTAAAAATATAGGCTGATAGAAACCACATCTTTTTACTTAGCTATTATAGACCTAAAAACAAAAAGAATTCGCAAAGTATTAGAAAATGTAGTTATTGGGAAATTACCTCCACACGTCCGTTTCCGACGTGTTCTTCGGCATTTCTCGTTTAGCAATACTCGGTTTGAACATCTCGGGAGCCATGTGAGTTGGAGTTCCTTTAGCGACAGGAGAACCGGTCAAGTCGCTGGTGTACCCTTGAAGTGTGGACACGCCAAAGTCTCCAATCTAAGTGTGGTGAGTCATAAAATAATGCGCTGTCAGACAAATTGCTAGCAACACAAATCTGATTGCTACATAAATAATAGCTGACATAAACTTAATGATTTCATTGCTGTTGAACAAACTCTCGGTTACTTCACCTTAGCTTTAAATCTGTCACTAATTAAGATATTAGCCAGCTTCAGATCAGAATGGACCAGACTGGGAGTGTTATTGTGCAGATACTGCATGGCGTCCGCCACGTCCGTCATCATCTCAACCTGAAACAAAGTAATTAGTCACATGCACCTGTCCATAAAAACTTCAACAGTTCGAAGCATTTTCAGTGAAATGCGTTGATTTTTTACGAGAATGTGTTTTCTTTGCTTTATTTTTGCAAAAATCTACGAGGGCAGTGTATTTCTACTTCCCCTACTATTGAACCACGTGAACTTCAGGTACCATCTTACTCGAAAGCTTACTAAAATAAAAGCCAGTGACTTAGCCTTATCTTAAGTACGCTTAAAATACTTTGGTTTCAGGCTTCAATCCGAGAGGAAAGTGGTCTCAGGAAATCGCTTGTCTCAATATTACTGACCTTGTGACTCGAACCTTCTCACAGAAAAAATGAACCGTAAAGAGTTTGTGTGTATCACAACCCCTTGGCATTACATACCTGCATACCAACTGGAAAATTTGATCCGCGCCACTCCAATTCATTCATGAAATCCTTCAAGGAGCCATGCTCCAGATATTCCAGTACCAGACCGTATATACCCTTTCCACCGTCCAAAACGATGCCGTAAATCTTGACTATACTCTTGTGTTCTATTTCACACATTGCTCGCGCCTCCTTACACGCCAAGATCATCTGCTTGTCACTGAAATTGTTTTAGAAAACATTAGAACAGAAAAAATGAAAAATAGATGAACACCGCTAGTATTGTCTCATGGACACGGCGTCGTTGACGTGGTATATAATGAACGACCAATAGGCACGTCCTGCACTGCACGACTCTCACAATGTTACAAATGTGTCAAGCTCTATCCCGGTTTCTCACACACAAATGTCACTGTCTCGGGATATCCTAGGTATTATGAAATCCATCATTACAATGTAGGCAAACTTTGAATTACTCCAGTTTAGTTGCACAGCTGACCTCAAGGCAAACACACAAGTATTAGTGCTGGATGTGAAAATGCAGATAAAATCCTGATTGAAAGAGCACACAGGCTACAACGAGGACGAGGAGTAGAAAGGCCAGTGATAGTTAAGTTTAACAGCTACAAAGATAGAGACATGGTCCTGAGAACTGCTCGTCACCAACTCCGTGGTACCCAATCCAAAATATCTGAAGATTTCTCGCCAAAAATAAGGGAAAGCAGTAAGAAACTCGGTCCGTTCTGATGGAAGCAAAGACAAAGGGAAATCTAGTGCGAATGGACTACGACAAACTCACAATAAACGGAAAGGCTTATAAATATGACGACTCCACCAAAAACGTCATTGAGCTCGGATCGGGTCCGCGAAATGAATAGGATTTAGGCTGAAGCCTACAGCTAAGAGTGAGTAGTTGGAACATAAATGGGTTAAAAAATAAGTTTAAAAGCAATGACATCACTGACTACATGAAGTCCTTCGATGTATTAGCACTTCAACAGACAGGGGCAGAAACAGAACAAGATTTCTCGTTAGACAGGTTTGTGTGTTTCAGCAAAGTAAGAACGAAAAGAAAACGTAGTATAAGGAACTCAGGTGGTGTGCTTATTTTTGTAAAAAACGAATTGTCTGGTTATGTAAATGAGGTGGCATCAGATTCGGAAAATATGATTTGGATAAAATTTGCTGCTGGTATGAATAAGCCACAACTATATTTAGGGAATGTTTATATTTCCCCTCAGGGTTCCAGGCAGATACCATCAAGTGAGTCTCAAGATAACGAGTGTAATAGTTATGGTCGGGAGTTACTGTACCTTTGTAAAAGCTGTAGAATTAGAATTTTAAACGGTCGCAGTGGTGGTGATAAAAATACCGGTAAATTTACTTTTGTGAATACAAATGGAAGTAGTGTAGTGGACTATTTCATGGTCAGTGATGAAATTATTACATGTACCTCATTCATCGATTTTCAAGTCGGCGATCAAGTCGACTCCAATCATTTTCCGTTGGAAATGATTATAGATGGCGAAGTTTTGTTTAACTTGCAGGTAAACCGCAACAAAACACGGGAATCCTACAGTGTCAATGGAACAATGAACAAATCAGCTATAATTTGGAAAGATGAAAACATAAATAATTATTTTGAAAACTTGCAGTTGAGTGAAGGCGGTGGCTGTCTGGAAAATATGATATTTACCCGGTTGTTATGTAACCGACTCCATTCATGGGCGGATACGAACAATATTGTGTGTGAGGCTCAAGCTGGTTTCAGGAAGGGGTATTCCACAGTGGATAACATGTTTATTCTAGATACACTACTTAACAAATATTTATTGAAACGTAGAGGCCGGTTCTATTGTCTTTTTGTTGACTTTAAAAAAGCATTCGACTGGGTTTGGCGAGAGGGTCTTAAGTATAAAATGTTTTGGAATATATGGAAAAATGCATAAAATTCTAAACAGTATGTATGAAAATGTGAAGTCTTGAGTCTTGCTGAATGGGGATGGTTACGTAACCGATTTCTTCCAATGTACGATGGCTGTAAGACAAGGGTGTCAATTATCTCCCTTTCTCTTCTCGCTATTTATAAATGATTTGAAAAGTGATTTACAAAATGTGAAGGGCTCGTGTGTTAATATCGGAATATTGGATTTATATTTGTTGTTGTTTGCCGATGATTTGGTTCTCGTCGCTGAAACCGCCATTGCCATGCAAAGAATAATTACCAAACTCGAAGAATATTGTAATAAATGGAAGCTTCATGTGAATATGTCGAAGACAAAAATTATAGTCTTTAGAAAAGGGGGATACTTGAGAACTTATGAAAAGTGGAAATTATTTGTCGAAATTGTACAAACGACTTCAGAGTATAATTATTTGGGTATCAAGTTTACTCCTAAAGGTGTATTTACGAAGGCGCAGAAAACGTTAGCTGACAAAGCGGCAAAGGCTATTTTTGTACTAAAAAGCACATGTTAAAGTATAATGAAATTTCTGTGCAAATGTGGTTTAAAATGTTTGATACAAAAATATTACAGATCTTGTTATATGGTTCTGAGATTTGGGGATTTCACCCCGCACAAGACATTGAAACCGTACAAAATAAATTTTGCAAATTTTGTTGGGACTTGGTCAGCATGTCTCGAGCGCTGCAGTGAAATAAATGTCTGAGCAAGACAGGTCTTGCTGGGCTCTAAATGTTAAACGATTGTTATTTCCTTATGGTTTTGGAGTTGTTTGGATACAACAAGGTGTGGGCGATGCTGCCTCGTTGATAAGTGAATTTAAACAACGATGCTTTGATATTGGCATCCAGGATTGGAGAAACAATATTTTTTCTCAATCTTTAGATGTTTACAAAACAAGTAAATGTAACTTTGTAGTAGAAAAATACGTAACATGTTTAGAAAATAGACTTCATAGAATAGCCCTTACAAGGTTTAGATGCTCCGCACATTCACTAATGATTATCCAGGGAAGGTTCAGTGGATTTGACAGCTAAGACAGATTATGTCCCTGCTGTGACAGTGGGAAAGTGAAAACGGAATTCAACTTTCTTCTCGAATGCAATTTATATTTGGATTTACGAGTGCGGTTTTTACCACGGTACGATAAGGTGGAAGATATAGTGTTCAGAAATTTTCTACAGACTCATGACTTAAATGTTCTGAGAAAAGTTGCTAGATATTTAATTAATCCGGAGAAACGCCGAAACAAGTTCCTTGGTATGAATTAATTTAGACTTGAAAAATTATTGTACTCTCTTTGTGTTATATATTGTAATTTGGGCCGGAGGCCTGTTACATGAAATAAACCTTAGGAGTGCCTTAGTCACCAGATGGCGAAACCTTTTCGTTCACGAGTTGGCTGACATAGAACTGCCCACCAACATGGAAATCGACTACATATTTCGTGAGTTCGCTCGAAAATAGCTCGACAAAGAGACAATTGACGAGAATGAAACAGAAGCAGAGGAGGAAGTGGAGACAAAAGACTGTTTAATTAAGTGATAGACATTTTGTATAGCTGTTTAATTATGCTACGCATTTTCTACCTCTCCGACAATGGAGAGTTCAAACCAAAAGTGGTCTATGGTTTACTTTTGGATCTCTTTGGGTTATTACGTGGGGGTAATTATTTGGCATCCCAGAGAATGATATACCTATATCACACAGGTGGCATTCATTCGTCAAATTTAAATTGAGTATTCTTCCCCGTCCCATGGCTCTAAGCGCCAAGGTCGGGTGTCAGCGTTTTCATTTGCTCATCCATTGGCATGAATAATCCTATCCGATGGTGTTTAACCATGCAACTCTATTTGACAAAGTGGTGCACCTGGTTATATCATCTGCATTCTGATTTTATTTATACAATCATCAACTAATGAGCGTCCACTGGGGGATTGGAGTATCTACTGATTTCCCTATTTCTAATGACGTAGGCCTAAGTGAAAGTCATATTGTATTCCTTTACTGTTGACAATGACGTCGATGACCTATGTGCCGTGTTAAACAATCTCTGTAAGCCTCGTTTTGGTTTCATTATTCCCCTTAAGAAAGTTAGACCACCTCTAACAGCATACGGCCTTATTTCTTATTTATTTATTATTTATTTATTATTGTGATATTTAAAGTGAGGGTGGCCTCTTCAGTGATAGCACTGCTTTACAAGAGGGCCCTCAAGAAGAAAAACAGTAATATAATACAATGAAGTAATAAAACAACAATAAAATATACGTAACAAAGATACAATTAAAACAGGTTGAGAATTAAGACATAAACAAAATGACAAATAATGGTAAAAATTTAACTAAGACAGATGAAATAAATTAAGAGATGACTCTAGACAGTGAGAGTATTTACGACAATGAAAAAATGACATCTTGATTAAGACAGGTAGGGCATAAATGGTTAGGTAAATTACAGCCACTTTTTAATATTTACTTCAAAGGTAGTGATAGAATTGGACCGTTTAATTTCTGGGATAAGAGAATTCCATATTATAGCAACTGCATAGATAAAAGATCTCTTGCCCGTCTCGGTTTTAATTTTGTTAAAAGAAAAAATTGCCAGCAACAGAAGAACGTGTAGAACATACAACTTGGCTGCTATTGAATTTACTGCTGAGATATGCTGGAGCCAAGTCATTGATACATCTGTACATACACCAGGCAGAGAGATATTTATTTCTTTGTCTTACTTTCATAAATCCCAGTTTGGAATACAAGTCGTCAACCCCAGTGTCCCCAATTCTAGTACCCAGGATAGCCCTGGCGGCTCTATTTTGGATTACTTGGACTTTGCTGACAAATGTGTCACTAGTGTGCCCCCAAACCGGTAAACAATAATCAATATGAGGCTGAATAATAGAATGGTAAAGGGTTTTAAGAGTACTGACATTAAGAAATTTGCCTAGACGTTTAAGTACACCGATTTTCTTTGATAATTTCTTTGTGATATGATCTATGTGCATATTGAATTTAAGATTGGGATCTAAAATAAGGCCCCAGTACTTAAACTTGTCAACATTCTCGATGGGAGAACCGTTGATAGAAAGGGATAGTTTTTGTTGTTTTAACTTCTGGTGGGTTCCAAACAGCATCGACTTGGTTTTACTAACGTTAAGAGTGAGTTTACTTTGAATCAGCCAGTAATGGATAAGGGCTAGCTCATCGTTGAGAGAAGTTTCGAGTTCTTTTACTGATCCAGCTGTTGATATACATGTAATTGCAGTGTCATCAGCGTATAAAACTGGGGCACTGTTGTGGAGGACAGTAGGGAGGTCGTTAACAAAAATAGTGAATAATTGAGGGCCCAAAATGGAACCCTGAGGTACCCCCGTGATTACGGTTGAGTAGTCAGAAAGTATACCACCGTATTTTGTGGCCTGTTTACGGTCGTATAAGTAGTTTCTAAACCAAAGGAGTTCGTTATCATTAACTCCATAAGACTCTAGTTTCTGCAGTAGGATACCATAGTCCACAGAGTCAAAGACTTTCTTAAGGTCAATAAAGACAGCACCAGTAAGCCTCCCTGATCCATTTTATTAAAGATTAGCTCAGTAGTATGAATGTTTGTAGTAAGAGTGGAATGCAAGGGGCGGAAACCAGACTGTGCTGCCGAGAGAAGGGAATTTTGCTCCAGGAACTGGTGAAGCTGCTTTTGAACACACCTTTCAAGAATTTTTGACACTGCAGGGAGGACCGATATTGGTCTATAATTTTCGCAACTTGACTTTTCATCATCTTTAAAAACAGAAGTAACAACTGCCATCTTTCATTCTCTAGGAATTGTGGCCGTTTTTAAACTTAAATTCATGATATTGGTAAGGTGCTCAGCTATTTGTTGAGACGCCAGTTTTAATAGTTTGACATCAATGCTATCGATGCCACTGGCACTACTAGAGTTCAGAGTTTTTGTTTGTTCTCGAACGTAGTCAACTTGAAACTTAAATGATATTCCCTCTTGTATCTTGGGCGGGAGCTCAATAGTTGACATACTGAAATTCTCAGCAAGTTTTTGGCCAATGCCAGTAAAAAAGTCATTAAATGCATTTGCTATTTTACTTTTGTCCGAAAAAACATCGTTTCCAATTAGAAATTCATTTCATAAATTACATGTTAATATTTTGATGACATTTCCACTAATTGACCTCTTACGGTGCATTATGAGACCCATGAGGGAAAAATTGTAAACTCGATTAAAAGTGTGGTTAATGCTAAGAATCACAGATGTTTTACTTTAAGCACTTCAGAATACAAGATGAATGAATTTGTCAAACTTCCAGAAGAAAAATGCACCTAATGACTCCATGGGTGCACCAAATGACCTGAAAATTTAGAATTCAAACTCAATGCATTTACTAAACGGATGTGTAATTTTGAAGTCTCTAGCTCAAAATTTTAGTTTGCAATCAATGACCTTTGGCCTATTTTCTTCTGAATGGTTAGGCCTATTGCGTAGTAAAGTAGGGTGCATGTTGACCTACACCAGTGTGCTGAAATTGAAAAGTATTCCTTGAAAAATGTAGGAGATATAACATTTTTAACGTTAGATGACCTTTGCACTAATTGACCCTATCCGGTGCATTATAAGCGTCTTTAGGAAAATTATTGGAAAGCCCGTGAAAAGTGTCAGTGTTTAATGCTGAGAATCACAGTTGTCTAAAGGTTGACACATCGGAATACTTGCTGAATGAAAAGGACAAATTTTCTGAAGAAAAATGCACCTAATGACCCCATGGTTGCACTAAATGACCTGAAACTTTGTATTTCGAATTGAATTAGACGTAACAATCAGACGTGTGAATTTGAAGTGTCTAGCTCAAAATTTTAGTTTGTACCTAATGACCTTTGACCTGTTCTATCTGATTGGATGATTCGATTACTTTGAAAAGTAATTTTTTAAAATTATCTTGTTGACTTATACCTGTGCACGGAATTTGAAAAAGATAGCTTTAAAACTGAAGAAGGAGTGGCATTTTGGAAATTATATGACCTTTACACCAAACGACCTCTTCCGATGCAATATAGAATATGAGTATATAACGAATCAAAATTCATGTTCTGTCAAAATTCATATGCTGATTTTAAAGAACCTACATGTACCTGCTCCCAATTTGGAGTTATTAAGTGTCAAATTTGGTCGAAAGAAGAATAAGAAGAATGAAGAAAACCCAGGAACAACAGTAGGCCTACTCTGCGCTTACACGCACAGAGTAATGATAATAATAATAATAAGAAGAAGGAAATTGAAGAAAACCCAGGAAGAACAGTACTCTGCGCTTGCACGCGCAGAGTAATTACCGTTGTTTTCATCTTTGTTATCTCTTTTCCAGTAAGAAACCGTTACATTTAAAACTGTTTCTTTTACCAGAGAAAACTTGTAACCTAACGCGCAAGTATATACATGTATGATGTGATCCGCCACTTGAACTGTCTGGTTGAAGTATTTAAAAAATGTGCCGAAAAAATGAACGAAACTTAGGAATTCGAAGCGTATGGGATAAATGCAAACGTACCTGGATTTGTCGTGGGATATTACTTCATCTACGCCACTCTCGGTACGGTTTGAGTATTTATGTCCCTTATATACGGTTCACTTACATGGTGAAAATTAAAGTCTACAACCTTGAACACGAGCACGTCGTAACCACAATGTTTTTCTCCAAGTGAATGTGCTTCGCCACCTTAGGTAAGGTTTTCTTCAGCTTCATGTGTCCTTGTCTTGTTATTAAAGCAAAGCAATGAATGAATTAAATTATGAGCCGTTTTTTTTCGCTTTTCCGTTCGACTGTGCTGTTTCAGTAACAGCAGTCCGGAGACTTTATTCATTCGAATGCATTTAAAATGATCTGCCATTTATCGAGTAGGGTGTAGCTCCGCCAGCAGAGCGTTAGACTGTGACCGCGGGGTTTCCTTGCCGATAATGTCTCTTAAAGTCTTATCTAATCACTTTCGCGCCTCTGTTGCTTCTCCAAAATACACTTATAAAAATAACTTGCCATACGTCGAGCTCCTGTTTAGCGTACAAATAAATAGAAGTTAACTTGATAGTTCATATACATATATTATTTTCCTAGCACCAGTTTCTATTTATAGTAACACACTACTTTCATATTGCTACACCTAACCTATCCCTTATTGGTCAGTTTTCTTTAACTTTATTATGGTAGCATCCCTACACCATCTCATATACTTGTTCACAAAACGTGTTTAACAGTTCTTCAAATAGGCTAATAACATAACACGTCAAAAAATCCAAAAGAAAGATTTTTAATATTCCAGAAGTGCCCATTGCATGCCCAGCGGCTAGGTGTACTCAATTGAGTAGACATGGTTCTAGTTCCCATCTTAACTGCAGGGTCTCTTCTGAGGTTTCCATGAACGACCAGGAAAGAAAAGTAGACTGAGCAACCATTCGCTTGATGGTCACTTAGGAACTTTTATAATGCATGCTTTCAAGACTGACATTATTGTAATATTCTTGTCATTTTAGGAATATATTTGCAACGAGGCAAGCACCCATGAAAACCTAACAATGTGTTACGACTAATTCACGCAAACAGGAAGTGCAATCCAAAACGAGGCTACGATAGCTCCGTTAATCGCACTGCTGTCTTCCCCGTTGCTTGAACTGCGACAGAAAAAACATGGACAATTAACTGTCTTTTTTGTAATCCCTAAAGACGTTGAGAATCAGAACCGTTGTGTCGTTGCCATACGCCGAGACGAAGGGAAATATTTTCGGATAATATTGATAAGTGTTTTCGAAAGTTTGATCACATTTTGTCGTATCTCGGTTGCCCAGAATTATAGCAACGACCGGTGAATCTTTGGCCAGCCAAGCTGTGTTTTCATAACGACAGGTTGAAACACAATGGATTACGTTTCAAAAAAGACAGAGCCCACAATCCTTCTTGATTTTTGGGGCCGAATATCGGCCATATCCCCTCTGAAAAATATTGAAGAATGACGAGAAATTCCCCTCAAGTGATTAAAAATTCCCCTCAAGTGATTAACATTTTCCCTCGAGGTTCAAATCACTTGTAACTCACTCAAGTGACTATTTGAAAGAGCACAAAATGTTAGTTTTGACTACTTGAGGCAGAGCCCATGAGAGCTTGCAGCAGGGCGGGGGTGCTATTGGTAGGGCCGGTAGAATTTCCCCTCTCAGAAGGCACAGGCACCTTTCTCCTCGGATGAACGAGGGCCCTGAAGGAACATGATAACTATTCAGTATGCTTACTCTGCTTAGTTAACTTTAATTAACTAAGCAAAAAAAGCTCTAAAACGAGATGGCTTATTTTTTTTTAAGTTATGCTTTGGACAAACAAACTGGGTGTTTTAATTTTAAAATTCATCTTGGCCCACAACACCAATGAAATAGACAGTAAGAATTAGTAAAACCAAGAAAGTATAATTCATGGTCAAAAAATTCAATACCATCAATCATTCTTGGGATCAATGACAAATGACCTGGTCTTAGGATTGATCACAATATTAAACCAAATGTGACTTGCACATGACAGCAAAATCCAATGAGTCACCACTGTCAAATTCATCATAAATTCGTCAAAAATACGAACAGATGAACTGGCTCGGGTAGAAAGCATTTTTATCAACAATTTACATGTACAAGAAGAAACGTAACCCCACATTCAACATCACGGGCGTCGCACCATACGGGGCTGGAAGGAGCTATAGCTATAGGGGGGGGGGCTATAGCCCCACTTTTTTCAGCGCTGCGCCGCCCATGAACATATGGTCCGTAACACGATCGCCGCAATATAGTCATATTTATCTTTTATGTTTCGAACGTAGTTTTCCGAAAAAAATATACCCTTTCGTCGGAAAACTCTTTGGTGCGTTGACGTGTTCTCTAATGTACGTCTCTGTGGTTAATTATTGACACATTTTTAAGATTTAATATCCAGGTTGGGCTCGAAAGACCAGTCATCTAACTCACGCAATGTCAACTTCCGGACAAAAAAAATCTTTTAGATTTTTGGGGGTGGATTTTGACACTCAATTGGATAGTATGACGCATAAGAACTTCACAATTCCAGAAGTCACTTCCCATCTGGATAAGGAACAAACTGAGCAAATTTTATAGAAGTAAATGGTCTAAATCAAAACTTATTACCTCCTGGACAGAATATGGGTTTACAACCCAGGTAAAAAGATAAGTTAACAAAACCAGCCTAACTGCAACAGGGTCTCAAATTTCAGTAATATATACCCATTTACAAACAAAAATCTATAATGGTAAATAAAATGCGGAAACATAAATTCAGATCAATTATGCATCTTCAAGGAAAAGGAACAGTACAGTGGTCAGAAATCATCTAAATGTGATGACCACACTGAGAAATCCTGTCAGACCAAAAAATCCAGTGGCTAAACAAAATGAACAATGTACCATTACCATGTGGCCCAGGATCATGATCCGTGCCCGGAGAAAAATTCAGTCTTAGACTAGGTAAATTTTAGATTTGTGCTGTTCACACAAGCAGTTCTGGTGCAAACAAAGCTTGCGACAACACACAAGCCTACTTCCCTACACAGCTGTGCTGATACAATAATGCCCCCACTGGATTTAGCAGATCAGCCAGAGTATTTACAGGTCCAGCCACTGTACTGTTTCCTCCCTTTGAATTTTTACAATGCTACATCCTTGACAATCGCAGATTGCCTCTTTCAATGCATACTCCACTTCCTCTGTCCCAGTTTCCCCACATTTGCTGAGAGTGGCCTATCTCAACAAATTACTTTGGACCTGTTGTGGTATAAGCCAGTAATCTTTGGCAAATACTTTTTCCCCCGACTCGTTCCTCAAGCTACAAATTCTCTTTGACATATCTTCTGGGAGTAGACTTTACGGCCTCTCTCTAGCCCCCTCACTTAGTTGTCCAGAAGGGTACCTTCTTGCTGGTTGTGAACTTTTCCATACCCAACCTTTACTAATAATCGGCAAGTCTCCAACTTCAGCAGAAGCCACTTCTTCAGCATAAGCCTTTCCTGATTCCTAAAATTGTATTAATGAAAAAATTAAACATATTAAATTTAATGTGGCCATTTCGGCTCAGAAAATATGAATACCAAGCTAAAGTGAAGGCACCAATATTTTTGACGGCTTTAGCATGTTTAATTAACTTCATAATTGCAGAAATTCATTGACAGACATAACATACTCCCTAGTCTCTAAAAGTAGTTCATGGGCAGAAGTCATGTTACACATTTGGTGGTTGTTATGAAAAGTTATGATGACTACCTATTTTCTATGCCAATGTATACGTGTAGTTGCATAAACATCAACACATTTGAATAAGATATGATTAAGCAATAAGGCCCAAGTTATAAGCAATCACGGTGTGTCAATAAAAGTATTTTTGCATGAATGACGTGCTTCTAAAAATATTCCTCAGGGTCAGACCCTGGAGTTTAGTGATTCCTACCTGAGCTCACACGAAGCAGGACGTTGAACCTTGACTTAACGTCTTTGGTCATTTTTCAGACCTCTATCAGGCTCTATCAGATTTCTCCTCTAGTGTGCAGTGGATGTTCTCAGTGTCTTTGGCGACAGCAATATATCTCGAGTGTTGTAACGATGATTCGGGCAAGTGAATCTAATACGGTAGATTATGTAGCTCCTGCTGCACACCTGCCTCCGAGGCAGACACTGAGACAGACTACTTCTCAGGAGGACACGTTCCACCTCCACGTCAGCTCCACGTACTCTTATAAGGTGCTCAAATGTCTCGCTCTATACCTTGTGCATTTCCCAAGAGTTTCCAAAGTTGTTTCTCTCCGCAATTTGTAGAAATACCACATTCGATGCGACTGGCAGTGCCAGATAAGTAGATAAATTCGCAAACCCGCACTTTAGGTCAGCCATCATTCAACTAACGCATTGTAAGCTTTAGTTTGGTATTCAGACGAGTTGGATGAACAAATTTAGTATAATTTCATATTTTAGTGGGAAATGCTAGTGTCTTTAAAATTAATTAAAAACATTTAAGCAAACCAATTCTTTTAATTGTTGTATTATACCACGGCATATTAATGCGTAGAAACGGCGCACAACTAGTGACTGGTTTAACATGACAAATACACATACGCGGTCTGAAAATAGTGAAATTCAGACACCTATTACCAAGCCTGCCTGAAGGGCTGACAAAGTTTTTATTGTATTAATTTCAAGGGCATGGAGTCTTCTACATGTCCATGTTATTATTTTTAGTTTTCTCGCGGGGGCAGCTTCGCTATAAGGGTACAACTTACTGCTGGTTTTTCACAAGAAGGAAATGTACCTCCACGGAAACAGTTCCAGTGTTACCATGGTAACAGATATTGCAGTGTCGGTGCCGTTTTTACTGACATTGGTCATGAACCTATCATGTGATATCAAAATTGTTCAGAAACGATTCTGTTTGAAGCAGAAACTGGAGTAGAAAATTTGGTCAAAAATGACTCATTCCACACCAAGAAATTGCCTCATTTTGCCCCCAAGAACACTTCCCTTGTATCTCCTAAACCACCAAACTTTGTGGTGTCATACTTCACCCAATTTCTCTCATCCCTAATGTGATTTATCAGACTAAACATGAATCTGAATGGCTGACCCCCCACCTTGTCACTTGTTGGCTGTACAGTGGTCGGTGGATCCGCGGACTGATACTTAACATTACTATGACCATAGAATTCTAGGACTTCCCATAGTTCCATGCTATGACGACTATACGTTAGTGAACAGCACAGTACTCTACTTTTCACCACGTATAAAAATAATAAAGGGTATAATAATCTTATAAAACTAAACACAATCTGATTCGGTGCATTAAACTGCGTTAGCTATGTGGATACCCACCGTTCTGTAAATCTACGTTGTTCAATAACTTTTAAAGCCACGTCCAGTTTTCCTTTGAATTTGCTTTTGTGCACTGTAGCGAAACCACCAGCTCCGATAATTTCTTCCGCCACGGATATGTCTTCCAACTTTATTTCAGGGCACTTCAAGCTCTTCCGAATGGTCTCCGCACGCTTCGTCTTGTCATGGTTGTTAGCCATGGTTATTTGTTACTGGTCTTTCTAAAATCAGAGAGTTGTGTACATAATGTGTCAGAAAACGACTCAGTATGATAAATACTATTCCGACCAGTACAAAATCGGTTTCTTTTTGCTTTTGCTCACATTAGAAATGGTTTGTAGACTGGATGGGAATTGGCATATCGTTAAAGCTTCATTGGCGGGGACCGCGCTCATTCAAGTTGCTTGTCACGATAACGGGTTTGCTTCAGTCGCTAAGGCACTATGGTCGTCGTTGTCATTGCAGGCATTTCATTGTAAGAAAATTCAGCGAAAAGGAAAAGAACGCGACGATGTTGATTGGAAATGCAAATATGCCTTTTAAAGAAGTTGATTCTTAACACCTTAACTAAAACAGCACTTTCTTCTTGCCCACCTATACAGAACACTCAAAAATAGGCCAACTTCCCTGAAGACTCGAAGATCTTTACGCTGCCACCGAAGTCCATCTAACGGATTTACGTGTAACGAAAACCATCAGAAAATCACAAGACCGGCAAGCCCTTCAAAACACGATCGTTCAATTCAATTGAATGTAACGTGTTAATTTCAACTGAACTGTGAAGCAAAGATATAACGCCAAAGAAACTCTTCATTTCTTGATTTAGCAATAAGTAGAGAAGGAACGTAACTAAACAAACCATGATCTAAAAATTGATAAGGCAGCAATCTGTTACATCTATAACGTTTTATCACGGGATGACTAAATTGTTCCGCCGCGCCTTGGGATGCATGCATGCGTTTTCAGGACTAATTTTATGCAGAAAAACCGAATTTTTGTGTCCTTACAAACGGAGTTCTTTACAACAATTTATTTCCAAAATACCCAAAATCACCACCGAATTATAAATTCCCAAATTTTCATACGAGAAGAAAATTTCGCCTTAAAAATGACTTTTCATACACACGGGTGATACAGTGTATGATGTGATTCAGCTTCATCATTTAATTTTTCTATTTCCCCGCAATCATAGTCACACAAACAAACACACACAGACGTACACATTATTCTCTCTCAGTCTCCAGCCAGAGAAGAAGCCCAACCAGGCAACCACTTCCGTTGAAATTCAGCAACTTTCCTCGTTTCAGTGATAATTATATTTTTCCATTTAACACTACATTTCCAATTCATTTTTAAAAACAGAAAAACAAGGGAGTTCACATTTTTTATAATAAATATGCATTTTAGCCAATACAATTATAAGTTATAAAGTTGATATTTTCATGAAAAACTTCACTTCTGTCAAAAATTACTGTCCCAGAAGGCACAGATGTTCAAAAATATACTTAAAAATTATTTGAACTCAATAACACTTGAAGATAGATCACTAGGTCATAGAAAAAACGTTAAAAGAAAAATTGCACTCAACAACTTCATTTTTTACAACTTGATGTTGCAATTTTGCAACAGTGGGAGCTGTTAGTAGCAAATGTCCCATGTTTATCTAAACATTTGTTTGTGAAAATCACTACAAAACAACACCAGAAGAAACATTTTTATATTGAAATTATTCTAATTATCAGCAAAAACTCTTCCAACTTTCCTCCTGCTCAATTTCAGATTCTAAGTTTGTTAGACTAGTACAGTATACTAATAAAGTTTAGTAGTTCGCATACTTTTTAGAGGTAAACAGTTTATTTCTCAAAAGAAGAAAATAACAGCAAGTGCTAACTAATAAATACCGGTATATAGTCACAGAGAATTCCTGTAATGAAGTCAACCCAATGTGTTCCAAGATCTCTTTGGTAGCCTCTATGGACCAGTGATTCACATTGTTGCACCTAAACATCACACAATTTAGTTTTAAAAAATAAATGTGATACAGATGAAAACAATTTTTGAGAAGTGAAGCATTTCTCGCCTGCACTTCCAGTAGTTACGTCAACACAGTAATTGCAACGACCTCTTTTAGCAAACTTCATGGGTCAGCGACCAACACCATTGTAGTTAACGTCACGCGGAACAACAGTTTTTCTTGTCATCTTTGCTGCTGCAGGTTTTGGCGACTTAACCTCATCCACCAATGGCCGGCCTCGCTTGAGAGCTTTTCATATGATCAGTGGTGTTGCAATCCGGGCCTGGAAAGTTCTCAGCTTCACGAGCTCACCTTCGGGGTTTGAAGAGCACGATTTTTTGGTACAGTAGCCAAGCATTGACAACAACGGATATAATATGCCAAAAAGGTACATATACCACCTTCAGAATGTCATGCCGTACCACCCATAAACTTATTGCACTGGCTGCACACAAAAAGTGACATGACAGTTATTGGCTTGTTGTCATACCATTGCACAACGCAGATGTTTTCGTCGTTCTCGACTTTTTTTAAATGAACCTCTCCCTTTTTTTATCATTTCCTTTTCACTTTTGAGACTGCACCAATGGATACGATTGGCTCGTATGAGTAGTGCTTCATCATCAGAGCTTTCATCATCGCCATCAAGTTGTTGGTGAACGAAGTTATCTTCATTATCATCCTCACTAAGACCTCCAAGTCACTCTCATCTCAATCTAACAAATGTGAAACATCAACCAAATCGAGGGTTTTCCTCATCGTTTTGAATCGAAAAATTAATCAGGAAATTGATTAGCTCATACAATTTTAGTCCTACATTACGTGTGTTTCGAAGTAAATCTTGACAAAGAGCAAGAAATAAACAATAACATAAGTTCATAAAGACGCTGGCTGAGATCCTATACAATCATGATGTTGAATGTGATGTCAAAAAGACAATTACGGACGAACGACCCGGTGGCACAAAAAACCCAAATTTTAAACACACATTAAAATCTAACAAGTCAAACTCACACACTATAGAAGAATAACTTACCAAAAGGAAAAAAACTACTACGCTTTTGAATTAAGCACTTAGAATTAACTGGGCATTAAACCTACCTTAAGGGTCAGACGGAAGACTAAGTGCAAGTGAGGCATGGTGTCTAATAACAGAGCCCTGTGTTGCAATTATGCAGCATGGCTTTTCAGGAGAAGCACACTTACAAAACAAAACATTATTCAACATAAAGTTTACACCATTAAATAACATGGTATTTAATAGATTGAATCCATAACATTGGAATAATAAATTTACCTGGACTAAGTAGAGAATGAATTTGCCTTTTGCTCACATGATAGCTCACAACATGGTGGCATACATCTTGAATTGCTCATACAAATACATACAAATAGCTCATTTGTCAAGAGAGGCCTCTCATAGTGTCGCAATGGTGCAACAATGGGCCTTGGAGGGAACAAAGTCAATAAATGACATGAGTAGAAAATGATTTGAGGGGTTAATTATAGATTATCAAAAGTTGTAATATGGGGCCTTACAGGGTTTTAAGACATAGCTTATTTTGTACCAAAATACATTTATAATTGGACAATGCCAAAAAGATGAAGGCTTTCTGGTTGCTGTTTGCAGAAAGTACACATATCTGCCAATAGGTCTTAAGAAAATATTATTTGTGGTTAAAATTCTATAGACGATTTTGATTTTCAGCCATCTTAGACTATATTCCTTGTACATAATACAGTTTATTTGCCACTTAGTCAGCGGTGCAGTGATTTCTAAATTAACCTCCCACTTAGCCAATACTTTGGGGGTTTTGAATGTTTTAACAAATACGTCATAAATATTTCGGATTCCTTTCGAATTAACATCCATTTTGTAAAATTTCTTTCCATTCTGAATGCTGATGACTTTCTAAAACGATCCTGAGGTGGTGGCGTGTTACTATTATTAAAAACTCTTGGTCTATTTACACCCACCTCCTGACTATTTTACACTGTCACGACGAGAATAGACCGACGGAAACGTCGTGACCATAGACATCACATAGACCGGGCGCGCGCCACTCAGATACATGCAGCTCGCGTTGTCAATATAACGCCATATTAGAGAGTGCTACATAGGACAAAAATGGCGGAAAAGGGAGCCTCACGGAATCAGTCAGAAAATATGTCTACATAGACCAAGAGATTTTAGTTAAAGTAATTCTGTTTGATCCATGTCATTTTCAGGTATTGCAAAATTTTGAGAAGAAACTCACAGAGTAATGAATCAGATGAATAAGACTTATACCCCGGTACTCCTCACATCGTAGTTGAGAATTTGTTATCTGTACGGTAGACAGCCTAGGAACCAGTCCCTAGAGACAGCCAATGACGACCTTTCAAAGAAGTTTCAGCCCACGTTCTTGATAGTGTAATGGGACTGCCGAAAAACGGTACATTAATATGTCTTATGGCCGTGTCCTCTAATAGTGGCATGTTAGAATTCACTCGAAACCACAGCAAACTTTTATTTTCCTTTGTCACCGACGGTATCCATTTTCTTGGAAAAAAGTCAACGCTTGTCAATCCATAAACTGCCACCTGTCGGCGTAGTTGGCTGCCTAGCCAATGGCCCGGGGGTCACTCACATTAACCAGGTGCCCGCAGTGTACCAAAAACTGCGGGTGGGCAGTGCTTGCAGGGCCGGTGCTGAATCTAATAGGCCTCTAAATTTCCATTTCGTCCCCGTAAAAGGCCCACTGCATAGGGCCGGTGAGGCACAAAAATTTACCCCGCAAAACTAGGGGGTGGGAATTAGCAGATATGGCTCCCGCAATAGGGAGTTCTCTCCCCGGATGCAGGGTGAGTGCGTCGATTGTGAATTCGGAATGTTCCGCTCGAAGTGATAAGATTTACCCCACGAAAGAGTTACTTAATGTCAACTCTGGCACAACGAGCTGCGCCAAGGAGTTCAATGTGCTTATTGACTAACTTGTCTTGAATTGCCGCTGAGTCCCATCCTGTTAATGTGACTCTAGGCTGTTACAAAANAAGGTCTGCCTCTGAGACAAAAAGTCCGAGAAAATGAGGCATAAGTCCATTAAACATGCGCAAACGCGTAATTCACAGTGGTGTCCCGTTTTTTTAGTCCGCCCACTTTTTTGTTACCAAAAGATCCACACAAAGTCAGGAATTCGAGCCCCTCATATTGAATCTACGTGCGCGCATGGTCAGTCATGGCCTTGTAGACTTCACTGTGGCTATGACGCGGTGACAGCGTCGTGGCCTAACATTCAATGTTTGTTTGGTCATCTGCAGAGGGTTCGTGGGGAATTCGATAGTTCGAAGTTCACCGCAAACACAAACAGTGCAAAGATCAGGCTCTAGGGAAGTGTTGTGTATGGCATCCATTGTGAAAGAAAGGGTTGCAAATATCGGAGAAACGGAGCAGCTGATGAAAAAGAGAATGTATCAACATAAAAATTGCAGGAGAGAGAACCGTCAACGGCTTATAATCACCACCATTCGTGTGATCACATCTTCAATGATGACTATGTTGAGATTCAGTATATAGAGAAGAACTATCACGAAAGATGGGTAAAAGAAGTCATGTAGATTAATATTAAAGATCTCGTCTGCTTGAGAACACAGTATCCACCTGGTATCGCGAACCGCAAGAGCTTGCGACCGTACCTGGACGCTTTCGCCACCTTCCCCGATGATCTAGGACGTCTTAATCAAGAAAGTCCAGTTGGAATGGTTCATTTCACTCCACAACGGCTTTTAATAGTGAAACAAAAAAGGAAATGAACCAATGAAGTTAAGCCTTCAATGGAAATTTCAATGAATCAAAAAATTTCTACCTTATAAAGACACGGGTTTCAGAATATGGATCTGTCACACTTGCTGTGGATAAGTTAGTCAGGCATTCATACAAAATTATAGATCTTAATGTACTAGAACTGATTGGACCTGTAGTGCCGTTTGATACAATAACATTCTTCAGAAAAAATTCAAGATGCAGTTATATTTACGAAAAATTCAATAAACTACTTTAAGTATCTGTCCGAAATTTGAAGATAAAATTTTCTGATCGATAAAAAACTGACAAACATCTATCACGTAGCTTTGAAATGTACTGGTTGCAGTGTAGAACTTTTGGTAGAAATATACTATTTTCTTCAGAAATTAAAAATTAGTGATCTTGACATTTCTGAGAGCAAATCGTAACAGCCAGGCTACAAAAAAGTATCTTTTTAGACTTGCTTTTCCCTAGGTTTACCAAAGGTAGAAGTTTTGGCGCTTCAATAATAGATTTTTAAAAGATGACGAATACAATAAAAAATGAAAGAGGTTATTCGTAACACGAAAGATATGTAGTACTACGCTCTTTTCCAATATAATAAGGAAAAAATATCAAATATTTCTCCAGACATGTTGCAATTTACTGAAAATGATCAATCATTTTTTGAAACGTTATTACACTGATAATATTAAAAGTATGACAATTCCGCATAGTATCTACAAAAAGAAAAGCAGGGTATAGAGATCAGCATATTTAAAAAATGAAATAAAAATGCTACATGCGACTTCATCAGATGGCTTTAACTGATGCAAATTTGCAAAAGCGTTTAAAGGACTGCCAACAAGAAGTGGAGGATTTTCGAAAAGAATATGTGGAAGGAGTTAAATTAAGACCTAGTGCAAAGTGGATCGAAGATGGTGCAAAGCCTACACAATACTTCTGTGGCTTTGAAAAAAAAAGTATACACAAGTGACAATTACTAAACAATTGGATAATAAAAATTAGATACAATTCACTCATCGATTAAAAGGTTCATTTGAGAACAAGTTATATGTAAACCTGTTTAACCTGATCTTCCAACTTATGTGTGCACGTGTTTTCAAGTCGATAAATTTAATCTCTTTAAGTTCATCGAATTTATGTATATCTATCACGCATGTTATTGGAAAAAAAACCTGTGAACTGATTTTTCTACTTTTTGCATTGACGTATTCAACAAACACAAAAATGCATTCTGCTTGTATCCTCATGGTATTTAAGATCGTGTGTCATTTCTGAAGCGAGGGCCATACTGCGATCCAAAAAGATCAACTCGACGACGTCGGATCAGCTACCGCCGTTCACTGAATGTAGTCAGTGCTCATTTTCTAAGATGAAGAGTGAAGATGTTTTTGTCCTGGTTCTCCTCTTCGCACTGCAGGTTTGGGAATTACATTTCAAGTGTTTCATTTTAAGTGTTACGGGAAATTATTTGAAAAGCGATTTTTTTCGATTAGAAAAATATTTTACTGCTTACTTAAGACTCGAAAAAGTGAACAAATCTAAGGCAAGCCAATGCTAATCCCTTTTTGTTTCAGTTGTTGTAACTTCCATCACGTTTTTATTTGTTACTTTTTATACTCGTATTCACGTTATGTATTTATAATATGTTCTCTGTTTGCTTTGATTCTTTGGCAGTATGCTGTGTAAATATGTTCTCGGTTCCGTTTTTGCCCTTAATATTCTTAAAACCGCATTAGCAACGAAATGCCATTTTAGACCTTGATGGAGTTTTCGTTCGTAAATTACTCTTGCAAATTACAGTTGGTTGACGCTTATGTAAAGTACTGACGTGCTTCGCGTGTCAGGCATTGATGTCAAACCACATACATGTAGTTGGGTGCGCACGTTAATCCTGTGGCCATTTATCAAAGAGCCGGAAGAGGGAGCAGTTATCCGTTTTATTGTTTTACATGTACATGTCACCGCAATGTGAGTAGTTATTGACAGTAGGATGGCAGCCTACTGATTAACTCACTGCCTCTAATTGGTTTACGATTAGACCACCATATAGAGCAGTTATTGAAAACAGCTAACTAGCCCGAAAAACGCGAACCCCGACCTTAAAAGGAGGATCCCCTGGATCAGACAAGACAACCGGGGACCGAAACACCACTCCTGTCAAACTTTCTGTCAAACATTGTTTGATGAAAAATAAATCGCCCTAATTTTTATAGTTGTTTTGATATGTTGTTTTACTACACGAGAATGTTAGACAACTCATGCTGGATTGGCGTTCTACGTTACTGGGCTGCTAAGTGTGGCGCGATCTTTTGTGTCGGCTGCTATGAAATATTGCGTCATCCATTGGCCAGTTTATCCTAATTCTTCAATCAACTGTTGTTCCACGAAGTTGCGTACATGTCACAAGAAATGAAAAACGTGGTTGTTCCTTGTAGTACATGTTCATGAAAGGCCAATAGAGTTTCATAAACTTTCTCATTCTCCGTAGAAAACATTCATTGCGAACATGCTCGAAATGATAATTTTCAGGTACTCAAAATCTTGCTTACAGTTTGCGACCCCCAAATTGCAGTCCTCCTCACGTTAATGACATTTCAACTAACTAGCGAAACTTATTACATTTGGAGCTATTTTCAGCTGTAATTAAAAATAAATTTGCTGGCGTAACTGCTAGGAGAATTATTTCTCTTGCGTTTTTTATTTCTAAGGAAACGTCTGGCGGAAAGTTTGAACAGTTTGCTGCATCAAACTATCTCCTGCTTTCGCCAATAATTACTAGGCAAAAAACAAGACCACCTTGCCTGGAATCACTCAGGCGACAATTTATAATAGAAGATATTTTTCCAGGTTGTGGTAATCACAAACCTGAGGACTGGGCGAATTATTCAGACTATAGAACTCTAGGAATGGAATGCCAACTTGAATGTATCTCGCGCGACTGAGGTTGCGCCGCGCATGAGTGGGTAGTTTCCTTCGCATTTTTCCGGTGTTGTTTGTTGCCATAGAATATAACGCTTAGAGTGGAATTTTTGTTTAGTACAAACGAACTACGTTTAGAACTGTTAAAACAGAAGAATTTTCCGAACAAATTCCATGTATATTCTTGGATTGTCTGGGATCTAATGACTCCAAATGTTGTCAAACAAGAGATCATCTGCTTGTGATTCGGCGATTCGGGAAGCTGGCCGTGGTTACTACCGTCGCGTAGCTGATTAGCGTAACGTAAAGCCTTCTAGAAGTAAAACAACAATTTCGGAAAATATAAGTACCACCTAAACTTTAATACGATACTAAAATTATGTACCTGAGACCAGTAATAACAGAAATATGCTTTGACACTAGACCAATGGGAAAATGTCACCTTCATACTCTAAATATACAGTAAAAGTTTTTCGCGTCTCCGTAGTTTTTTCAACCAAATTGCATAAGAGTCATGTCATAAGAAAGCCCTTCATGAGCTTTAGGGGTTGTACCTTATAAAAAGAAAAATAAATTAATTCATAAATAATTATTATTTTTCATGTCTCATAAGTGAAGAATATTGTTTAATTCTAAAAGCTAAGAGTGAAACCAAAGGTTCCGTTTGGTGTAACTACATTCTTCAGTAAAAATTCAGGTTGCAACGATATTTACAAAAAAACGTGATAGTCACTAATTATTCTTACTGCCTATGCGAAATTTGTAGATAAAGGTTTCCAAGAGATAAAAATGGTCAAACAACTGTTGCAATGCTTTGAAGTATACTGCAGATAGCTCATTATATTGGTTGAATCTTTTCATATAAATTTAGTAACGAACTCATTTCTTCAAAAATTAAAAATTAGTAATACTAATATTTGTAGTGTGTGTTACCATAAACAAGAGGCATTGGAACACATTTTTACGGTTGTTATGATACTAAAGTGGAGCATGAACATAACAAAGAGGCAATGTCATTTCTTAACATTCGAGAATGAAAACACGTGACAACTGGCCTTGAAAAGCATGGCACCCTGATAAAAAGGCGGTATGTCTGGGTCTATGCCAAAAGGCATGGGTAAATTGTTCGCCGCAATACACAAAAACGCCCCGACATCGTGATTTGTCCAAGGGCAGATTACGGGTGGCGTAACAACCAAATGCACCCAATGGTGCATCATTATTTTTAGTCGAGCGGAAAATTGCGGGTGCCGCAAAAACCCATGAAGCTTTCATTTGTTGTTTTTAGTCGAACTGTTTATGATAATGTGCCAATTTTGCCGTATATAAAAAGCGGGCCATTGTGATGGTGTAGCGTGATGGTCTGAAATTTTTTAAAAAGCTGGACAAGCAGCCAAGAGTGGCAAGATGTCGGTAACAAAAATTATTGGATTGAAAACAAGTCTTTAAACTTGTCTTAGACTTGCATTCAATGTGAAAAGATTTTCTTTTGGATGTGCGTAAGGACAACATTTTTCTTTAGCGGCCTAGAGGAAAACTGTGCCTGACACTTTTCCAGACATTGTTCTGCGAAAGAGCAGAATGAAACACTCACATGCATATTGTAAGGTCACAAATTGTTGGCGTAAAGTTTTAGTTTCGTATCTATATGCGAAAAGGATTTCCTTAAAAATTTATGTGCGGTTTCTGTTTAATACTTGCAAGTAAAACACAAGAAGTTAGGCGATTGTATGCGGTTGTTGTTACATAAGCTGTCGGACTCGGCACGTACGACAATTAGGTATGCTGAGTGCGGCAATATATGTTACAAAAACCAGTTGTTATTTCTGTTTCAGCTTTCGATCCTGAAAGTCCAAGCCAATCCCACCAATCCACCAGTGGACAACACTCCTTCAACGAACACAATTCCTCCAGTCGACACCACGCCACCAACGGACACCAGTTTGCCAGTGGACACCACTCTGCCAGGGGATTCCGCTCCAACAGTGGACACCACTCTGCCAGTGGACATCACTCTGCCAGGGGATTCCGCTCCAACAGTGGACACCACTCCGCCAGGGGACACCACTCCACCAGGGGACACTACTCCGCCAGGGGACACTTCTCCACCAGGGGACACTTCTCCACCAGGGGACACCACTCCACCAGGGGACACCACTCCTACACGGGACACTACTCAGCCAGAGGACACTACTCCACCAAGGGACACCACTCATCCCGAGGACACCACTCCACCAGCAGACAACACTCCTTCTGCATACACCCCTCCGCCAGGAGACACCACTACGCCAGCAGACACCACGCTGTCAGCGGGCACTACTCCGCCAGTAGACACTCGGCCAACAATGAGCCTGTCAGTCACTACACAATCGCCGCCTTGTAATGAAACAAAAAAGATAGCAGGTATGAACAAGAACCAGTCCACAAACGGTCCCTTTTATGGTGCTGACTTTCTTTTTCGGGTCAGAATTTTATCTCGACGACGGACTCGATGGGATAACTGTGACTTGGTTTATAGGCAACACCTAGCATTATTATTCTATTCAGTATTGTGGATGTATGTTGTTATGGTGTAGGAGCTACTCTATTACAGCAGTGTTACAGCAGTGTTACAGCAGTGTTACTGCTGGTGCCCAGTCTTTGGTTAGTTTGTCCCTTGTACTGGGGCCACAAATTTCTTAAGTGGGGTGTCGTCACAGGCGACAGTCCAGCTGCAACGCAAAGGAATAATCTGTTTCAATTTTTACGAACATCATATTCCAAGTAGATATTCATGAGATTCTGTACAATTAGCTTGACTTAAAGTCGAGCAACACTCACAATCGAAATGAACTTACGTGAGGTAATTCCTACGATAAGTGTTGGCCTATGCCGGAAGTACCGAAAAAGCACGGGTGCGTATAGTTATCTCTGGCAAACGAGGCAGCAATTGCTTTATAGTTAACTCTGAGTCGCAGAGACAAAACACAAGAAGCCAATAACTCCAACAACGAAGAGACCGGAAAAAACCGGTCGAAACAGCACCGAAATCCACACGCTAATGATTTACCAGATCTGCGCGCGCATCTCATGTAATCTACTAGTGAAGTTAGCAGTGAGTTAGAATTAATGCGTGTGGCTCAACCGCACAGCTGAAGAAAACCTATTCGCTAATCTCTCTTATAAAGCACCGATTTCAAAAAATCGAAGATAAAAACATTTTCTTTCCCATTTTAACAGTAGCCATGTTGGTCGTCTGCCTTACCTATTGTTCGTTTTTTACTTTAATGATCGTAAACTTAACAGGCGCCGACAGCAACTATATCATCCAATACGCATTCGACCACGCCTATAAATAGCGACTAGCCCACATACATCTGTGCTGCTGTCATCTCTCTAGACTCCGATGGGAGAAGGGACTATAGAAGTAAAGGTTTACCTTCAAACTGTACATAACTTTTCGCAGATTTCAAGTTCAAAGTCGACTTGTGGGCCAAGTATCCAGACCCCAAGACGTTTCCGAAGGCTGATATGTGGAAAAAGGCGGGGTTTGATAAGAATTACGGAGACACATGTGGGATGAGATTTAGCTACACCCTTTACCAACTGGGTGAGTAGAAACGTAAGATCAAGCGGTGCATTGGGTCATGAATGATTAGGCCATATAATCACGTTGGTCAATAAACCAAGTCAACAATATAGAGCGGTGGATCGATCCTGAGGATGATATCAGGTACGCTGCCAGCTCTGCTTTCTTACTAGTTCAAGATTATGGCTGGTGCAGCGTGTAATAAGTCAAGGATAGCGAATTGAGACATCTGACGTCCGAGCGGCTTGAATGAAACGTGATATTCCATGACTAGGTGGACACCATCACCCAATAGCGGTGTCTTCGTGTGTGTTTCAGTCAATTAAAGGACACCTACCAGGAGTCGTAAAAAATGTCCCTTTGACTATTATTACAACAACATTGAATATTTATATAAGAAGTAGAGCATTCTGTGGCAAATGTCTGAATACTGATTGTTTGTTTCGTTTTTATAATTTCTAAAATATACATTTGAGCTATTAAAAAATCTTGGTTTGTTATATTAATAGTGGGCGACAGCTCGCCGAATGAGTTACACATAAAAAGGCGCCAATTGTCAAGTGACCGAAAAGACTAAGGCCCGCGGAAAATTCTTATTCTCACCTCCACCAGCCCATTGAGCGCTCATACTTCGCCGACAGATTTTGCGGTTAGCTCAGTCACCAGGTGTCGAGAACGTCTGGTGCACGAGTTGACTTGTCCAGATCTAGCAAACGTCAAGGAAATCGATATTCGTGAATCTGCTAGAATAGTTCGATAAAGGAGAATTTGCTAGAAAGGGAAGCAGAAGATGTTATCAAAAGAAGAACTTGCCCCTGAGAATGCTTCTGATGTTCATTATTACAAGATAACACCATGCTTTTCGTCTGAAAATGCTGCATCTGGCTACATGTGGAAAAAATCGGACCGGGTCTAAGTGGGCATTAGCTTTGCAAAGTGTTCACAAGTGACAAGATGGCCAGACATGGCTAGAAGTTCTCGCTACACTGTTTTCAATCCCAATGTATGAGTTTCTGACATGCAATCATCGAATACATTAGTTAGCGCTAAAAGTAACGACAGTAAACGTTATTCAAGTTACTTTTAGTACATGTAGCGTGACTTGACGTTTGTTCTCTTCACTCAAGCCGCTGTTTTGGCGCGCAGTGAAACATCTGAGCAGGGTAGAAGATCCCCCCCGTCTTCTGCCTATCAAATACATTATGATCACTGACAATAAGTAGATTTCTACTGTTCTAATTCAAGTGGAAATAGCAACTCGTTTTGTAGACAGACTGCTCCAAGATTATGTCATCCAAAATTTTCTCTTTTAACCCCCTCTCCGTCTGTCATCACCCGTCATGACGATATAATCCCACCCGTCCAGTCTCTAATTACGTCATCCCAGTCAACCTCCCCCCATTTCGGAAGAGCCGGCAGTTCTCTGGAGATTCCATCCCGATGAGTCTTATGACTTATTAATGTATCTTTATAATTTTGACTTACGTTTGCCTTAGTTGTATTTTGCAATCAAATAAAGTTGGCCGTTTCAACTATATCAAATCGTCATTCTTCATTTTCATTTTAAAAACACAAGCCGCTGTCCAAGATAATCCAGGAGCAAGAGTTGGATGACGCAGTTCGTTGTGAATGGTGACGCATCCCTATTAAAGATGTTAATTAGTCATCTTCGTAGCTTTCATCTGACCTTTCTGGACGAAGACTTTAACGAACATGATCTGCTCCACTTGCCTGAGTATGACACATTTCGCAACTTCTGTTGAATTTCAACTATTTTTGACACATCGAGTCTTACAATACCAAACGGTCCTTTTTAAGGGCCACTTGCGGCTAGCCTCGGGGTCCCAACGTGCGGCAGTTGGCATTCCAAGGCTAGAGGTCTGTGATTTCACACAGTGTAACTTTTTGTAAACCGCTAACGTACTTCAGAAGTCTTTTGAAATATGCTCCCTAAGAAACTTCCAGAAAGGTAGAATATCCGTGTTGTCTTCTCAGTGTTCTCAAGCTTGCTGATTTTACCAAATCCAATCGACAACTTCTGTAAATTACAAAATAGACAAACTCGCAAAGTATTTTCATTAACACAACAAAAACCCTTTTAACTTCAGTTTTGAGAACAATTTTTTTCTATTTTATTCAGAAATGTTCTGTTACCCTGTTTGTGTCGACGACGTTTCCTTTCTCCTAACATAGTATGTTTTCTCATCCATAGTTTTCGCACCGACGATTCCCTGTCTCAATGTTGTCAGGTAGGCTAACATTGTTTTTTCATGCTCAATGTCCCCCTGCCTGTCTTTGTGGTTCTCCCGTCACGACGTTTCCCAGGTTCAAGTTTTCTTGACACCGACGATCCATCTTAAGAATGTCTCCCGGCCTGATACTAAGATATCTTTTCTAAGTTCTACGAAGTTTTACGTGATTTTTAATGCTTTTTAATAGCAATTAAACATGTCGGTGAGAGTAGCTTCTTAGATGAAAAGATATTTTACAGGCTACAAGATATGCATCACGAATGCTGATAACTGTAACTGGTCGGGCTTTAAGAACAAACAAGGTCAAAAATACATCATCAGGGCGGACACTTGGCATTGTTATCTGATCAAGATCTTCAAAAAACCGTTGTGCGTAAAGAACAAAGCAAAATTAGCGGTAAGTTATAGGATATAAAACGGCTACGGGCAAAGAAGGCTAGATTTTCCGAAGTAGTTTTCTCAGGGAATAATAATATTTCATGACCTTCTTCGACCATCTCACCTAATTGTCGTAAACAATGTCAGCGTCTACAATATACAACGGTGAAAAACACGGAGCAAACCCTTACCACCCTTCAAAAAACACTTGCTACGCACCTAAGTTAGTTGACATGAGTTTTGTACCGCATTGTTGTGCTGCTAGGGTCAGGTAGTATCCAAACGCCATTATGTCGGCATGCTCTGATTCGCGAATGGCAATGATTGATACAAACTGGCTCGCGCACGTCATTCACTCAAACTGTATGCGCTGAGAGTGTCTCTGCGGTTGACAAGAGTGTGGTCAGTGGTTGGAGCTCGTTTCTGCCACCTGACAACGACATGAATTAAAGGCGAAGGCAACCTTTTTCCATGTCATTTTGAGCTAAAATAAGGTTGGTTGGTTATCCTAGACATATTTTCCACTTAATTACAGCTTTTCGTAATTTTATTAATTACTCGTCCTCTACTCCGGAAGTGACGTTTTAGGAGGCAAGCGTTTCCCGCCACTTGGTTTTGCGTTGACTTTACCGTGCGAATCTGTTCTATTCTACTTTTGTTTTGTGCTGTTTTTCAACAATTGTCGCCACCACTTTCCATCGGCGAGTATTCTGC
>NMRA01000853.1:48925-111932 GCA_002633005.1 Phoronis australis
ACGCAGCAACAGTGTGGCATGTTGACTGACTAGTAAATGAAAGCAAACGACGACGTAACTTAACACAACCGAGGTAGAACAATGACTGACTTGGCAGCTCTCACAGTCAGACTATATGAAAAGAAATTGGCGCGAAATGCTTGCCTCCTAAAACGTCACTTCCGGAGTAGCGGACGAGTAATTAACAAAATTACGAAAAGCTGTAATTAAGTGGAAAATATATCTAGGATAACCAACCAACCTTATTTTAGCTCAAAATGACATGAAAAAAGGTTGCCTTCGCCTTTAAAAAGTTGGGCTTCTTGTTTGCCGAACGCTTGGTGACTACAAGTAATAACTTTCAAGTTATATGGCTTTAAAAACATATTTTGTCCTGTTTAGCAGGTCTCATAATATTCCTTACAGCTACGAGTTCTATTTCCATTACCGGCTCAAGTCACTCTGCGCCATTTTCGAATACGCAATTTTAAAGTACATCTAGGACAACCCCAATAAACTTTTGAAGCGTTTTCTTGAGTAGCTGGTGTTTTCGGGTTTCTTGTTGGTAACTGAACTAAAACCATATCACTGTAAGGAATATTTAGAGACCAATTTCATGACAGCAAAAATCCTAATTCGGTTTTCGTTTTAAACAGCGAAACAGGGCGAAATGCATCTTTAACACTATGATTTTAATTATAAATTAAAAAATATTGCTGAAATTATATCTGTTGACTGCCACGATTGTCAATATATTTCAGGGAAAGAAAGGAATCATTACATTCCGCCACTGCACCTGGAAGAACAACCCCAAGCATCCCACAGGACATATCGATTTGTGGGACGGCAAGAACTGTAGAAACAAGTGTTACTTCAAAGAGTGTAAAGAGTATTGCTTATTCGAGATCCCCAAACCAAAAGCCTTCGGTGAGTATCTTAAAAGTCAAGTTAACTGCATAATGGCAGAGTGAATATTTATTAGACTCTCATGAACCTGAACAATGCCTTGAACGTTTTGGTGTTACTTATTACACTTGTGTGTCTACTGTATTCACAGAACCCAAGTTTAATGACATCTGGAAGAAGTATCCGAATCCGAAGATTAAGAAACCCGCCATGTGGAAAAAAGCTGGGTTTGATCAGAAGTATCTATCACACTGGGACACCTGTGGACTGAGGTTTAGTTACGCCACCTATAGTTTAGGTAAGTGCCCGTATTGCATTGACAACCAGTCAGAGTCTCATCAGGCACTACACACACCCGTTAGATGTTAAATTGGCTGTTAAAGATAGGACATCTGTTGGCTCATTTGTTGACTAACATACTTTACTGCCGAACGTATACAATGCAGTCGTACCGCCGAGGGCTGTCGTTCTGAATAGCAGTTTCCATGTAAGTGACTGTGTTTACCCTGAACCCGCGTTTGTGTGAATTGCGTTGAGCGTACCACGATCGTTTGAGACATCTACTAGTTTTTACGGTTTTGCTCCGAGTGAATTTGAATCATGTTATAAACTGTTTCTGATGATACGATTGTCAAGTGCGCATGTCTATACGTGCGTTGTTACGTGCTGCATGGAAGAATTGCAATAAACCAGCAAACTTCGATATGTCTGTTTTGAGCGCGAGACGAGCTTTTTGAGAGACGTGGCAACCGTTTCACTGGCTTTGGTGAAGCTTTGATGAGGTGGGAAAAATTGCCACGCCTTGTTAAAGATGCGCAGGTTAAGGTAATTGTCAACCTTCGTGAAGCCTTTTTTAGATTCTATAAAACAACTTAACTGTATTTTTAAATGCTTGTCTTAAAGCGTGACTGCTCTTTTTGCGAAAGTTATCAATTTTAATTTAAACATGTATTTCTAGAAAATCTGACATTTGAAATACAATCGCACTTGTTCTTATTGCCAAATACACAGGGAGGTGTGTCTCAGTTTTTCATGTATTCAAAAAAAAAACAGTGAAATCTTTGTTGTTGGACGGAAAACGAAATATCGGGGATTTTTTTCCTCGGTCATCGAATCAACCAAGGCATTCAAGAGAAATCGACGTCCAAACCTTTTAAAGCGGCGAAAATCAAAAGACCTAGAATTGCCTGACGAAGGTTTTCCAGGTATTTGGAATTGATTGAAGTCGTTCAAAACAACTTGCATATTCATGTAATGCGTTTAAAGAAATATTATAGAAGAAATGAAAACATTCCACGAAAGTTGGAAATTTCCAAACATATTTTCAAATTTTAAAGAATGTGTCTATGGAAGAGTGTGACAAATAACAATGGCCAATAATAACCATTAGTGATATTAGTAGTAGTATTAGTAATAGTATTAGTAATAGTATTAGTAATAGTCCTGTTGGGATATACCGATGATTATTGCATTTTAAGTTTATTTCCATGCAGTTTAGACTGACATGAACTATTTTTAAGAGGTGTAGATAACCCATAGCATTCAGATATAAGCATGCTCAAGAGAGTTCCCTTTTTTAATACATTTCATTTCAAGAAAAACAGATAATTTTATTATTGAAATTACATCTTTAGTTCTACTTTAAAATGAAATACAGGCTTTGGTGAACACTCGGCGATGGGTACCACAATTTATGCTATGAACAGTTAACAGAGCTGATGTTGACCACTCCGTTCCTAATGACATCATGCCTGTCGTTTCTTGTTTTACTGCAGGCTACACGATTGGCATAACGAAAGCCGATAATTGTAACTGGTCGGGTTTTAAGAACAAACGGGGTCAGAAATACATCATCAGGGCGGACACTTGGCATTGTTATCTGACGAAGATACTCAAGAAACCACTGTGTGTGAAAAACAGAGCAAAGTTGCAGGTAATTCTCAAATTTTTTTCGGATTTCATCAAGTGTTGTTTTCTCTGAAGTTATTGATCCTTTTCCTATGTGCATGGTTCTCAGTGTGGAGTCGAAGACATTTTGTTTACCAAGCTGGATAAAAATATTCAATGCGTGTAGGACTTCGTCTGTGATATATCTGGTTCAGTTTCCCTCTCGGTACCTGTACGTTAATTACGTGCTCATTTCGCATACTTACGTTATTGCGCACGTCCAAAATTATTCATAAAATTATGTCTTGTGTTTGTCTTATAGCGCGTTTTCAAATTTCTTAGCGAAGCCAATAATGAAATTTCTCGCACAAATGTTATCATAAAGCAACTGTTGTTTCAGGGAAAGAAAGGGATTATAACGTTCCGCCACTGTGCTTGGAAACAAGACCCCAAGCATCCCACAGGGCATGTCGACGTGTGGAATGGGAAGAAATGCAGAAACAAGTGTTATTTCGACCAGTGCAAGGAGTTCTGCTTGTTTGAAATTTCGAAATAACTGTTTCCGTGACTTCACGATCTCACTTGATTATCGTTCATGTAGAATCTGAACATGCTACTTAACTGACCTATAGGCCACGTGACAAGTTTGAATATAGTGGCTTTCGCGCTTCCTTCTTACTTGGCAATTTGAGCTGCGTTTGCTTAAACCCTCCATCTGAAATAAACAAAAAAACAAACAACAAGANGCATTGTTATCTGATGAAGATACTCAAGAAACCACTGTGTGTGAAAAACAGAGCAAAGTTGCAGGTAATTCTCAAAATTTTTTCAGATTTCATCAAGTGTTGTTTTCTCTGAAGTGATTGATCCTTTTCCTATGTGCATGGTTCTCAGTGTGGAGACAACGACATTTTGTTTACCAAGCTGGATAAAAATATTCAATGCGTATAGGACTTCGTCTGTGATATATCTAGTTCAGTTTCCCTCTCGGTACCTGTACGTTAATTACGTGCTCATTTCGCACACTTACGTTATTGCGCACGTCCAAAATTATTCATAAAATTATGTCTTGTGTTCGTCTTATAGCGCGTTTTCAAATTTCTTAGCGAAGCCAATTATGAAATTTCTCGCACAAATGTTATCATAAAGCAACTGTTGTTTCAGAGAAAGAAAGGGATTATAACGTTCCGCCACTGTGCTTGGAAACAAGACCCCAAGCATCCCACAGGGCATGTCGACGTGTGGAATGGGAAGAAATGCAGAAACAAGTGTTATTTCGACCAGTGCAAGGAGTTCTGCTTGTTTGAAATTTCGAAATAACTGTTTCCGTGACTTCACGATCTCACTTGATTATCGTTCATGTAGAATCTGAACATGCTACTTAACTGACCTATAGGCCACGTGACAAGTTTGAATATAGTGGCTTTCGCGCTTCCTTCTTACTTGGCAATTTGAGCTGCGTTTGCTTAAACCCTCCATCTGAAATAAACAAAAAAACAAACAACAAGAGTGTAACTAATGTCGACCAGCGTCACCTCATGGGTATAACATAACTGTACAACTCTTTGGGTTGTGTGTAATTCTCATGTAATTCTAAGGACACATAGTCATTGTTTGCTGTTATACAGGGGAGAAGAGTCAACAAGTGCGGAAGGAGGACGACGATAATTCTTAGCAAAAATAATGAAACTTTTTTAGGTTTTATTGTGCACGATAACTCTTATAGGGACGCTCCTTTCACGAGGGCCAACAGAATTAATGGCTAGCCTCTTTTCATGCTATCCAGGTTCTTTATATCAGTTGCGCTTATAAAACTGTTCAAAGTGAAGCGTTTTATTGCACTTGGCTTTTAGTGACTAAATGCATATAACGAAAACATGTAAGCTTAACATGCTGTTGCCGTTTATTTTAAAGTTCATAACTCAGTTCCCTGATTACCTGTTTTGTGAATACGCCAAACCATAAAACTATCATTAGAAAGCACGTTGTACGAATTTAGTCAACTCGGGAAACACCTTATTGTCAATAACTGTTGGGCCCCTGTTTAAACCGTCTTGCCATCAATTTTCGTTTGGAAAACTTTAGAAATGTCTTATTCAATATCTCGGGTTATAGGAAGCTAAAATAAGTGTCATTTCAAGCAAAAATGTATCTTCTTTTAGAGCAGGGTATGCATTGACCTATAGGCCCAAATAGAACTTGAAATTGTTTTTGCCATTCGTTCTACTATCGTACAAACTTATGCTTTGTGTATGTTATTGTGAGCTCGTGTGTATCATGATCTCGTTGGGACATTCCCAGATGAAATGAATTCTCGATAGGATATGACAGCAGTATTCCTATGTATGTGGGACAACCTATATTTATACGTCATATGCTCGCCACTTATACCATATCCACGGGCTTATTAGAAAAGCCCACTGATGTACAGTGCACACCGAAATTTGGGTAAGATGTCTCCTCTAAGTCTGGTTCGATTTCTATAATGTGGTAAGGGACAGCTCATTGGACTTGAGCGCCTGTACTTTTAGTAGATAGTCCAGAAGTTCGAGCCCCGGTCGGACAGAGCTCTTTTCAGACTTAACTAAAGCTCATGTACTGTGACCAACATATGTCGTGGAAGAAGACTAATAAATCTTACTTATACCATATCAACGCTCTGATTTATGACAGCAAAATCATATAATAGATACTTAACTTTAGTTCGTTCACCAGAAAAATATCAAAAATAATTTCGAGTTCGATTTTGAGTCTGGAAATTAGACATCGTTCCTGATTATGCAGTGATAAGTGTTCCAAAAGTTTGAATGAAAATTGTTAAGAGTAACACGTTTCACTTTCACCTGACCGTCATGTGAAGTGGTTACAGAACCGGATATGTAACCGCAAAGCACCAAATAACGTTTTTGTTTTGAACCATTTTTGGAAGAAACTTTAACTTTACCTTTTCACAAACTTGTAGAACATCGACACTTTCACTACTTCTCAGCTACGAGGGAAAATTTATTCAACCTGAAATTAACTTCGTTGATACGACTGAAATTACTTCAGCTGAATGCATATGGAAGACGTAACAAAGTATTTTGTTGTAGTGTGCAGTTAGCTAAATAGGAGCAAACGTACGCTACCAATAGTTTTAGACATGAGCTTAAACTGGTGTGTCGCTAATGTATCATGCTCTACGAAAAGGTGCCAAGATATTTTTTCTTTTTCTAGTTTCGATTTATTTTAATTTGATGAATCAGTGCTCACAGACGTGAACAGTTACTAGCTACACGAGAATCCAAATCGGCAACAACAAATTTCGAAATTCAATGAATTAAGCCATTGTCTGAAGGCTATGCTTTCTAAGTGTGACGAAAGGTAGCACTGTGCGCTGATCATGTAACACGACTTCTCATTGGTTGGTGATCCATATTCAAACATTCCGAGTGCTTGATGCTGAGAAACGCGTCATTTTTTGCTCCATCTATAGAGAAACGCTTTTAAAATGCTTTTGTGGCTCGCGGTTGAAGAAACCAGAACTAAATCGATGCATTACACACAAGTTTGTATTTTTGACACACTGTAGTTTTGCTGTTCATTGTCGTACCATATCAGGGGCATAGCCACCAAAAACGCAACTATACACGTGCGTCTTGAACAAGAATGGAATAAATTTTATTTTCTTGTGTTTTGCTATTTATTGAATAGGCAAACGTGTAATATAGAAACGGAAACCAGCATGTAATGATGCAACATCCAAATTCCTGTTATAATTGATCATGGATTGACAGACATTCGCATCACAGGCAAGCAAACTGTATTCATTACCTAGAATCACCACACCACAACGCCACAGAATTGTTATTAAAATTTGCCATTCGTCTTTAAAATATTCTTCATTTCCTTATATTTAAGCTTTTTTAAGTAATAAGTTAATTCAGACTTAAAAATTGCGACCCATGGCACTTGGTACTTCATTTGGAGGGAAAATATGTATTTTGATAAAAGCATTCAGTGACTTAAAACTGCACCCACTTTAATCCAAATGTGACAGTGAAAGCATCCAAATTAGGTTTTGAACATTTCTCTACACAAAAAGGAAATTCGGAAATACTTTCCCAAAAAGCAATGTTCTCTGGCTTTGCAGGACAGAAGCTTCATCAATCAGACTCTTTAGCCCCTATTTGCAAGAATAACTTATTTGTTCCAATTGTTCTATGGACATCTGTATAGTAGCCACTTTAGACATTCATTGTTCACTAGGCTAAAGTCAAAAGCATAAATAACTTGCAATTCGGGGTTTGATTTAATGTTAACTCCAAAACCAGTTTCCCATTTTCGTTTTTGTGTAATTTTATAAGAAAGCGCCGTGTAAAATGCCCGAATACCCTTATTATCACATAGCATTTTTGGCCCATCAATGGAAAAAGTGGAAACTTTATTTGAAAAGGATTTATCTCTTTCGACGATAAATAATAGAATTTGCATTAAGGAATTGAGTACATCTCGACAGAAATAATTCTTACATCCATCAGCTAGTCTTAAAGTAGGCATCCCCCATCTTGCTGAAATGCACTTTGTTCTTCAAATAGTGGAAATAAATAATTTCTTTCCACTAAGAACCAGTATTTTGTAAAACTTTACTATGCTATTTCCAATGATATGTTGAAAGAGTCAACATGTATCATATTTACTCAGTCTACTTTTGGACAAATTTTGACATAACAAACGTCGAGAGATTTTTTTCATTTTTGTATCCCCATGTAAATTTGTTGAACAAACGTTCAGTTTTGTGCACGGTTTCTCTTTTTTGGGAGACGACAACCTTAAGAACAAAGGTGTCAATTTACAAGTTGACAAGGATTTAACCGCAAATTTTTCCTACTACCGTCGGGAGTTTCTTGGACGAAAATCCTGTATCTTTTTCTATTTCATGCAGGTTTTCAGAGTAGCTGTCTTCAATTGTTTTGGAAAGGTCTACACACAGTATATTCCCATCTTTTTGAAGCCACTTGTTCAATTAATTAGCACCTATCCACGCACAGTATGTTTTTCAATCTTGGGCATTAGGCCGAAGAACTTGTCAGAAGATTTGTCAGAACCACCAAGAACACTAAGTTGGTCGTCTGCATTAACTTATTTTCGAGGTCACCAACCCTGAGCCCCCTTATGCCTTTTTTTCCTGAACAATACTCCTGAAATTACACAGTGCATAGGTAAGGAGATAAAGGGTCCCCATGCTTGCAGGTTTATGAATTTTAAAAAACTGTGAAGTTATTCCATCTTGCATGACGCACAAGCTTGATCCTTAGTTAAGAATTTTAGCCACTTGCAAAATATATCACCAAACACCAAACGTTTCACAAATACAATCCCATGTTAATGAATGAAAAGATTTTTCAAAGTCGATCAATGTTGTCAAACTTGGGATATTTTTCAGTAAAAGACAGAATATCACATAGTGTTGTGGTATTCTATTTAATAAATCGTCCAAGGAGAAATACAGAGTGGCCCATCAGTATATTCTCATTCTAACGGCTAAACACGCAGAAAGAATTTCACAAATTTCATTTAGTTACGACACTGGACGACAGTTCGGCAAAAACTCACGAGGTTTATTGCACTAAAAGAGTGTCATTAAAGCGTCCTTTAAAGACAACCTCCAGCGGCTAAAACACCTTTTTGACACCAGATATGCTAGTATTGTTCATAAAGAATATTGTTTTTGCTTCTTACATACCACGGAAAGTAATTAATTGCAGCGCAAATTACACCGCTCATAATCCGTAGCCCCTCAACCAATCAGCGTAAAGTTGTTCACATGACATCGTGGCCACGAAATTACTCGGAAGCCACACTGCGTAACAGCTGAGTGCCACTTTGTAGACGTTCTTTACTTGTCGATCTCTGGGCTAAAATGCCGCGTTGCGGGGTGTGCGGGTGTAGCAATGTCAGCGGCAATGACATACATATGCACAACTTCCCCACCGATCACGTTGTGTGCCGTGCGTGGAATAGATTTGTATCCACGACAAGGACTGGTGACAAAGTTACCGATCAGCAAGATCAGTTCTAGACTAGGTGCAAAGCTGTATACAAAATCAACAGCTTTGAGCCGATGTGGATAAAAATGACGAAAAAAAATCTGACTAAGAAGTAGTGTCATTAAAAGCTGCACCACTCCTTGAGTAAACCAAATTATTTATCGGTATTGCAAAAATTATCGTTCTGCCGCTCATCTACTGCTAAAATTGAAGTGCGATCTTGTAAGTCGGCTTTCGGCGATTACGTCACCGGACCTGAACAGTTTCTTTTCCCCGGTTTATTCTTCTATCAACTGTTCTTTGCTGCCACGATGTTGCGTACAGTCACAACAAATCGTCGGAACTGGTTTCATTTCGTTATAAGTTTTTAGTATTTTTAAGACCAGCAAACCGAATGTTAGAACAAACTTTACTGCTGCGAAGCTGTCATCATGTCCCAACGAGCGTACTGTTTTCAAAACGACAACAGACTTTCTTCGTTAAAATTGGCGGAGAGTAATGCTAGAAAATGACGTTTATTAGACTGTTTTTCACTTAAACGACTGGCAACGGGCAAGGTGAGTGTTCGAATTGTCTCCCAGATTTTGCATGCACCCCGTCGGTCGTTGGCTCTTCGATATAAGTTTCACGACGAGGTGATTAACACAACTCATACCCGGCCTGTATGAAATTTCGAGGTCTAACGAAGCTCAATTCACAGTGTTACCTAGCTGTATTTTGGCGATAGTCTTCAAACATCTAGTTGGCTGGCTACAAAAAAATCTGCAGTACGCACTTCGACGTTTCGTGTTACTGTTCCGGCCAATCCGGCCCAAATCGAAATATTCTGCCTGATTTGGGTCGTTCCCGTAGGCCTAACGGAACTTGAATGCTGAATTTAAAACGTTCAATTGATTATAAATTCTTATAATTCGGTATGTTTTCATGCAATCCAGACTTTATTTCATGGTTTTAATTTATTACACACACTCACAACAACTAAATTTTCGATCTTTTGAGGTTGCTCTAGTCAAAAAGGCGGCGATTATGGGTTGCAGCATTTCAAGGCGAATTATTTTGAAAATTGAGTTTGTAATATAAAATTTTCAATGAATTTGAATGTAATTGCTTTGTACGAAAAGATCAAGCTGGTAAGTGTTGTAACGTTTCCACGTAATTTGCACCAAATTAAGCGGCTTATTGTCGTCTAGTCCAACACGGGACACACACTCGACAGCGGCCCGTATCGGAATCGCGCAACATTCACACCTTCGGCTTCAAAAAGCATGAATGCGAAGTTCCTAACATCAAAAGTTTTGTATCAAGCAAAATACACTTTATAATAAACATTGCGAAATTGCCTGATAACAATTCGGACCGTCGAAGCGTTTTGTTTTTCCGGCTGTTTCGGCGACCCCAGTCACACTCCCGGGGATTCCCATACGGGCCCGTATTAGAATGTGTGCTAAATAATTGAATAAAAAATTCTAAATGTGCTGATTTTGATCAATTTTAATATTAATTGACATGAAATGAACATTTAAGGTGTTTCCTTGATTTTCCACGTATTTTGCACTAAATTAAACGATAAGTCATCGCTTAACGATGATGTCGTAGATTTCGGTTAGTGTACGCGCCATCTCAAGTTCTTTTTTGACGCTAAATGGGGTTCGTGATGGGACTACTGTATTATCAAAGGCCTACTTAATCAACGACTGGGGTATGCCATGACACAGCATTTTGATGTGTTTTCATCAATAAATGTATTTTAGATATAAAACCTGTCATTTTGGCACCATATTAAGCCTTTAATTGTGAATTTGAAAGCACCCTAGTATCCAAACTCAGTGCTTAAAATAGAGAAGATGACCAACTCTTGAAAACATATGTGAACTCCTGCAGCAGTGAAATTGTCAATCTCAGGTCTTTTATCATATATTTATAACATTTTCCAGTTCATGGTATTTACATAGATGTTGAATAATATCTGTGTTTGCGGAAATTTGATCAGCCTCCTCGAACAAATGTTCATAATATCTTTTAATCTCGCCAAGTAATTCATCTTATGCAGTTATTGTACTGCCAGATTGGGTAACATTCTTGTTCAATTCTTCTAATGTATTTTCTCCCTCCTCGATCCATTTACAGCCAGCTCTTAACATCCTTCACCCATACTTTCTAACTCTTTTACTTTTAGTCACTCGTCCTCGGTCGTTTCAATGTAACATAAAATTCACAGATTCAATACACTTTACCAAAGCCTTTGGTTTTATATGAATTGAAAAGCCATTTGTCACACGCACTTTTTTCAGCACTACTTCAAAATGAAGTTTGTTATAAATTAAAAACTAGGATCTTTCGATCATATCCTCATTACCGTCAGTTAGGATATCTTATACTCATTAACATTATTTGGAATAACATCTTTCAGTGTAGTGACGTATAACTCATGGGATAACAAGTTGTTAAGTCGCCGGAAGCTAGGTCCTTTTTTAAAATCGCAACATTTCAAGGTCACTGCTATAGCCGAGTCACCAGTTTTATAACCACATAGAATTTCCACCTTTTCAAGAAATCCTGTGGGTTCCTCACTGACCAGAAAAAAGCCCGATCTTGCACATATGTGTGGGTTTCTTTTAAGCCACGTGTAGCATCTTATTGCAGGATATCTAAGTCTCCAAGATTTACCTAAATTTAACCTAATTTTAATTGTCTAATTTTCCCTTCAGATACAGGATTGTTGTCACGCTTATTGTATAGCCATAACAACCTAAATTGTAATCCTGGACAGCAGTCCAGTTCCCACACATAATTACAAACTCTGACGCAAATTCATTCAGCAGGCTTCTAAGGTGTCGGAAAAGAGGGATTGTCTTTATGTGGATCATACATAAAAAACAGTTTCCATAAATTTTGACTCAACTGTTCAATTAATTGCTAGCTAATTCCCAACTAAATCGTGCTCAATATCACAAAATGTTAAATTCAAAGATATCACAAATTAGTATGGCAAATCCTCTTAAATTGCTCGATTCATGGGAACTCTAACACTCAATTGAATGTTTTTAAAACATTTTAATCACTTATGATGAGAAATGAGTATTCGTAGATAATAAATACAGTATTCCTATTCCTTAGTAAGCAAAAATATCCTTTCGTTTTCTAGGACCCCAGTCCTGTACAATTCAGTGACATTATTTTTAGCATAAGAAAAAGAGTATTCTAAATAGCATCAAGGTTGGTGACCGCATCAGAGCAGGGCCCCTGACAGGGAGCTAGTCAATTCAGGTAGACATGAGCGTAGACCGGAAGCAGAAGTTCCTTTCAAGTGTAGGTTAATTCTTCATAACTTTTCTTTTCACAGTAACAACTCTTACACTATGGCATTGGGAAGCTAGTAATTTTAACACGACAAATGAAGAAGTCACGCGTACATGTACTACGTAGCCTCCGATAACAACACAATAGCAAGATACCGAAGGCGGATGCGACCTCATCGAGAATTCGAACGGGCAGCTATTTGAGGTCGTTTTTATTCGGGCGTCTCATTGCTTTCTTGAATCGGATGCAAAACAAGCACGCGCCAATGTACTAGAGATTATGAATACTATACTGCGTGATGTCACATGACTTCTTAAAGTGACATTCTCGGCAAGAAAATTTAGTTTACAGGAATTAGTAGAAGCGCGGAACAACCGTAATTCTGCGCTGAACCAAGTCCACGTATTAAACAGGAGATCCATTTAATGGCATTTAAATGGTAAAGCCATGGGGATTGATTTCAGAGAGTATGGCAGAAATTAGCGGCTGATAATAAAAGAATGACCTCTTTAATGCAGAAATAAAATGGAACCTCTACTACATTTTGAATTAGACCACTTGTCTCAGCTTGCTAAAAAGTGATTTTGGCCTTGCATTGCAGTTTCCCTCACTAGATAAGTTTAAGGTCAAGGGACTATTTATTTCTCCCAAGAAAGTGAGCAATACTGTGCATCCCTGCACAGAGCAAAATATACCAAACACGGCCACTTTGGCTGGGAAGAGCACATATTCAAAAACTAGATCACTCAAATTACAAGTAGATTGTAAATGTTGTGCAGCTTTCTACTGCATTTTACAAGAGAATACCTTTTAATACTGGACACTAATGCAGCCACATTTCCATGAACAGGAAGTTCTACTGCTATAGCGCCACAAGGTGTCACTTGCCTCTAAAATTACCCTCTGTACTAAGAGTCTGATGACAACTCAGATAAACCAATCAATCGATTCTAAGGCCCCCCATGTGGATGCCCGGGACCGTCGCCCAGTCGCCCCCTCGTTCTGCACACTACCGATTTTGGCCTTAAGAAATTTCATGAACTTAGCGGGACTGAAGGCATTTTGGTCAAAGGTTGCCCAATTTTGGTTAAGTTAAGCCAGAAAATTTGTTGAAACGGGCCCCTGGCTAACCCAGGCGCCCGGGTTGAATTTGTGTACCTAAAAGGTAACAGTTCAAGAAACTTGACGTTTTTATACATTTGTGGTCCGAAGACGGTATCAGATACTAAAGACCGTGATCAATTAGTTTATTTATTTCAACAGTTAAGCTGCTAAAAAGATATGTGGAATGTCGCGCAACAGATAGGACTCCATTTCAAAATCAATTTTAAATGAGGAATATGTATTAAGTTTTGAGCTATTCTCCACAGCAAAGTTCCAGTCTTGTAAAGAACAATCTTTAATTCGCTGTTCAAAAATGCCAAGAAAAGATTCTTCGCAGCCAACTCCTTGATTGTGACATATCAATCCAAAACCATACTTTTGCAGCAAATTCCTAACAGATGAAGCCCAATTTTTCCTACCAGCCTCATCCAATGTGACAAGCTTGTCATATACTGATTTTGGATTTCGATGTGATGGCATTTTAACAAACTAAACCAATACTTGATCACTTTAACAAACAGCTTTAATAAATTGGATACCATCCCAGTTCTCCCAGGACAGCATAATTTGGACAATTACTTCCAAAACCCAGCAGTTGCTTACAGAATTTTAACTGGACGCTCTCGATACTAGAATATTCTTTAGATCACCACATCTCACTGCCATAGCTAATGATTGGGTTATACCATTTTATCAAAAAACTCTAGTGCAATTTTCAGTGAAAGTCGTCCACATTTTTTACTTAAAGAGTTTAATTAAAAAATGCTTTCTGTGCCTGGTGAGACAAAGTTTCCATGGCTTGAGTCCAGACTAACTTAGGAGTAAGTCAAATACCCAGGTACTTATAAGATGAGACGACAGAAATTTTGTCTTTTCCATTTTTCGTATTTTCTCAATCGTCCGCCTTTTGTAAATACCATTATTTTTGTTTTTTTAAGCTTAACTTTCATACCCCAATCCTGTCAGTATTCATGCAGAACCTTAATGTGTTGCTGTAGTTTAAATGCACAACCAATCATGTCATCAGCGTATAGCTACATACAAATTTGAGGTACATTCTCATTTACGTAAATTCCGCTATTTAAAGATTCTTTTAAGTAATCAACGAACACGTCCAAATTCATACTGAACAGTAAAGTACCAAATGACTACTGAAAAAGTCAGTTAACCCACGCTAAGTTCATACACACGCTCTTAGCTTTGAATACATACTTTTCATCAAATCTAAAACATTACCATGAATTCCCATTTTTGTAGCCTATTCCACAAAAATCATGTGAATTGTTGTCGAAGGCCTTAGAAAAATCCACGTATACGTATATAGTATAAAATCTGTCCCTGCGCTTAGTCAAGTACTTATGAACAATTCCTTGTAACGTAAAATTTTGATCTATTGTACTATACCCTTTTCTAAAACCAGCCTGAGTTTAGTTAAATAAGTCGTTATGGTTGGCTCAACTTGTTAGACGAGCGTTCATAAGTTTCGTAAAATTTTTCCCGATAACAGGCCGAAGTGAAATACCGCGAAAAAGTACGTGATGTTTCCTATAGCACGATTTTACTAGCTGCCAAAACGTTTCTATGATTGTTAACATTTTCAATTAATTTCTTTTCTCAGGAAATCTTTAAATAGCTTTCTCTTGACTTAAAATCGCTTTGAATTTTTGTCGCAATTCTTTGTACTAAACACAATTTACCTGATTATGATAGTTTCGGAAACCAGAAAACGCACAATTTCTCTCTCTTTTCAATGCCTCTAGCTCTTCATCCCACAACGATGAAAATTTCAATGTGTTTCCAGGGTATGTTTTTAATACATATGGAGGTATTTTGATCTTTAAATCAAATTATGATTGTAAATTGCTGTCTCTTGCAAATATTGATACCTTCTATCTTGACATCTTGATTGCTTGGGAAGAAATTAGTGCTCATTTACAAAAGGACATAACAATTGTAAACCAAGTAGTGTGGAATAACAAAAAGATATTGATTAATAGGATTACTGTATTCTTTAATAGTTTTTTTGAGGTTGGTATTACTTTTGTGAAGGATCGTTTGAATTTTGAAAATAAATTTCTGGAATGGGAGGTTTTGAAAACTAGATATAAGCTTTCAAATTGGATTCAATATGTTGCTTTGAGACGTGCGATTAAGTTGAAAGCTGATCCTTCGATTTCAAAAAGCATACATCCCCAGTCAAGCCAAATTACTGATGTGTTTTCTAGAAATATGTTGCTTTCCAAAATTGTTTGCCTCCTGATATAGAGTACAGCTTAACTGACATTTACTCTAGACAACGAATTAAACAAATTTATGTTCTTCCACACAAACTCTTGTTACCTCCTTATGTTAAAACCTCTAAGTACTTCTATATTCCTAGAAAAGTGTTTACAAAACTTATCTTGAAAAAGATGAACTTAGTCAGTGATGACAAGTGTGCATCTTGTGGAACTGTTAAGACTTTTAACCATATGTTTGTGGAATGTGGTTCTGTGAAAACTTTGTGGTGTGAAATCCAGAAACTTTAAATTTACGTACCGCAGAACACGATTTCATCATAGATAGAAATGTTATTCTGACAGCATATTGGATGTAATTTTGAAGATATCAGTACCATATTAACTATTTGCCAATATTTCATTCATAAATGTTCTAGGAGCCAGATTATTCCTAGATATTCACAATTTCAATGTTTCTTGTATAATTATTGTAAAGTAAGGAATATACAACCCCGCAAAACTGCCTTTTGGGAAACCATCAATGCCTATTTATTTTAGACCAACCGTGAATTTCTATAATTTAGATATGTGTGTGCGTGTGTGTGCCTGTGTTTCATTCCCAAAGATCTTATTGTTTGTTTATATTAGTGTATTTAGAAATAAAATGTATTAAAAAAAGTTTTGAAAGAAGTGCATCTTCAGTCAACTTCTCCCCTTCACAAGGTTAACAAATAAGAGAAAACTGGTTTCACTTTAGTATTTTGTCCATTAAGTTATAGAAACCTGCGAACTGAATTTCATGTCAGAAAGCCTCCGAGTCAGTAAAGCTATCACTATTTCCTGATTTTACGTCGTTTTCATGATACAGGAAATTTCTAAACAGTGGTCTGGGCAACAATGATTTCCCAGTTTTGTTACCCAACATGCGCCCTGCACGCAGTCTCGGAAAATATTAAGTTACTGTTTGTTTCCAAAAAAGCACTCATTGACTCTACTTTTTCGTTCTTTTCCGAAAATGCTCCCATGGGCGCTTCGTACAGGACTCCCGGTAACTGCCACTGTCACGAGCCCTGTCTACTTCTTAAGTATCCACTTCTTACAAAAAGCTGTAGAAGGGGTGCAAGTATGTGACAGTTATTTAATCGCGTATCCTTTAGTCATTCATAACGCGGAGCAAGGTCATTGTCAGCCAAATGCATGGATTACAAAAAATTTTTGAACCGGGTGTTCTACAGTGATATAACATTTGTGTTGAGTTGACTGCAAATCCGAATTTTAATGGAGAGATCTAGCCTTATCTTCGAGAGCAATTCCTGATTTACAGCACCTAGATTCAACTATATAGCTGACTGGCTATTTGGGAACGCGCTCGCACCCACTAGATTTATTATTCTACAACGGAAAACGCTGGACTTAAGACAGATTGCGGTCCCGGTTGTAACGAGCCATGACCATCGGCAACACCATTGCTTTGCAGTGAATATAGCGACAATTTTCCTACGTTTACTGTTTGAATATTTCTTATCATCTCAGAGAGTAGAATCGCCAAAACACGATCAGTAATTATATTTTAACTATGTATACAATTAAATATTAGAACGTTGTTTTGATCTGCTAATTCGGGGCATGAACACGGCTTTGTATTAGGCATTGGAGAGTGAACAATCCCCCGTGATGTACAAGCTTTGTTTCAGGGAGAACTTAATACTCATGAGTTTTGTAATTTAGTGTCCGTTTTTCCTCAATAAGCAACGTTAACGAAACAAACTACGAGAGTGACGTACAAATAAACCTAAAAAGTCGTGTAGTAAAATGGTCTATCATGTCATGAGGTTGCACCTGGGTGAATGAAATCAAATATCGAATTACATACGTTCATACAGTTTTGCAACATTAGAAGAGAAGAATACATGTATTTGTTTCCATGTTCAGTCACTGATGTCAAGTACTCAGCAATTTGACATTGAAATGCGATTTAGATTTTACATCTGCCTCCTGTCTCCCCATACTGGAAAGAAATTGAAAACAACACACCTATATTTTAATATAACCACAGACTGAAGTATGATATATTAGTTTTAGTGATACATATTTATTGAAAAATACACAGAACATACAAGAAAATTAATGACATTCCCAGAAATCACGAGGCAATATCAGTGATTTTATTGAAATGGTGGTATTCGTCCTCTACACATCCCGAATTACATAACTCATACATCCTATTTTCATAGGGAATATTTGTGTGGTGACCTCTTCCACTATTAACGAATGATTTGAAAATCGAAATTGAGTTCGAGACTGGATAAAAAAACACGTGGGATACTAACTATCTCAAGGTAATTTTCAAGACAATACACAGTAAGGTAGTTTTTGTGTTATGATCGATATCAGATTGCCAGCCTTGCAAATAACAGTCGTTGACAAGTTGAGAAAAAAATGTCAAGAAATACGCTTGAAAACCATAAACAAACGGAAGTTTTCTTACAAAACTTGCCGACCAGGTCTGACTGAAAAAGCATATGATATGCAGCCTTTACCCCACGATTACCAGGCATCTCCAGGATTTTGAACCAGTATTTTATACAGGATACAAATTATTTAGTAAACAATGGGAATCGACCACAATCTCTCATAAATACCGAGTTTGAACAACAACTGCGTACTTCTAAAATACATTTACAAAACTTGATGTGTTCGTTTTCAAATTGTTCATATTCCTTAAAGCCGCGTATCTCAGACCCGTAACACAGAGGAGGTAAACCATTTTATCGAACAGGTGAAAGACTATTGACGTAGGTAGATGACGACATTTTCGCTTTAATTTAAAAAATTGCAAAAGCAGCATTATTTGCTTGACTAGATAAGGCTTTGATGGCTTTGGTCCACGAAACTTTTCGATTAATAAGTACAGTGTAGTCCAAGGTATTTTTAATGAGACACCACATCGACCAAAGTTCCATCGTAAAACCATTTCTAAACCATCATCTAAGGGGACCGCCATTTCTGAAAACGACATCTTTAGTTTTCTTCAAGTTTACTTGCATGCAGTTGCTCCAGAAATTCATTTAGATACAACACAAATGATAATGGGATGATCATGCAACCCTGGCGAGTGCCAACAGTACAATCAAAGAAATCTGTAAGACCATCTTGAGTTTTCACACAAGTGCTCAGTCCACTATACATAGAGCGGATTATTTTTGAAAATTTTATCATGCACATCAATGTTTTTCAATCTGTGGAAGAGTAAGTTATGGGGGATTCGATCGAATGCCTTCGAGAAATGTACAAAAGCACAGTAAAATCTACCCCTATGCCGACTCAGATACGTGCGACACGTAGCTTGAAGTGTAAACATTTGGTCAATCATAGAGTAGCCTTTTCTAAAGCCAGCTTGAGACTCATATAGTTTATCATTATTTTCAGCCCAGTAATAAAGACGACTATTTATAAGTTTGGTAAAAAGTTTTCCCAAAGCAGACAACAGGGAAATACGTCTATAGTTATTTTCGTCATTGATATTGCCTTGTTTATGTACTCGGGTAAGCACGACGTCACATCAGGTCTCGGGATAACACCCAGAATCAAAAATTGCATTAAATAACTTATTCAAAACTGGTACTATCGTTACCTCAGTGCACTTCAGCATTTCAAAAATCACCCCATCATAACCCACAGTCTTGCCATTGGGCAATTGTTCAATGACCTCATATATTTCAAAAGGCAAAAAATCAGTATTAAGATTAAATGAGTAATTGTTAGTACACTTTTCACAGGAACTATCATGTTCAATCATTTCATGCGAGGCAAATTCACCCAGACTCGTCAATAGAGCAGTTTTGGTTCAATAAATCCTTGGAATAGTCGTGCCATTTCTGAAAACTAACTGTAGAAGACATACGGGATGTCCGAATATTGGATTTAATTATTTGCCAGAGCTCATTAGGGTTATTTTTGGACCGTTTAATGGCTTCATATACTTTCTCTTTCTATTTAAACAGATCACGGAATGCCTTCTTTTTTACTTTATACGCGTTTAGGTAAGAGTTTTCACCAAACAGTTTTAAAGACCATTTTTTGCTCGTTTGGCCGAAGCCAGTCATCATCCCACCCGGGTGGCTACTTTGTCGCTGAGTTCCGATTAACTTTAGTCTGACTATTAGTAGACGTACAAGTTTTCATGGTTGATACGTCTGACTGCCACAGCAAATCTGTTATGGATATGACCACATTTTCTAGATTGCCATTAGTCACCGAGCTAGCCACGGCCACCACACAATTCTCAGCACCAGCTGAAAAAAATCCGAGAGAATGCCTGTGTATTAGAGCTCTCTGAATCTGGCTATGCGGGTGTAACAATGGAACCTTAGGACTGATCTCTGACCTACAACACCTAAACTTACAAATAACTTGTAGATGATCAGAGTCATCATATTCATCCACAACAATAGTTATATAGATAAATAATACATAATCCACAAGACTACGCCCGCCTCCCGACAGACAGTTAAACTCACCCCTATACCGGAAAACGACCGTTGACAATATGAATACAAAGTTCGTGACATAACTCAATGAGAGTTTTACCGAAATTGTTTACAACTTCGTCCTTAGAATTCCTAGGCAAACTAAATGTATCTGCTTCATACCAGTCCAGCCATAGCAAATATTTTGGACTATCATCTAAAATGAAGTTTATCAGATTCCCTGTTCTAGCATTTAAATCGTCCATAATTGCCAACAGTCACTGAAACGATCAGTCAAGATTGTAAACTCTCTCGCTGTTCTCTGGTGAACCTGTCCCATTAAAATATGAACTTGAGCCCTCAGGGGGTAAATAAGCAAAAAAAACATGAAAACATCCTGAACAACACGAAATAGGTCCTTCTCGCATTTCAAACAGATACCAAAGGGAGACTGTGAATGTTTGCGCTTGAAATATTTAGAAATTAATTGTTTAATGAAAATACTAACACGCCTCCAAAGTATCTACCTTTTCTTTTTTTTCTTTTTATAACACAGATTAAACGAGTCATAGCCAGACATCTCAAATTTATCTGAGCGTTTTACCCATGTTTCACAGATACAAATTATATGGTAAATAGATAAGTATATTTGAACTTAGTCCCTAACAATTTTATTTTCTAATCCTTGCGCATTCCAAGAAACCATTGAAAGTGTAGGGCCGTGGCCTGACCACTAGTAACCTGCTGCGCCATTCACTTCACGTTCGTAAACATCAAGTTTCCGTTGGTTGTCCAGAAACCTTTGGCTTGCGCTCCATCACCTCATCTGCTTTGACATTGTACACGTAAACACGACCTTGGTATATTAATTTGTTGTACCAGTTCTTACCACGTGAGAATTCATACAGACGCCGCCTCGCCTTCTTCACAGGTGCGGAGAAGTGCTGAGTGACACAGACATCAGTATCATAGTTGTTCTTCTTATTCTGTAGAACCTTGTCTTAATCTTTAGACCTCATTTCTACGATGATCGGGCGGTGTTTGTGTGCAGTTTTTCGGCTAATTCTGTGGGCTCGTTCGATTATGACACCATCAACATCCAGGCAGTCCTTCAAAAAGTCGGTGACTTTGGACTCAGACTGTTCCCACGATTCGTGATTCTCCTCTGGTATGCCATGAAAGATCAAGTTGTCGCGTCTTGATCGATTCTCCAAGTCGTCTAATTTAGACTCAAAGTTTTTCACCTTTTCATGTAGACGACGATTTTACTTTCGTTTTACGCAGTAGTCTTTTGTCGCAGAGCATTTAGTTTTTTACATACATCGGATTTCAGGTTCTCAAATTTACCATTCAAAAGTTATATATATGTCAGTGGTAGACGGGCCCACTTGAGATAGATAAGACGAGTTCCCCCAGGTTTGCGGCCTACTAGTTGGAGTGTTCTTGGGAGGCATGGTGAGAGATCAGTTACGAAACAATCGATGTAGGTCGAGAACATTAAAATGTCCGACGACTGTTTCAGTAATGTCAGGGCGACAAGCGAAAGTATGCAGTAACAGAATGTAGACACACGCAGACAGCACCATCCCAAAACAAAGTCTTTCTGGCTTGATAGCAATTAAAGTGCAGAAACCAGATTACTTGTGCATACACATGTAAAACACACAACTAGGGAGAGACAAACTTCAAGCGTGGAAATACTACGACAACGCCACCTAATATATCTGGGTTGTAAACATTACACAGATAAAAGTAGTGTATATAGAACTTTATACATGTAAGAAATACACTGTATCTAATACAAGTATTCAACTACTTAGATATGCTGTTACTAACATATTAAAATAAAACATGTGGAGATGTGGAAATCAGATGATTTATAAGCGATGCATAAAAATTGCAAACACTACTTAAAAGGAAATCATTGAGAAAGAGGTCGAAAGTTTACACTACCATTTAATAATAATGTAAATTTAGTGGATATATCATTACAGGAATTGAATGCAATTACAATTAATTGGTTTTAATTGAGTGCTCCAAATAATGATACACAAGGTATAACAAAATATTCTGAAAAACAAAAGCCAGAAAATAGTCTGCATGGGTACTGATGTTCACTTTTCAGTATTTCAGGAATCTCAAGGTTGCGTTTTGTGGCAAAACAAAAACGGTATCCAGTGGCGGATTTAGGGGGGGGGGGCAAAGGGGCCATGCCTCCCAAATTATCCCAAATTCCATTTGGCAGTTCGGTGGTAAAATGACGGGCAAAATCCCCGGCTGGCTAATACTCTGCCTGCCCCACTCAAAATCTTGGATCTGTCCCTGGTATCTGTGATTTTACTTGCTGCAGTTTACTTAATTGTCAGTTGTCACTGTACTTCGAGTGTTGAGTACTGGGCGATATTAAATTTCAGTTTGTAAATCCTAATTACTGACAAATATTGCGTTTCAGCAGAACCACTGACATCTACGAAATACTTATTTATATTTTGGCTGTGCCAATCCTAATAACAAGATGGAATTCAACCAATTACCATCCACGAGTCATGCCATATATTAGAGAGTTTCGGCTACATTTCAGAGTCCTTATCTTAAAGTTTTATCTACATCAAAACTTGAAAATATATACCGAAATTAGAAATATGTAAGTATCATGGTACAATGTTTACCTAATTTCTGTTATCAAACTAAAAGCCTTTTTGAGCAAAAACTTGTACTTTGGCGGAGATCAGAAGGTCATCGACTATCCCAGTGTATTTTCGTGACTCAAGTTCCTTGTGCATCAGTTTGGGACGATTCCTGAATGACTGGCATTTTGTCCTTGAAAACGTATTGATATCCCCGTAAACCTGCTATCGTTTTTATTTTGTTTGATTGTTTTGGTTCTCGTTTTGTTTCTTTTTACACAAATTTGATTATCGATTTCCCAAATTTTATCCGCAAAAGTATTTAAATGCAATCATAAGTGGGAATTGTGCGCACGTCGCATTTCCTGGAGCCATTACTACTGAGGTGCCCCGACTCATCGCAAGGGTACGTCAAATTTCAGCAACTGTACCCGTTTAGGTGATAAATTAGATGAAAAAACTTTTCTAGATTGGGAGATGTCCTTGTTTTATCGCCATATCATGAAACCGATGCAAAGTACCAGCAACTGTCGTGTGTCTGACACCTCATTTCGTAATTTGGCAGCAAATCGGCACCTGCTTTACTGGAAAGAAAAAACATCAACACTACGATGTTTAAACAAACAAAAACATTTGTATTCTTTCAAAACAGTGCACTCCTCACCTGACTTGCAATAACGCTCTCCTACGCTTATTTGTTCTGCCTCATTAGACAAAAGATATATTGAAACGTGACAAGAATTTATAATCGATACCTCCAATAAAAATCACGCGACTGAAAAAGTAAACAGGTGGAGCGGAGTGAACCGTAGTCTATGAGTTGAATGTCTGCGACCGGAAGATATTGTAGTGTTAGGAGCATGTTGCAGCAAATTTTTTTAGTCACTTGGTCACATGAACTGCTGTTATTCTAGGCCCGTGGAGTTAATTAATATATTCATCCTGTGCCGCGAAGCAGTGATGTTTGCGACGAGGCGGCAGGGCACCGGAACTAAACTTACAATGTATACGAATGCTTCAGGCTGAATTAAAATTCTTTCTTTCATTTTCAACTCATTAATGCTTTTATTATGCTATTTGGCAACATTTTAAGCTTTCTTTCTTTCGCCACCAGTTGCCAGTTGGTATTCTATAAGAAATAGTCCGTCAGCCGTCCAACAAAGTCGCCGGAGGCCATCGGTATGTTAGTTTTCCATGTTTGAATTTGTTTTCAATATTTTCGCAAGTTCAATTGTCAGAATATTCTTGTTTTATATCAATTTTATTTATTTACTCAGATATTGCATATTCGTTTTTATGTTCATACTGTTTACTAGAGTTTATTACTCCCTATAAAACACGCTTAGCCTTGTCGAATAGACGTCCTTTTTATTCAATTTCACTTCCTACTTAGCGGCAAATCCAAAATGGTGGAGTATCATTCGGCTCTAGTTCGTGAAGAGTGAGCATTTTTGCGATTTTTTGCTTATGTGTTTCGTTATGATTAACTTGTAGGTACTGATGGCATGTTCTAACAATCTAATAAATTTTAAAAGCGTGTAGTACTAGGTCTACGCGAACGCGAACGTGTGAGGGGAGGCATTCTTTGCTTAAAGTCCTTCTCTCAAACTGCCCATGTGGTTCCAGTATCCGAAAATACTTACTACATAAAATCTTCTTTTCGACACCCTTTCTTTATATTCTTTCGCCTTTTTTCGCGATTTTTTAACAGTATTTGACCCTTCTCTGTGAGCGTATAATTACCGTCTGTCATCGGTTATTTCCGTACCCACATTTCCGGCTCATCAGTTCAGGAACTTGTCCTGAACGCCGCCATTTTTCCTTGTAACTGAATGTGCTATGGCTTGCTCGAAAAGTCTTCATTATTTTGTTTTATTAGTAATATCTCGTGATTCGTTTGTATATGTAGTATATTTATAGTTTGTGGTTAGTGGTGGTTGATTTTTTTGGAATGTTACGCGTACTTAGTATGTTAAAATAGCATTGGTGTTTAGTTCCTTACGTAGGCCGGTCGAACCTAGGAACCAATATGGGTCGAACCAATTTTTTTCGGTTTTATTTTTTTTTCTCGTTTTGAAAAAGTACTTTGATATCATCGGAAAGATAGTGCATTCTACTCAGTAAAAATCGAAAAAAGTATCAAAATCCGGGCAAGCAGTGTAAAGTTAGTGCAAGTTTTGTGGCGAAATTTCGGTCACTTTGTTTGGATCGCGTCGGCCATATTAGAGGACAGCGGGATAAGTTACGAGTTTAAAATTTTGTGTAAATTGTTTTCGCCAACAAATTACGGTGAAATTTAGTTAGTCATATCTTTACTTACTATTCTGCACGATTTAACAGTGTTCACCAAATATCCGCCTCGTAGTTGTTACTCATTAAGTGATAAATGTGCTCACAATTCCCGTTGGACTTCGTCTCATTTCTGGCGGCACCGACAACATGGCGACTTTTGCTGAACTGAAAGGCATGTTCAATCGGCTACTTTGTAATTTGTGAAGATTTATCGTTGATACATTTTGACAAACGTTGCTAAAAAGGAAACGTTGTTCAATTTTCGTGTTTTTTGTGCACAAATATAAGATATATTCGAATTATTTTACTGTAAATTTCCCAATCAGGTGATCTTACACTAAGCTAAAAAAAATAGTTGAAATAATTTTGAAATGGTTTTTTGTTTGACTGTCAACTGCTGTTCAAGACTTGATTCGGTGTCACAAAATGATTCACATTTTTCAAAATTTTAAGTCTCAATTGCTTTCAAGTCATGTTTTGTAACTTATTACTTCTTAATTAAGGTTATCAAGTCAACAATATGAATAATCTTAATTTGAGAAATAAGCTATGTTGGATTGTGAAGCTTCAAGCCTCTAATTCTTGCTCCTTGCAACTTCATATTTTTTTAAATGATGCTTGTCAAATTCTGGTGTAAGGAAACACTATTCCGTCACCATGGTAATAGTTACATGTATGTCCACTTTCATATCATGGAAACTGTTGCTGTTGAATAGTGTTTGTAATGCTAAATGTTGTAAAGTATTGTGCATTTTAAGTTACTTATTATGTTAAAAGTTTGAATCATTTTGGCTTAATGAATAAAAAATGATAACATGTTGTATTGGACTTGTCATACTTATGTGCTCGAACGAGCCCCCTTTTTGGAGAGCTGGAAAAGGTCTGCCTCAGTCACAGAAGCACGAATTCCGAAAAAAGTAGAAAATGAGACAATATTCCACTAGAAGACAGGAAGTACCAAAATTTAGCGTCTGCAATTCATAGCTCTGAACATACCCACTGAATCTTATAGTAAAAGATAGACATTCCCAAAAATTCCAGCCCCCCCCCATTCTTTTAGGCTTGGTGCGCTCATACAAGTCTGGGAAAATGTCTATTGAAAGCCAACAACTTTGCACAGTTCGCCAGAAGTACCCAAGTTCTAAATAAACCTCGTTTGAGCGAGCGCTGTGGCCAGCGACCAGTTAGGCCTAAGGGTAGCCTTGGCGCAAAGCTGTATAGGCCTACTAACAAGCTATATTTTGACGATAGTCTTCACTGGTAGCTGGTGACTGAGGCTAACTAAGGTCTGCCGCGGCAGTGTGACACAGGACTAACCAGCCCGTAATTTCATGCAAGTGTCTGAAACTACCCTTGAATATATGCAGTATTTATGATTTGACTATTTTACGTCGACAAAACAGCTTGCAACCGCATGCATTTACCGTTCGCCAGTGTCTGGTCTCGATCCGCACCGGGTCCGATAGGCTGCGGTCCCGAGTCTGGCAAAATAATTTTTGTCAAAATTTTTTCACCACATTTCTTCAGCAAATTCGATAAAATTGTCCGTAGTTTGATTTTATTAAAATTAAGGCCCGCTGTCGATTATTTTATCCCCGTTTGCTGGCTGGTAACAGTACAGGCACTGCTCCAGTCGCACTGAAAGCGTTTTCTCGGCCTGGGTTCCTGGATGAGTTGTACTTCCGGGTTCGCGGCAAGTTCAAAATGGCGGTGGTTCTTCGGGTGCGAATCGTGAGTAGCGCGTTCATTTAAACTTTTTTCGAGTACGGATTGTGTATTAGTTATGGGGTAAGTACTTCTTGGATCCTTATAACATCCTCTAACCATGTAATAAGGGTTAACAACGCGTGAGAGAAGGACTTTAAGGTCAAAATGTTGACCTACATTTTAGCTTTCATCCCCGTCACATGGACGGAAACAACACGAATACCCCTGATCTCACGTAAGTGAAAAACGTCAATTTTAATTACCGATTTATCGTAAAGGATCGTTAGATGTATGCAACGTAATAATATTTTAGAAAGTTTAGCTACTCAGTACCTTAATGCATGTGTCTAACTCGGTTGGTTGTTTAAAACGTTGTCTTTGTTCTCAGAAGCCCTCTTTAAGTTGTCGATTTTCCAAAAAATATCGCCCTAATCAGGTGGTAGTAAGTGACACCGAAATAGTATACTCGCGCCAGAGCATCTCAATTTTGGTTCTATTTAATGAAAACATATGAGAGAAATGCTTTGCTTACAAGTATTCAATGTGAACAGTAATAGCTGAGAGTATGTGAATTAAACAAAAACCTTTTTTCAGTGCATTTCGCCCCAAATCACATTTTTTTCATGTTTTTATTATGACTGATAAACAAGTACAAAAACAAGCAAACAAGCACACCCATTCATTCACGCATGCACACCTCAGGAGAGACCATTCTCCTATCTCGTAGAAAGTGAACAACTGCTACTTGGAGTTATTGTGAACAATAAAATTTTCCCTTTTTCTAGAGAAGCTGTCATACACAAAATTTTAGTATGCAATTTTTCAGCAGTAATCATGTGTTTCAAAATGTCCAAGAATAACACGTTTGTAAGAGAAACAGTAGGGAAGCTGAACGAGACACTTTTGAAGTAGTTTTCTGAATTCCTTCCAAAAATCTTGTACAAAGGACATCCCCAAAAAGGTGTGACAGCGTCTCTGGAGCTTTATAACAAAAGGAATATAAATTAGAATCCCGAACTTGGATTTTGACTTGAAAGTATTTGTTGCAATAACCATGTGTAAAATTCAAAATTAGAACCATCTAATGATGGGATCCTTTGTAATGTTATAAGGCAATGTGTATATTTTCTTCTAATCTTAACTATCTCCTAACTACTAAGTTTCCCACTTACATTCTGACTTAGAAGGCTTCTTAAAGAGTTCCCACCATGACCATGTCAGGAGCTACACTTTGTTCGGCACATTTCAAGGAATGGTGTTTTGACCAAACTCAAAAACGGCGTTACGAGGAAGGACTCGCCATGTTGTAAGTGTATTTGCAAATTTTATAAATAACGAACAAACTGCTTCCATTCTAGGGCGAGTGAACCCAGGCACCGGCACAGATCGAGTGCTACGATCTGTAGGCCTATGCGTGGTGTTTAGACCGTGGGCTCATTCCATCATCACAATAGTGAATACTAGAGACCCAGGTTTACTGTGGCATGGTCAGTGTATATTTTGTGAAAACTGACCACCCCTTGGTTCAATTCGTTGTGACCCACATTTATGTCTGCAGCATTTCTCGTGCAAGTGGGTCGAGTACATAAGGCTTCAAAGTCGATGAAATTTCGCCAAGTGGGAAATCGAATTCATTGTATGATTCTTCAAGTACCTGAGTGTGATGCCCGTACCCTCTCCCTTCTCTGTCTGCTTAACAATTGTCCAGTTCTCGCTCAAAATCGTCCCCGGTGTGTTTTTTTTTTTTGTCTTAATGAGTCGTGGCCTCAGTCGAACCGGCCGGCGTACGAGATACTTTCTCGAAGCCAAACAATTCGGAGGTATTCGTCCGTCATGGCCTGCGTTTACCGTTTACGCCTACTAGGTCGCGTACACAATATTCGGCGGCGAAAGAATTCAAAGAAACTATGTCAACGTTGAAATTCAAGGAAAGCGAAGGGACGGCCTCGGTATTTTATGCACACCAGTTCGCCGCCGCGTAGGCGCCTGTGTGCTGCGGTCGCGTGCTTCATGGAGAGACCTACTAAGAATCCACTACGACGAGCTGAGAGTTCCACGCTTATTCTTCCCGTTGTAAAGGTACTTTTATATTAGAGGTATGTGGCCAAGATCTTAACCTGTATTCCAGTCTTTAGTGCTGTGGCATCGATACATGTAAATCCACTTTTTGTCCATGTAAAAAGCGAACCGAGGCCCATGCAGTCACGCCGGGGATTTCCTTTGTCTCCGGTGTAGGCTTACAACTACTACCCACAGAGTCAACTGCTCAAAAAATTCGCGTTTCCCGTTTCAATCATTTATTTCGGCGGGCGTTAAGGCCTGATGTGGAATCAGTCCTGCAGCGGAATATTATGGTCATAAACAGCAGACAACCACCACATTTTTACATTTTGGGCTCAAGACAGTTTCAAGTGTTCGGGGTTTCCCGCATCAGGTCATGTGTTAATGTTTATTTGGGTCAACCTTTTGCCACGTGGGACTGGTACAGAATGACATAACTTATCCCGCTGGGCACTTTCTTTTAATGGTTTAAATTTTCAAGTTGTCAAATAAGATTGATCACGTCTAGAATCGCATTCATGGGTGCCAATTTCCTGTTATTGTGTGTGTCATGCCAAATAATAGTGAGTGAAAATCCAAACCTTTTAGACTAGCCTAGGAACCAGTAAGAGAAGGAATAGCAACGCGGCAAACAACAAAGCATAACTGTGTGGCTAATCCTATAATTGGTCTCGGGACTTCGTTGCGGTCTTGCCTGGGAAATTACCCAGGGTGCCCTACGCAGTCACCCGGATGTACCGCTTGGAAACTGACGCGAAGTTGTGGTGAGGTCAGCGTCGATTTTGATCCGTCGCTTTGCGTCAGGTCTCACTTCGAAAGGTCTGAGAACTTGTCTACAGTAAGTATTAGAAAAAATTTTGATAACTACGTATAGTTTTTTCAAAACTTTTGGCGTAATTTTGTGTAATTGTTTATGCAAATTCACCAAAACGTCTAAGTCGAATATTTAAAAATGGCGGCCGGCGTGGCTCAGGTGCTGCTTGTGAATTTGTAAGCGGTTCAAAGCCAAATCAAGGACGTAAATTACTATACGTATTTATATTTTCAGTCACCAGTAATATTATTTTTGAAATTCTGTACCACAAGATTAACAAGCGTTTGCTTTAGAAATAAACGATGATTGAATATGCCCCTCAGTTCAGACTTACTGGGTCTATAGATAACAGCGTCGACCTGTCACCCTCACTGAGTATTTTTCCATTAAAGTATCTTTAGTTTGGTGTTATTATGAACATTTACTTTAAAATTTATTTTTCAAGTTGAATTGCTTCATTGTAGTGTTCAGAGATAATGTAGCTTTCCTCAGCACAAGCCAACTCAAAAACACCTTTTTGCAGAATTTGTTTGCAAAAACGACACTTTTATAATATTTGCAACCAAATTTCTCTGAAACGATAAATTTTCTGTCATCACCAGCTCACTGATCCTGAGATCTAGGTGTTGTATAAGGATAAAAATACTATGACAGATGATATTGAGAAACAAATTAATATATAGGTGGGTCATAATTCCTGGTTTCTGGCAGCTTTTCATGGGAAAACATGAGATTTGACTAATTAAGCAACCACTTGCTGCAAAATCGGTGTATTCCATAGTCCTGAATTTTTTTGGAGTTGATGTCTGGCATTTGAAGTGGGTAAATAACACTTAATGAGACCTCTTATTGAGAGGCACATTTTCATTTAACATGTTTGAAAATTGACTTTTTGTTAATTTTCCTAGCGCTGACATGCAGTTTTGCAATTTTTACAACCATTCATAAACCAAACGCTGCTTTCCAACCTCTCGTAAGCTTTGTGTAACTGCAATCTGCTTACTGAATTATCAAAAAAACATTGTTTCACCTCCTATGGGTGGATACATTTCATTGGGGTCTGCCTCAAAAACTGCTCAGAAACACTAGTTAAGTGGTTTTGTTTTCATTCGTATATTGTTGTAACTTGCCCAACCTAAGAACCGATCTTAGAGGATCCAACTGCCTTATCTGCTAAACTATATGTTTCCATCCAGTAGGTCTGTTAAATGAAACTTAGGTAGGAAGCTGTGAACAAGAAAGGCTGGTCTGAAGCTAACATAAATCAACTTTTCTAATATTTCATGGGTTTTACAATTTTCTTGGTTGGTTTTGTGTTTTCTGAAACGAAAGCGACTGTTAATTGCAGATGCCCTTGCACAAGAAGAAACAAATTGGCAAAAGGAAAAAAGGTCTGTTCAGGAAGTACAAAGCCTGTCACCTCCAATCACAGGGTGAGAAATCAGGTAACACAACTTCTATATTTGGATGTGAATCTTTTCAATTAATTACAATAGTCAGTAATGACGACAACAAGAAATCTTCGAATCATTAACATGCTGAGACTAAAAGCTTCTGCTGATTAACATGTATTGTGGAATTTGTTACTCAATTGTTATCTGTCCTTTACTGAAGTTAAATTTGATGTTTGCTTTTTTCACATGTAGCTTCCGAAGCAAGTGATTCAGAAGATGACATCCCCTTAGCAAAGTTTAAAGCCCCATTAAAAGAAACAGTGTCGCAAGTGTTGGAAGATGTCTCACTTGAACACATTCACCATGTCTTAGATGAAGGGACATTGACACCAACCTTGTCACAGTCTTGTGACTTTCCTCAAGCACATAATGAGTCCTCCTCGGTGACTGCTGATCTTCACTATCAAGGTATGATAATCAGTGAGAGATGCTAAGTTTTCTTTACGTTTGGGTAACACAACTTATATATTTGGATGTGAATCTTTTTAAATCAATTAATTTAGAATAGTCAGTAATGACAATGGCAATAGATCTTCAAATCATTAAAACACTGAGACTCAAAGCTTTATTTTTAAAAACTCGACTGATTAACATTTATCTCATAGGCGTTGATTCAATCGAGTGCAATATGGCCATGTGATAATGATTTCTGTATTCACGTTCGACACTACTTCAACAGCAACCTCTGACATGGAAAGTTCAAAACGTACGTCAACATTGATTTGATGTTGTTGGCTGGTTCGATCATCAAACTTTCCAAAATTTAAAGTAATACAATTGCAGCAGTGTAAATAACACTCAACATGCAATATTGTCCCAATCGCAACATATTGAACTGGACTGTTAGTTAAATGAAAGTTCTGTCTCAGTTTTCAATTGATTAATATTATATCGTCCGCTACTCAGGCGCTGATTCCTCAGCAAATGAAAACCCAGATGTTAATCAGTTCAATTTCAACACTGCGTCACTTCGAGTGCAGAAGTCATGTGCCATGAAGAAATTCAGTGCCAATACACGAGGTGCCCCCGATGATAGGGTTATTGACAACACTCCTCTGCCCAAGAGACAGAGAAGTGGTCTTTAATATCTGATGAGTGGTCAATGCTGTAATGGTTAGATTTTGCTCAATATATTGAAAAATTTGAAACCAGTTGGACATAATACGTGTTGATGTACACAAAACAGTATCGTGATATTGCGTTAGTTTCTGTTATATGTAACAATGCAATCAACTTTACAAGCATGCTAATTCAATAAAACTGTACATATGTATTTAAATCAGTTGCTTTCTCTATTTACAGATGAGGTCATTGAACCAGTTGCTGTCTATTTACAAATTAGACTCAAAATACTGAGCTATTACGATATTTTTGCTAAAGATGCACATTGCATTATTTTCACTACTTCATAACTCATCAGTCGAAAGGTGTCCCAAAACTACAGAAGATCATTCAATAAATTTAGTTAGCGTTAAGTTCGATACACCGTTATTTGTAGAATGTTTCGCATTGAAATATGTTCTGCAAAATTTTGAACAAAAGTGAAATGGAAAGAGTAGCTACCAATGACAAGGTCTCTTTACTATGAACATCCAAAAGGCACGAGCACCTTTCTGTGTGATGAAATGTGCTTATTCAACATACACTTGCTTAGTCAAGGCAGTAGTATTAGTTATCGGATGCACATAATTGCTTCTTAAACAATTGCCTTTGACTGAATGACCAATTCTGCAAATTTAATTATTAATGCACAGTAATAATTCTAGGCGTTCAGTAACTCCTGAGTGTTCAATAAGCACATTTCAATGCATAAAAATGTACTCGTTTACAACCCCTTAGGCACAACAAAATTTACATATTAGATATATTTTTTAGTGTCTTCCTCAAGCCCTTCTCATACTTAGGATTCTTTGACTCAGTTTTCTGGTAGCTTTCAAACAGTTTTTTTTGGAAAGAAAACCCCCTGATGGTGACGAACAATTTCACAAACATAGACATAACATCTAACTTAACCCCTTGAGTAAACCCAACAGTGGCGTTCTCCCACTTAGACAGTAAAATTTCATTTTGTAGCGCGCTACTCANTTCGGGGTCTAAACGAGCTTAACACACAGTGGCACTCAGCTGAACCTTGACGATAGCCTAGTTAATAGCTGGTTAGCTAGTCTCTATAACATGTACGATGTTTACACCATCGAGTCGACATCCTAAACATTAATTATTTAACTTACCAGAGAAAGACAATGACGGGTCGTGATTTTTCACGTGCCTTGTGATTCCGGACGCCGTTTTCAACTCTTTTTGGCACACAGGACACTCGTACACAGCATCGACATCGCCGACCATGTCGACCTTCATAACTTTTGTCCTTTGTTCTACAGTATCGTCACTGCTATTACTGACATCGCCGTCTTCGAAACTAACATCAAGTATACTATTCCAATCAATGCTACTATCATCAAACGAAATAAAACTATCTTTAGAATACATAATAAATGAATCGACTTCAGAAACTCTGCTACAAACAATATGGCGACTGCATTCTCGTCACTCGAGAGAATTCACGTGAATCAATGTTCGGTAATCACCGCTGTCCGGAAATACCCGACAGACGGGTTGATTGCGGCTTAACTCCGTGGCGCCTATGTTTTGTACGACGACCGACTGACTGAAAAGATTGCAAGCCCGCAACGGAGCTCGTATCAATAGAGTTTGTCGCGTTGCTATTCCTTCTCTTACTGGTTCCTAGGACTAGCTAACTGGACTCGACCTGGCAAGCATTCTTTGTTATGGGCAAAAATCCCGTATGTTGCAGGTTACTCAAACCTAATGGAAGCACCGGTAATCCTGCCCTGATATTAGTAACTCTAGGACTTCATTGAAAAGCAAGATTTCGCAAGATTACGTGCGATGTTGCCATGTATTTTGAATGAGAACGCGTAATTTTGGCTAGATTTTTTGTGAGCTCCTAGCATTACTGAACTCTACCCTGTTGAATGGACATGTTAAAACTCGTCGTGGAGATCACATATGTATCAAAATGGCTCCCAACTCCCAAGTATATTTGATCGTTGTTTTTCTTTTCTCTTTTACAGGTACCGGTTACTACGAAAAAACAACCCAAGATTAGAAATGCCTTTTTGTAAATAATTATTTAAAAATCTTGATTATTGGTTGAAAACGTCATCTTAATAAATGGAAAAGAGGGAGCAAAGAATTTTATTGGGCGAGGGTCTTCGAACTTTACTGCCTACGAACACTAATTTTCCATGAACCCAATCGAACATCATTTGAACATCTGCGTGCAAAACAGATACGTCAGGTACTGCAAACGTTGAAAGAGGTGTGTGGTTAGTCTTCATTTCCAGGAAAACAACACAGTGTGAGACATGGGTTCCGCAGAAGCAGCTGTATTCTACATGCCAAGGCCAGTGCGCTTCTCTTTGCCACATGATGTTCGCACAACAATCTACAGTGATGGGAACAGCACCAAGCTAATTTGATTGATGACTTTGTTCACTACAGCTAAACACGTGAAACAAACATTCACAAACAGATCTGTACATGTGAATTTGAGGTACAAAGACACGCTGTGTGTATATATCTCGTGTGGTGAAATAACTATTAAACGGACGTTCGACAAATAATGAAATGCGATAAACAAAAAAAATGGATGGCAATAGCAAATAATACTTAAAAGCATTAATAACAGCACAGCTTTTAGGTGATGTTTCTGTTTCCTAACTCAAGCATGTATTACCAGGCCAACTTCCCATGTGTAGCGTAAACTGGTTAAAGCTGATTCCCATACACTAGCTGGTATCCTTGCGAAGCACGGGTTCCAGCTAGTTGGTATTAACACTATTACATTCACTTTTAAATAGACTATTTAAAACCTTCTTAGAACAGGTAGAACACCATTATATGCTTCAAAAATTAGTTTTCACATCGAACCCATTTGGTCTAAACTAACGTAATCGCCACCAGAGCAATACTTGATTAATATTACGCCTTTCATAAACCAAGACATGAAAAAACACTTCTGCCTCCGATCCCCAAGTTACCAGTAAACCACAAGGTTGATTGAAGTCTTCTTACTCGGAACGATTATTTTCTCATAGAAAGTTGCCATACTTCAAAATACGTCGCGCCAAATAGAAATTATCAATTAGAGTCAACTTCAACTTAATAAAGTTTTCTCCAAATGAAGCAATGTAAAAAAACGGGTAGAGTGAGTATAATAACCAGTGAAGGATCGAACGGGAAACCGAATTCTATAATGGGGTCGACATTGTCGGCCAAAATCACTATTGGTACCACAAAAAATGACTAAATGGCATGTTCATTGTTTACATTGGGTGAGAATATAGTGATGTAGCCTTATTTTCCCCACCCCCGACTGCCCCGAACTCCCAAGGTTTCACGCTTGCAGTCGTCAGCCAGTTGCTGGCAACCGAGTCACCTTTATGGGTCTCTGATTTCAGAATCACAGGTGTTACTGAATGGAAGTAACTGGTTTTGAAATCAGGAATCAATCCCGGACCCATAAATCCCTCGATTATCCAGTTGTCACTCTTGCTAGTCACTGTCGTACCACGCTGTCATCGTTTCTGATGCCAATTGGTACGTCGTTTTGTTACCGGTAAGGTGCTCGCTCGCTGTTGCCAATCCATAAGCAGTCGCCCCTGTAAAGTGATTGTCACCCCAGTGTCAGTCATACTTTTCTGCAGTCGCGTTCGCGTTCAACATGTACACGAAGAACTCTAATGGAACCCAACGCATACGCGATCGTGAACTTGTGACCTCCAGTGAATCACGTGTTCGTGTTTGTGTTGAACGTGTAGCATAAAATCTCTTCTTACATGTCCCCTGTCACCTGCGCTGCATTCATTTACGATACGGATCGAGGTTGGAAGGTTTTATGAAAACTGCCGATAACTGTTCAGATAATTTAGAGTATTCTACTGTCTAAGATGAAGAACGTCGTTGCATTGCTTTTCTTCCTCGTTTTGGAGCTACAGGTTTGAAAAGTTAATTCAAAATTAATTATTTGTTGTCATATAATCGGTGTTACTTTCAGAAAGCATTTTGGGGATTATTGTTGGACGAGATAGATTTCTTGAAGTTCCTTAGCTTTCACCATAGCTGTAAACAAACAAAATCTCAGTGTTTTGAGGACTTTTCAAAAAGAAACACCAATTACCACAGTTGTCCTCCAGAGATTCGTTGAAATCAAAGCCGTTGCCTTTACCATAAAGAGACCGTTAAAAGACCTGCAACTTAACGCGTTGGTTTTGAGGCTCAGCGGTAGCGTGTCCGGTTGTTACTACGGTAGTAGTAGATTCGATTCCATACTGCTTCTAATTTATATGAAGTTTCTTTTCTAGCAGAGAATCTCCCCTGGAGGCTCACTTCCTTCTTCCTTGTGTACTCAATATAGAAGATATGAAATAGCATCGTTCGTTTCCCCTACATTTCTTTAATAGTAATAGCAGAAACACGTAAAAACGTTTAGGTATAATGAGATATCTTTTAGATACAATTCACTTATCTAAGTATCACCGATAACAAGTTACAGGCAAGCATGTTTAATCTGGCCTTCCAATTTATATATGAATGAGTTTTACTTGTGTGCTACTACCATATTCTATCGAGAATCTATTTCAGCTAGGAAGGTCCCAACGAGACCAAAACTTTTTTTTGTCTTTACAAGTCCAGAGTTCACTCAGATTTGCATAGGTCCTCCCACTGCCCTGCCATACAGCAAATCAATGGGTGAAAATCTTGTGCATCACTCTCGGACTTCCCGCCCTTTTGCGATCGTCTCGTCTCCTGGTAGATGTCACAAGATCTGCTCAATAGAATCCCTTCAGATGCCACTCCTAGCCAATACAAGTTGCTGGTGGTACGGTCAGTTGTCTTCCTAACACCGAGATATCCTCCGTGGGTAAGCCTCGTTACGGCTTAATAGGCACGACAACTTGTTTCACGTCATCTCCATCCTTATTCTTGAACAGCCGATACAGTATCCCTCGCTTGACCTCCATCAGCCTCTGGTCTGTCATTCGACTTTTGCTTCTGCTTGACCCCAGAGCTATTTTGAGGATAATCTTCTTCCTAGACTTCCTTGAACTGTCGAAGTTCCATGTCCTGTGTGGAATGGGACTTCGGTCTTCTAGACTTTTTCGAACACGTATCAACCCATATGTTAGGAATTTTTTAACATATTTTTGGGTGTTAAAATCAAGTTGTTGTTAATTTGATTTCTAAGCACTGATATTTTAAGTAGTATTTACATATACCCGTGAATTAAAATTTTAAAAATGCCTGGTAAATGGATCCAATCCAATACTTTGTGTTACAGACAGCGGACACCACTCTTCCAGCGGACACCAGGCCAACAACGTCTTCAACGAGCATGCCCACTGCGCAATCGCCGCCCTGTAACGAAACAAAGAAAATAGCAGGTATGACCAAAAGCTTTTCACAAATGGGTCCTTTAAATCGCGCTGACTGCACGTTTCGGGATACAACCCTTCAGAAATATGGTTGAATACTCTCGAGGAACAGGGACTAGGTGGGATATCTGCAACTAGGTATCTAGGTAATAGTGAACATTTTTCATCTGTTCACAGGACGTTGTCAGTAGTCGATGTGCGCTTTAATCCTGTAAATACAATGCTATTTTCCAGTCACCACGGTGGAACACTCAAAATTGTACGATGACACGTGGCTTACCTCAATTTCTAAATGCCAGTTTACAATCTTTGTAATTGGCCCAATATGTTGCCCTCCCAGCAGAACTATTGGAGAAGGATAATGTCAGTACACTATTTTCTAGATTTAGGTTATAAAAGCTACATTTCTTGTCCGATTTTCAAAATTCAAACACCTAACCATGTGCATCCAATTATTACGTTACTAAAAACTATCTGATGGATATTCAAAAACACTATTGTCGTCCCGAATGTTTATAACTATGTTTGAGATGTTCAAGTTCGCACCTGATTACCCAAGTTAATCTCCAAACGATTATAACATCAGCAGAAGGTGGATGCTCTCTTTGAAGCTAGCGGCAGGTATGGTTATCCTACCGGTCAAATTGAGGCGAGGGTGTCGATCACGTAGGATTCATTTCATGACAGAGTTACAGTCGACATCCAGAATTTGACGAGGTTTTGTCATAGGTCATGCTTATTCCTACACTAAATTTTTGACTAAATTTTTGTCTAAATTTCACCTGCTGTGTACCATTTTTGAAAATTAGCAGACATGTAAGAGTTATTTCGCAAATTTGAAAACATTTGCTGGGCCTTTGAGGCCATTTTGAACGCTGACAAGTCAGCTGCAATGCAGAGGGGTAATCTTACCGTGATGTCGGAAATAATTTTCACGGTAGCCTCTACATTTTGAGGGTATAAATTCAAATAACAGGCACTATGAGCCCAGACGTTTCGAAAAGTAGACAACAGCCAGTCCTAACCTATTCTATTTAGTCTGCAATGCGAGAAGAAATACAGGTGCAACTTCATAATGTACAGATACTTTTGCAGATTTCAAGTTCAAAGTCGACTTGTGGGCCAAGTACCCAGACCCAAAGACGTTTCCGAAGGCTGATATGTGGAAAAAGGCGGGGTTTGATAAGAATTACGGAGACACATGTGGGATGAGATTTAGCTACACCCTTTACCAACTGGGTGAGTAGAAACTCATGGTCGAGTGATGCATTTATAATCACGTTCTGAACTCGAAATTGGTCAATTAACCAAGTCAATAATATAGAAATATAGATCGATCACGAGCGTAATATCAGGTGTATAGAGCAAGGGAGAGTAATGTTGCCGGTTGCCTGACACTGATTTTTGATTGGTAAGTCATTTCAAGCTTTGATGAGCTGCCATCCACTGCTCGGTAAGTTTAATTACGAGCTCAGGATTATCATGCCAATATTTGTATGATGACACTTGACTCATTCCATTTCTTACTGATGCCTGCTATTTAGTGAGCCTTGGGTCTTGATAGGCAACTGACCTATCGTCAGGATTGTGAGTAGCGGCTTAACTGAACAAGCACAACGCAATATTCTTGACACACCTTCGTCTGCGTGGAACTTGCGATAGGTCATTTACGATGGTTCATAAACCAGTAGGCAGCAGTTGGAAATGGATGCGAATCAAGTTTCATAGTACAATTATTCCAATGATAATCCTGAACTCGTAAACAAAGCTAACGAGCGCAGAGGCCGACAGCACACCGAAGCTTGAAATAACATACCGATCTAGCATCAACATGGCTAGATCTAAGTGTAATTTTGCACTCCTTACGAAGTCAATGGCGGTTAACTTCCTTCACGTATCTTCCCAGCGCCCTCATGTGACCGGAACAAAAACTTTTATCAGTGACAAAATGGCAACGCATCGGCAGAAATTCTTGGTTCGTTTTTTCTTTCGAAATTCCAATCACAAAAAGAAAGGAAAGTTTTTGTTCGGTAATCAATGATATCGTTTGCGTGCAAGGGTCAGCGCCGAAAAATAACCGAATCGGGCGTTTTTTAATCCACTTAATGGTCAAAAGTCCTCACGCTTTGCTTAATTTGTTCATGTCATTGCGTGTAAAAGTTAACAACGGATAAACGAAAATCTTCTGTCACTAGAAAATTTGTTAAGTTTTTACTATCCTATTTTAACTTGAGATAGCTATTGACTTTGAACTTTGTCTTCGTTAGTGACAAGATGGCGACGAATTGCTAGAAGCTCTGGCAGATTTTTGTCAACCACAGAATATTGGTTACAGTAACTTTTTAGTAAAAAGTCCATTGGCAATTTGAACGTGACTAAATGTGACTTCTCTTCGCTCAAGCCACTGTTTGGGCGTGCTGAACAACAGATCCACCCTCCCAGTCTTCCGCCACTTGAAAAACAATATCGCCATTGGCACTGTGTAGATGTCTACTGTTCAAATTCACTTTGAAATAGACGTTGGGTTCGGTACTGTAGTGTATTACTAATAATTACTAAGAAAAGAGTATATTTCTACTTAACTAAAAAACACGTGATCCCCCGGAAGCCACCGCTACCAGAGACTTCTCGTGGTGATCTCACAAACTAGTGAGCAGGGTATGCCACAGGTACAGCGCGTATTTAGGCCCGTAGCCAGGGGGATTCGGGGGGCTCGATCGAACCCCCTCCAGGGGGTAGGGTCGAGCCCAAGCATATCCGTTACGCATAGGATATAGATGAGCAACAATATCAACAAAACTGTTGCAGTTATTACTGGTACCACTTAATACACTAATTAATCAAGCTGTTAATAATTTCAAAATTGGTTCGGAATCCAAGTGGCTAATGTATTTCGGTACCATTTAAGAGGTTCATGCAGACGACGATTAGCGGACTCTTTGCGCGTGGAGTCTGTAACATAGGGTAAGACGGGCCTTAGAACTAAATGTCTATACCTACATGTATATAGCAACGAGATGTCTCAAAAATTGTGTGGAAACAGCTTAAAAGTTGTCAACTATCAAAATAACAGAAGATATTAGGTTTGTTAACTGATTTTTCTTTATAGCTGCCAGCATATAGTGATGTGCAGGATTTTTTAATTTTCGAATTGAAAGTTTTCGTCGAATATGTTGTTCATCTAGTGCATGCTTTGGTTGTGGATTGGTGGATCTTTTAAATGCAATACACATAACTTTAATAGGAAGTCCTCTGTCGTTGCTCAAAAAGCAGAATTTCACTTCATATGTACCGTGTTTTTGTGCACTGACAAAGTCCCGCCGACGAACATGCTCACATCATTCGGTAAAAGTAGGATTAGACTTAATAAAAATTTTTGTTCAACGAAATTTTCGTCAATGGTGCACAACCTCGCAGACTTCATACGAACAACAAACTTGATGGAAGAGATTTCCACAATTACATATTACTGCTCCTAAGGTTTACTATAGTAAAACCATGTTCACAAGTCCCCCCCATTCCGTGCTATGCGCATCTACAATCGTGGTTTGCGCAAATGCTTACAACCGGACAAAATGTTGCCCCCCCCTTGCGATATTCTAGATCTGCCACTGGTATCTGCTAATGAGGTGGCACTGACATTCATAAACTACTGTACTTGTGTATAGTAACCATTTAAAGGGTGTGCAAAAATTAACAGTTCTTAAATTATTGATTGCATTGTTTGCAAATGAGCTCAGTTCCAATCATTCACAATGATATCGCGATTCTTCAATCTAAAACGATTCATTTTCAAAACAGGGACAACATCGTGGACACGGAGGTATTTTATTTGAGGCGACTTACGGGCAGCTTTAAATTTGGAAAGACAGGACGTGACTCTCTCACTTGCTTTAGACTTGCAGGGGTAGGGTAGCCTGCAACATTTAGTTCCGATCCGGCCATGGCGCTTGTTTCCGTTATTGTGGGTGAGGTTGAAGCGCTGCGGATAAACTTTTCAGTCGCGATGTGGAATGGTGTAATCTTGACATGGATTTGTTGAATGTGTCGTGGTTCATAAGTCGTCAATAGTCCTACTTCACATTCTTTTCAAAATGAAAGTACGCATTGATTTTTCCGTATTCATAAGAAACGTTTTTGGACCCCACATTCGCGTAGGCAAGAAACCCAAACAGTTAAAGTTTATTAATATCAGGGCGTTATTCTCGGAATCATAATCATTACTAGGTACGCCACTGCGTCTAAACCAGCTGTTCCCATCTCCCGAATCGATATGAGCAACTTTAGTAACCTGACAAAAATTTCTTTACGTCATTCTCGGACTACATGAGTCCTTGCGAGTACGTTGGGTTCGAAAGTTCAGCAGAGGGTAACGCTATGTAATCCAGAAAGAGAACTTTGTGAACCACAATACATCCGAACTTGGGTTCTGTTTTTTGCAAATAAGCGTCATATGCCATCCTCACTTTTGGATTGGCCTACCAATTCCATCTTATCTCAGGAAAATGGAGCCGCCAAGAGTCATCACCGTGTATACGTTTTTCCCTTCTGCCGGGTTTAGCTGCCTAAGTGTGCTACAAAAAAATGGCGGACGTTTGCGAAATATGATCAAAAGGTCCACCATTTAAGAAATTCGAACCACCCACAGAGCAGTGCTGGCTACGGGCCGGGAATAAAATTATAGTTCGGTCAAGTTGCACGCCATGTTCAAAACGCGCTTTATCGGCACGACCAAGCATTGGCTTACTGCAATACTCCAAGAAAATGTCGTTAAAACCGTCAACGAAACAAATAGTATGTTTTCGACTGAAGTCATCAATTGGATCATTCTTTTAAAAAAATTCAGTATCATCGAAACGAAAATGCATCCCTCACTACAATTTTTGAAGAATATCAAATTTGAGTGAAGCAGTATAACGTTGTTGCAACTTTTGTGGTGAATTCTGGGTCACTTGGATCAGTCCTTTTTGGACGACAGCGGCACGAGTTACGAATTTCAGCAATATTTTACATTAAAGTTTAATGAGACATGAGTTTGACTACTGTTTAGTGTGAGTCAACATTTTTCACTACAATTTAATCACTCAGATGTTTCTAATTGACTGATAAAAGCCCACAATTCCGTTACCGGCAGCATGACGACTCCCTCCTTCTCTCCCTTCCTGCCTCTCTCCTTCCGTGTTTCTGTCAGAAAGGTAGATTTAGTTCTTTTGAACATCCACGCTGACATTTTCATTGTTCTAAAGCTTGCGGGATTTAGTTAAACGCTATAACAGTTACCACAACCAGTCAATAACTTCTGCGACGTATTTTCATTATCATATGGTAAAAGCCTTTGAACTTCAATTTTGAGAACAAGTTGTTATTATTTCTTTTTATTCAGACAGTGGCGGATCTACGGGGGGGGGTTCAGGGGGTTTAAACCCCCCCCTCGGGCCAGGACCCAAAAATTAAAAAAACAAAAAACAAAACAAAAACGTCTCCAGCAAAACAAAAACGCCGGCACCGCCAGCGTGTGTAAACCCCAAGTAAACCAACCTGGAAAAAAATGAGGGGGGGTTCACTCTGAAAATATATTTTTTGCATTGTGAATTGCTGTTATGAAAATCAACGCGTTTCGAGTCTTCGTGGCTCATCGACAAAACCCCGGAGATCAATTGTGCGCGCGCTTCCGACGACACTTCTGAAGTAGCCAAGCATTTTAGATGGATCCACCGCTGAAAGAGCAGCTCTATAGCTGATTTCTTTAGATAACTAGCTTCTTTACTCTAAGATATGTTTTGATTTGATTAGGGAAATACTGTGGTGCCCCAACCCTGATATTCAGGCGAATTGACGTGCAACGTTTTTACCTCATCTGTCATGCCGTGTCATCGTATTACACCCCACACGTTTGAAACTCGAATTTGAGTGGTGTACAGTAAAGTTGTCTTGCGCAATATCATACGGTGTACATGTACATGTAATACTTTTGAAAAAAACTTGTTTTCCGAAGAATTGCTATTGTGGCGGGCGCCGTGGTCTGGTCGCGAGTCTGTTTGAAGATGCACTCTAACAAGTTTTGTCTATACAAGGAATGACCAAGGGGGCACTCACATTGACAAAGTGACCGCATTCGCGAACAGTTTACAGTACCAGAAATTGCGGGGAGCCTGTATTTTCACAACAAAGTCTTGCGGGACTCGTGCGATGTTCAATGGGCCTCCTAAGGAGCCCTAGTGCCGACCTCAACACCTACCGTCTTTCTACCTGCAATAAGCACCACTGCCGTTTTCTATACTGGGAATTTCCGCAGAAAGGCCCAACCGACGAAACGCCCATGCTCATGGGCATTTATTTGATGTTTGTACTTCGGGTTTCAAGCGTTCAGACACTGGGACGTTTATTTCGAAAATTGCAAGAGATGCAAATGGGTCCTGGGATACATCGTCAAGGTTTGAAGTAGTCCATGATGAACGGATCAAATTTAGTTGCGCATGCTGTAAGTCTTTTGAATGGACTTGGTAACCTCAGGGGGCTTAGTGCCAACTGAGCTGCGAAACGAGATGCTGACAATGTAGAGGCGTACAAGCTCATTGACACAGCAGTTGACGAAGTGCAAGCGTTGGGAACAAACGTCGAAGATGTCTGGGTAGAATGGTTCCAAGAGCAGCAAACCATTGGATCCGATGTACAGATTCCTCGGCAGTCTAGACAACAGAAAGATAGGACCAACGTTCCTGGAGAAACACCCAGGTAATAAGTTATAATTATACACAGTTTGTAATAATGTCGGTTTTTTATGCTTGTGTACAATGAAAACGAAATAGAAATTATTTTTGGACATGCCAAATTTACCCAGTACAGCAGAGGGTCTACGAGAGCACAGAAACTGATTCTGGTTTGTATTTCCACTTGAGTCTATCTGCTTCATATCCAAAATCTTATTTCACGTAGTGCGTAGTTAAATCTGTACTCCATACTTGTTTCTTCCAGTGAGTACTACAGAACGGTGCGAAAACCCTTCCTAGACAACCTCTCGCAGCAGTTACCACCAGATGTATGAACTACACGTATGAGCATCCACTGGGGATTAAAAAGTGTCTAGAGAGAAGTTTTCAATTCAAAATTTTTCGCAAAGTACGCTTTAGGTCTCGCGACGGACCAGGCCAGCTTGATTTGTGTAGATATCGAGTTTCAGTGTACTTCTGGTCCCTCGGCGAACTAGACTTGTGATGTTTTTTACCAAAGTGTGCTTTGTAAAACTATTTATCTCAGCCAGTACTGTTTGGTCCCGCGACAGATCGACTATTTTATAGGGATAACAACCAGAGGTGTACTTTTGGTCTCGTGACGGACCAGGCCAGAGTTTTTGTGTACTCTCAGTGTACATCTGGTCCCTCTGCGAACTGCTCCTGTGTATCTTTTCATCACGGTGTAGGCCTACAGAGTGTCATGGTTTCGTGAAACTGTTTTCAGATGATTTGTTTCCTGATACATTTGACGTTTTTCAATTGTTGTCAACGTGATTCAGCTTAATAAAGTGATACTTAATTGTTTTTGTCGCTTTTAGTAATAAACTATGAGCTGAGAGCACCATCGTTCGCCAGTTTTTCTCGTAACGAGACAGAACACACGTTTATTTCCGGACTAACAGTACAGGTCTTCGTTCTTAAACAGCTTGAGGCTGTTGCGATCATCTTATATTCAAGTTTTTACGCCCCGTCGGTGCTCCTTATGCTCTTGAATATTTGGTAATTTGGTAGTTGTCTAAGCCCCTGTGCACAAATCACACTTTTTCGTATGCTAAAAAGGTGCGTGTAAGCAGATGTTCCAACAAAAAATTTTGCTGGTGGTGTGACTCATACTCAGATGTGCACAAATACGGTTTCACGAAACTTATGAGCCAAGTTCATGTGAAGAAATCGAGAAGGGCTTTTAATTATCTTAAGAAAAATTCCTGTTAAGTGCCAGAAACGTACCAGGATGCATGGAAATTTCACTGTTTGGCTAGAAAAATAAAAAGTTATCTTAAACGGGAGGGAGGTTTACCCCCCTCCCGACCTCCCCCCGCTCGGCGCTACGCGCCTCGGATTCGACCTTTGCGGGAATCCTACTGAAAACGTAGATCCGCCACTGTTCAGAAATATTTTTGTTACCCTTTTCGGATCCATAACGGTTTCCCCAGTTTCACTGACAATTGGCCCTTGATGATTTCATTTCTAAATGTTCACAGGTATGCTAACCTTTTCAATTCCTATTGTTGGCCTGTCTTTTTACTCCCATACCCACATTTCTAAGGCTCAAAATTCCTGGGCCGCAATGTTAGCTGTCTCCCCGGCCTGGTGCTAACACCAGTTTTAATTAATTTCCTAATACTGTTAATAATAATTAAACATATCCGTATGGGTAGGTTCGAATGGAAGCCTTCTTAGTTTAGACGATATTTTACAGGCTACAAGATATGCATCACGAAAGCTGATAATTGTAACTGGTCAGGCTTTAAGAACAACCAAGGTAAAAAATACATAATCAGGGCTGACACTTGGCATTGTTACCTGATCAAGATCTTCAAAAAGCCACTCTGTGTAAAGAAAAAAGAAAAATTAGCGGTAAGTTATGCAGATTTAACAGCTACAAACATGGCAAGTCATAGAAGCTGATACGCGCACTTTGATCACTCAAATTGCCCGTTGTGAGAATGCCTCAGTGTCTTTGGAATTCAAGTCCAGGGCACTTGACAATGGCACAACTTAACAGTTAAAAAAATAAAATAGTATTCCAGATCTTCCTGCTTGCCGACCGCTTGATGACGACTAGCTGTATTTCTCTCGGTTTAGCTGACTTAAAAGAACGTAAACTGATTTCGCCTTTCTGTTCTCATAATATAGATCGCATAATATTCCTTACCGTGATAAGTCATATTTCCATTACCAACTTAAACCACAGGCAATGCGTACATGTATGGTGGGCCGTTGAGGGGAAAGTGTCGCCGTAAAACTACGCTCGAAATTACGAGCGTAAATTAAATTGCAGGAGTGTCGCCGTACAATTACGCTCGTAAATTATATGGGGAAAGTTTCGTCGTAAAATTACGCTCGTAAAGTACCTTATGAACGTTCCAAATTTAAACCAATCAGTAATGACCTAACATACACGACTGTTGCTGGGCAGCTCGTTCTTGCACAATGGTTGACAGGGCAGCAGCGATTTGATCCGCCATGATTCAACGCTCGTATCATAGACATGGAATAAATATTTCCATGAGCGCGCGCGATCTTGGATTGTAAAACCCAACGTCATTGGCTAAGAGTTTAAACTAAATTACGCTCGTAATTTTACGGCGTAATTAACGGCGTAAATAACGGCGTAATGTACACAATTACGCTCGTATTTTTCCGGCGACACTTTCCCCCCAGCGGCCCATCATATAGATGTGCTATTTTCGTTTGCGCAATTTTGGAGCTGGTCATCACAATGAATTCAGAAGCACTTTCTTGAGTAGCTGATGGTTCGATGTTCTTGTTGGTTACGGAAATCAAACTCTATCACTGCAAGGAATTCTTAGTAGCCGACTTCATAGAATTTAACATCCTAATTCGATTTTCGGTTTTCAACCATCTAAACAGGAATTTACACGGGTGATGAAGATTTATTTAATGCGGCAGCAAAATCAACTATTTTGTTATTTCACTCTACAGTATAGAAATGTTAAAGAAATTATATCAAAATTATGTCTCACTCTTTTGACTGCTACGAGTTTTCGATGGACTCAGTTGGCAATATTTTTCAGGGAAAGAAAGGAATCATTACGTTCCGCCATTGTTCCTGGAAGAATAACCCTAAGCATCCCACGGGGCATATCGACTTGTGGGACGGCAAGAAATGCAGAAACAAGTGTTACTTCAAAATGTGTAAAGAATATTGCTTATTTGAGATCTCCAAACAAAAGGACTTCAGTGAGTATCTTTAAAAACAAGTTAACTGCACAATGGCAGAAAGATTACAAGTCTGAATATTTGTTGGCCACTCATGAACCTGAATTAACAATGCCTACAAAGTTTTGATGATGCCTATTTGATTCTTGCAATTTACTGTATTCACAGAACCCAAGTTTTATGAATTCTGGAAGAAGTATCCGAATTTGAATATAACGAGGCCTGAAATGTGGAAAAAAGCAGGGTTTGATGAGAAGCACACACAATGGGACACCTGTGGTCTGAGGTTCAGTTACGCCGTCCACAGTTTAGGTAAGTGCCTCTACTGCATCGACAACCAGTTGGAGTTATATCACGTGGAGCACATACCCGTTAAATATACAACTGGCTTTAGTGAATTCATTGATGAGGCGAGTAAAATTGTTAGTCTCTCCAAAGATGCGCTGGTTAAAGTAACGGAAACCTTCGTGAAGCCCTTTAGATTTCATAAAACAGCCCAACCGTATTTTCTGAATCCTTGATACCTTCAAGAAGAACCGCCTTTTCTGTAAAATTGTCATTTTTCATTTGAACATGTATTTCTTAACAAAATCTATACTTGGGTTGCTCCATGTTTGATTTTCTATGTATTTGGCATTTGGTCTTATTGTCAGCACCCGAAACTTTTTCTCAGTTTTCTCTGTTGAGCTGAGTATTGGCTATGGTTTCTTGTCATATTTTGATGTAAGTTTCCATACAGTTAGCTGTCTGGTTAGCAAATGATCATTATTCTTCACGTGATTCGATGCAATTCAAACTGACCTAAACAACTTTTGAAGAAGTGTAGAAAACCATGCTCTTTTTAGCCTGGTATTGAAGCAAATGCAAATCCCCACAGCCTTCCCGTTTTGTGACATTCACGGATAGTTAGAAGTTTTGAAAATCAAATGGTTTTGTTATTGGAATTGAATTTTTTGTTCATCCATTTTAAAAGAAAATACAGGAATAGTGAACATTCAGCGATGTTTATCACATTTTATGTTGTGAACAGTTCAAAGCGCTGATATTTACAACTCGTTCCCAGTGAAATTACTCCTGTCGTTTCTTATCTTACTGCAGGCTACACGATTGGCATCACGAAAGCCGATAATTGTGGCTGGTCGGGTGTTAAGAACAAACACGGTCAGAAATATATCATCAGGAAGGACACCTGGCATTGTTATCTGACGAAGATCTTTAAGAAACCACTGTGTGTGAAAAACAGAGCAAAGTTGCTGGTAGGTCTTATATACATCAATAACATCTTCTGTCTTCAGCAGTTGTCATTTTCTCTGAAGTAATTGACTTTTTTATGATAATTATGTGTATGCGTGTCAGTGTGGAGTTTTAACACCAGAAGTCATTGCGTGCTATTGCGACATCGGTTGTTTTGTTTAACCAAACCGTAATTACAATGTTACTGAAAGTATGCATACCTCACACTGCTGGTCGCTAAATGTTTTCCAACGACTTATTTGACATGTTTTCAGGGAAAGAAAGGAATCATTACTTTCCGATACTGTTCCTGGAAAATTAACCCTCAGAGACTTACGGGACATATCGACTTGTGGGACGGCAAGAAATGTAGAAACAAGTGTTACTTCAAAAAGTGTAAAGAACATTGCTTTTTTGAGATCTCCAAAACAAATAAATTCGGTGAGTAAATTAAAGGTCAAGTTAACTGCACAAATGGCAGAAAGGTTACAAGTCTGAATATTCATTAGCCACACAGGAACCTGAACAATGCCTTCAAATTTTATATGATATCTATTACTCTTGTGGTTCTTTTGTTTTTCCAGAACCCTGGCTTAATGAAGTCTGGAAGAGGTATCCAAATCCAAATAATAGGAAGCCCGCAATGTGGGAAAAAGCAGGTTTTGATCAGAAGTACCTGTCATACTGGGATACCAGTGGTCTGATGTTTAGTTACGCCATCTATCGTGTAGGTAAGTGCATCTAATGTATTTCCAACCAGTTAGAGTTATATCACGCGGTACGCGCATTTGTTAAATGTTAAACTGTCTGAACGGTAGGACATCTGTTGGCTCGTTTGTTGACTTACCTACTGCCCTGCTGCACCTGTACAATGTAGGCGTAGCGAGGGTTGCCGTTCTGAGCAACACTTTGCATGTCAGTGACCTTTGAATGACTGTGTGTGTGCGTGCGTGCGTGCGTGCGTGCGTGCGTGCGTGCGTGCGTGCGTGCGTGTGTGTGTGTGTACCCTGAACCCGCGTTTGTGTGAATTGCGTTGAGCGTCCCACGATCGTTTGAGACATCATCAAGTTTTTACTGTTTTGCTCCGACTGGATTTGAATCATGTTATAAACAGTTTCTGATGATACGATTGTCAAGTGCGCATGTCAATAGACGTGCGTTGTAAGATGTTATTGAGAAAATCACAATAAACCAGTAAACCTTGATGTGTCTGGTTCGTGTGCGAGACGTGGCAACCGTTTCACTGGCTTTGTTGAAGCCATTGGCGAGGCGGAAAAAACTGCCACGCCTTCTTGAAGATGCGCAGGTAAAGGTAATTGTCAACCTTCGTGAAGCCTTTTTATTTTAGATTCCATAAAACAACTTAACTGTATTTTCTGAATCTTTGTGACTGTCCTTTTTGCCGCGCGGAACTTATCATTTTTACATTGAACCTGTATTTCCAGAAAGAAACTCTGACATTTGAATTACAATGCACTTGGCCTTATTGTCAAATACGCAAGGAACTGCGTCTCAGTTTTTCATGTATTTTCAAACAGAAGAGACGTCTCCGTTGTTAGACGGAAAACGAAATATGGGGTGGGGGTTCTTCAAAAGGCCTAAAATTCGAAAGTTTTCCAGGTATTTGAAATTGATTGAAGTCGTTCAAAACAACTCGCATATTCGTGTAACGCGTTTAAAGAAACGTTATTCGGATGTGTAGTGATGAGGTGTCATGGCTGCAGATGACGCAATTTGGACCCGGAAATAAGAATGAACATGCCGTCACACTGGGTACAAAGCGTCATGCTAAAGAAAATTTTCCTCGAAAGTTGGCAAATACCTAACATATTTTTAGGTTTTAAAGAAGTTGTCTATGAAAGAGTGTGATTTTATGACCAAGGATAATAAAGAGGCGGTAGAAAAACCCATAACATTCAGATAAATGTACACTCAAGGGAGTTCCCGTTTTTTAATACATTTCATTTCACGAAAAACTGATGATTTTATAATTGAAATTACATCGTTAGTTCTATTTTAAAATCAAATACAGGAGTCAGTGAGCACTTAGCGATGGGAATCATATTTTTATTGTAACCACTTCAGAGCACTGATGCTAACCACTCTGTTCCCAATGAAATCATACTCGTCGTTTCTTATCTTCTACAGGCTACACGATTGGCATAACGAAAGCTGATGATTGTAATTGGATGGGTCTTAAGAACAAACGGGGTCAGAAATACGTCATAAGGCCGGCCGCTTGGCAATGTTACCTGACGAAGACCTTCAAGAAACCACTGTGTGTGAAAAACAGAGCAAAGTTGGAGGTAATTCTCAAATAACGTCTTTTGTCTTCATCAGGGTGGTGCTGTTTTCTGTGAAGTGATTGATCTTTTACCGATAACAATGTGTATGGTTCTCAGTGTGGAGACGATGACATTTTGTTTGCCAAGCTAAATAACAATATCAAATGTGTGTATGCCTTTATCTGTGATATACCCTGTTTAGTTTTCCTCTGGGTGTTGTACGTTCATCCTCCACTCATTTGGCTCACTAACGTTATTTCGCATTTCCAAAGATAATCAGAAAGTTTTATCTTGTTTTTCGTCTTATAGCGCGTTTTCAAATTTCTTTGTGAAGCCAACTATGAAATTTTTCGCACAAATATTATTATAAAGTAACTGCTGTTTCAGGGAAAGAGAGGGATCATAACGTTCCGCCATTGTGATTGGGACCAAGACCCCAATCATCTCCCAGGCCATGTCGACCTGTGGAACGGCAAGAAATGCAGGAACGGGTGTTTTTTCTACAAGTGCAAAGAGTTCTGCTTGTTTGAAACTTCGAAATAACTGTTTGTCCGTGACTTCACCACCTCACTTGGCTGTTGTCCACGTAGAGGCAGAATATGTCAGTGTGGTTCACGTTCGAGTTATCTGTAATATAGGCTACTTGAGCAGATTAAATGTTAGAACACCTTGTTTTGGGGGTTGTAACAAAATGAACATGCAAATTGTGGCGTTGGGGCTTCTTTCTTATTTGGCAAGTTGAGCAGTGTTTGTATAGTGCTTCTATCTCATGTAAACAAAAGACAAAACAAAAGGAGTGCACTGAACCCATAATTAGCAGGGTCACCTGTTGATTATATACCTGTATAGCTCTTTGGATTGTGTCCAAGTCTATTGTAATTTTAAGGAGAAATGGTTATTGTTTCCGGTTATATAGGAGAAAAGAGTCAGCAAGGGCGGACCACGGGCGTTGATAATTCCTAGCAAAAATGTTGGAACTTTATTTAGGTTTAATTGTGCATGATAACTCCTACGTGAACTGTTTTTCGCATGGACTACCAGAATTCTTTGCGAGTTTCTTTTTATGGTATCCAGGTTCTTTCTGTTCTGTGGTTGCGCTTATAAAACCGTTCAAAAGTGAAGCGTTTTATTGCATTTAGCTATTGGAGAATAAATACATTTACTGAAAGCGTGTTAGCTTAATATACTGTCGTCATATGATTCAAAGTTCGTAACATGTCCATGGTGTTAGGTTAGCTGTTCCCTTGCGCATGCGCGTTTGTCCTTTTAATAGTCATCTTAGATAATAAACGTCGATTTGAATCACTCCCTCCCAAAGCCCCGTGTTACTCAACAACACAGTTACGTACAGCCGATTGATATATGGTGGCAGCGGCGGAAAGGACCCAGTACCGTTGGGATTTTATCTGTGGGTGAGATTGCGCTGAAACGTATCCAAGTTAAGCGATTCTGATTTGACCAAGTTCGCGCTTCGTCACTCTGACCGAGAAGTGTAGTATAAAGAGTTCCCTTGTGAGTTCGCTGCTATCGCTACTACTAGCGCCGCCAAGTGGTGCATAATCAACGGTCAAGTAGGAAGCGCGGGAACAATGGGGAAGAGTTCATTTTGTAGTGCGATAAATTGCACTAATTCATCCATGAAAATCTCAGACGTATCATACGTTTCCTAAGGATCAAGAAAGATAAGGATTATTTGTTATTTAATAATATGATACATTGTCTTTCATTGTGTGTGTTCTGTTCACGGTTGGAATACAAGTCGATCTCAGTCTCGGTGCCGCTGTATCTGCAGTGTAGGCTACTGCACAGACTACGCTCTGCCTTCTGCAGATACTTTGTTGTCAATGTACGTCTACTAAAATTATATGTCAGGGAGCATCAGAATGGACTTGTCTTACTTTTTTCTTACTTGTGTTACACCTACTGTACAAACCAATTGTCTGCGCTGGTAGTAGCCTTGGAAGACATTCAAAATTGTGGAACGAGCACTGAGTTAGGAAAGCTTTGTAATGAAAAGTTGGAAAACACCTAGGATGGTACTGGGGCATGATGTCAACCTGTCATTACAACCAAAAGTCCTTAGGTTCATGCACAGAACGAGGGCCAAATCTTATCACCCCCTCAGCACAGGTTGTCAATAGGGGAACAACCAACATTTGTGACGATGGGAGGGGCTCAACACTCATGTGGCATATCAAAGTGGTTTTTACCTGTTTAGCACTCCTCCACTGTTCCTCCCTGGGAAGGGGTCAACACGTGCCCTTCTGCGCCCACCTTGTTTGCACACCTCCCGGGCAACTTTCCCCTGAACACCCAGGAGCAATCACTAAAATTATGTAGTCCATGGAGGTATGAAATGTTATAAAGAACCCAAACATGTAACAAAACCATGATGGCTTTTGAAGGGAGCATCAAGAGAATGAAAGCAAATACACTTTAATATCGATTAAAACACACTTTTTTCATCCTCATTCGATTATAACTGGATGTTGTCACTTTACGTATGTTACCCATTTTCAATCACACTGTAACGTTATTGCATGTCGAACGTCATTAAAGTATTAATTTATCAGTGTTTACATGGTTCGGACTGCGCCGCTAAATTGGTGTTGCTTATTCGCCGCTTGGGGCGCTACTTTTTCGACCGATAACCACTGTGGCGAATGGCAAGATGGCGGAGTGAACTCTCCTATTCTTCGTACACTTCATGCTCTGGCTGTGCTAAGTTGTGACTCGCATTTTGCCGATAGATCTTGCTACCGGACACTGTTGTTTTACTCCGTGCTCTCGTGGTTGAAAATCATGTCGGACTCTGAATAAAGCACTCACTTGAACAAACTGGTAATACATAAAAGCCCCCAAGCCCTATAAGCTTGCTACTGACCCTCAAGTGGAAACTGTGGAAGCAAATATATACAAACTGTACTGCGTAATAACTGAACTTGACGACTGGTACGGTGGCGTACAAACGTGCGTTTTTAATCTCTGTGGTGGGCACTGAAGCACTCGAACTGTTCAGCACCTGTGATCCCAAAGACCCAGACACCCCCACCAATATTTTAAGAAAGTTTGATAACCGCATTCTCGGAAAGATTAAGGAAACTTTTCAGCGTTATCGTTTTAGTGCACGAAGTCAACAGTGGAGAGAATCGATTGACACTTACCTCGTTGAACTGAAAAAAATGCAAAAATTTGCAACTTCTGTGAATGTCTACAGGATACCCTCCTGTGCGATCAGTTAGGCTTGCTTGACCCGAAAACCAGAAAACGCCTACTACAGGAACCAAATCTAACACTTGAGCTCTTAGTTGACATTTGTAAATCTTATGAAACCACGGACACTCAATTACGCCAGGACGGGAAAGAACGACAAACGGCCTCAACGACGTCAACACGCAGAAAAAAAGTAAAAACTCAGCACAAGGTTTCTTGTACTCAAAACAAAACTGTGCCCGTCATACGGCGAATCACGTAACACTTGTCATCAGAAAACCATTTTGCAGGTTCAGAGTAGTGAAAAACACCCATCTTACCACTCTCCCCAAAAGGAGTGTGCCCACACAGTTCATGACACAAGTGATAGCTCTGACGGTGAACCGATAAATGCTGTTAATACACATATTAACCCAACTGATAAACCACTATATTGGCAGATGCTGGTGGAAGGGCAACCTGTCAAATACATGATGCGCACTCTGCCTCAAAAACTAGTCCCCCAGGCAGCGCCAGTTATTAGTTACTTTGTCATTGTTGTGGCACATACGTTTGTGCGACCCCTGTCGAGTCGTCTGCTTCTCCCGCTTTTGTATCACGAGTTTGCGTTTGAATACAGTTGCATATTTCGCTGCACTTTGGTGTTTGTTTGTCTACTGGCGCAGTACAAAACAAAACGAAACCTCCGTCAATATCACTTCTCATGTTGAACAATGCGAAGTTCCAACCAACTGGGGGTGTGCTACTTATAGTAAAATCTCTAAAAACAACAACACTTTCGACAACAACCTTACACCACTCCTTGGATCACCCATTATCGAGATGATGGGTCTGGTAACAGTCAACTACGAGACCGTCATGCAAGTGAACACTGTACTAGAAGAATCAAAACTCTTCCAACATCAATCATTCCCTGTCGGACTCGGAAAGTTACCTGGCATAGTCCAATTGAAGTCGCGACACGATGTAAAGCCTTTAATCTGTCCACCACGCAAGCTGCCTGTGTCACTGAAGGAAAGCACGTACGGAACTGAACAGAATGATGCAACTTGGAGTCATCGCTAAGGTTGACGAACCATCCAACTGGGTCAGTCAGATGGCCGTCAGTTTCAAACGCTCTGGTGAACTACGCACATGCATACACCGACGACCACTCAATGCAGCCCTCAAGCGGGAACACCTCCAGTTACCAGTCATGGATGATCTTTAACCAAACCTTGTGAATGCCAGAGTTTTTTTTTCAAAATTAGAATTCACAAGTCGGTACTGACATTGCGATTTTTCAGAAGTGCCTGCTTTTAGCTGTGAATGGTCTGGACGATGTTTTCTGTGTGGCCGACGACAGCGTCATCTATGGTGTTGGCGGCGATATACAGCAAGCTCATGTCGATCATTACTCAAAGTTAGAGTCATTTCTCAAACGGTGCACCGACCAGGCATCCGTCTAAAGAAGAAGTGTGAGATCTGTGAAGCAGAGATAGCTTTTCTGGATCATCTCCTCACATCAGATGGATTGAAGATCGACCCCTGACAAGTGTGCTGCTATCCTTGATCTACATACCGCCACCAATGTTGAAGAAGTGCAACGTCTCAATGGCATGGGAAACTATCTCGCTAAGTTTCTACCACGACTATCTGATATGATGGAACCTATTCGTCAACTCACACGACAAGATGTTCCATGGCACTGGTCGCACGTTCAAGATGAAGCACCTCTTCTTAGCTACTACAGCCCCCAAAAAGAACTGGTTATCCAGTGTGATGCTTCGGACAAAGGCCTCGGTTCTACCCTGTTTCAGAAAGGCAAGCCTTTCGCTTTTGCCAGTCGTGCATTGACCGATAGAGATATTAGGTATGCACACACAGAGATTGAGACTCTAAATGATGTGTTCGCACTGAACAAGTTTCGTGAGTACACCTAGTAAACATACAGGTATTGGACCCTGAGCTGTTTTCTGTATTGGCCTAATGGTGTAGGCCAGAACTGGCCCAATAACATTTTGCACACCTACTCGGTATTGGGCCGGTATAAGATTGCGATATCGGGCCAGTAAAGGGCCAGTACCAGGCCATTACTGGGCCAATACACAAAAAAAAAACGGTTTCGGCCCTATAAAGGGTCAGTATTGACAGACTGTGTTGGCCCTGTACAGGGCCATTGATGGGCTCATATTAAGCAAGTATACTAATTACATAGGCGAAAGTGCAGTGGTGGGCCACTACAGTGCCAATATTGAACCACTAATGTTGCCTTTACAGGCCCAGTGCAGGAATATTACTGTTCGTGGGTATAACGAAACAACAGATTTGTCTTTTTCAATGCTTCAGGTTTTTAATTCCTACAACGTTCGTTTTGTTGGTCATTTCAATCCTACTGCATGTGCAGCTGTGACTTACAAGAAGAAAAGGCTCTTGTTCTTTAATAGTACCTTTATTACCATGAAACTGTTAAGGTAAAATACTTACAAAAATGACGAATTGTATAAATAAAAACTAAGCAAATAATTATTTGTTACGAAACTGTCTCGGGCTTGTTAGTGGACTGGCAGCTTCACACAGTCTTCGCCCTCCCTCTATGTCGCCAGCGTTTCGGAACCTGGTGCCGGTCTCTTGCTATAAAGCTTCTATTAGCATTACTGTGTTCCTTGATCACAATCTCTGAAATAAAACAACGCCTGCTTAGTATCTCAGAGTACAAACTAACAGATTCCCTGTATATTTTTAGATAAGTAATGCATAATAAGAATTACCTAACGACAGTGTATACCATTCCAACACGAAATTTATTTGAAATGCATAATCTGCAAGATAATTATATAAATGTTTCATCCTTTGTTAACACAAGTATTACAGCTGGTTGTAAGACTTTACTTTCTTGTAATGAATATTTTCAGAAGTGACTTTTTGTTCATTTCTTTTCTTCCCAAAATGTCTATTTCGTTACCATTTAAAGATTCCTAAAAATACTTCACAATCTGTTACAAAAAGTCTTGCGAGCATCAACTGATGGTTTTGCTCTGTGTTTACACACCATTGACACTGATGTGACCTTTTCAACTTCGTCCCCACGCCTCAAGATGGCGCTGATCGGTTTAGCCATTTGAGGCTTGGTTATGGCAATTACTTTCTGCGCAGTGATTGACCGATGCCTTGATGTCATTGAACAAAGGCAGGTTATAATTATTTTCACATTGTAGCCATTCAAGCGAGAGAAGGCATTGTTTTAGTTTTTGTCTGAAATAAAGGTTGTACTTGTTTTCAATTCTTATTTATGAATAGTATTAATCTGTTTTCGAATGGAGTAAAAGAATAGTTGTTTCCAATGTTCAATGACTAACGTCAAGCACTCAGCGTTTTGGCATTGAAATGTTGTTCATACTTAGCATCTGTCTCCTGTCACTCCAGATTGGAAGCAATTGAAAACAACACTCCCATATTGAAGTACGTGACATTAGTCATAACATACATGTCCGTCGCCTCACAAACAGGCAAATAGCAAGCCGTGGCATTATAATCACGGCTTGTCACGTAGGCTTTGCAACCTGAAAAATAAATTCCGATTCTGTAAATAGCTTTCAAAAATTATGTCATTGACTGCACCTGACTGACCTTTCCGTTACCGCCGAGTTCACCGGGTCAAAAACTTTGCGGGACTGCGCGAGATATTGCTAGGTATTTTAAATTGGAGCACGTGATTTTGGCAAGATATTACTAGCAGCAAGACAGCTATTAATCTATACCCTGATTGGTCTGCAAGTTGAAAGTTAGTCGTCATCGGGAACCAGTCAGATGTTTTAGGGGTTGACCGGGGGAAATTGACGAAGTAATGAAATGCAGCCATGCTGCATAAGGTGGAAAGTGTTAACAAAAAATATTCTGAAAACTGAAAGCCAGAAAGAAAATGGTATGAATTGGAACTACTGGTTGCTTTTTTGCTATTTCAGGAATCCCAAAGTTACGCTCTGTGGTAAAACAAAAAAGTGTTTGTTATTTTAATAGTCATCATTTACTCAACTGTCAATTGTTATTCTACTTTGAGTTTTGAGTCCTGGGCAATATTAAATTGTAGTTCGCAAACCATAATTTCAGGTCAAAAACGGTGTTTCATCAGAGCCCCTGCCATCTACGAAATTCATATAGCAGTTGTGCCAAACTTGATCGTAGGAGGGACTTCAATCAATTACCATTCACGTGTCACGCAATGTATTCGAGAGTTTCGGCTACATTTTAAACGTGTGTGAGGTATGCATTCTTTGCATACTGCGTCACAATGTTGACCTACATTTTCGCTTTCAGTCTTTTAAGATAGTGGTTAAAACCACGTAAGGACAAAACGTGAGTTTTAATCGTCAATTGACTGATCGTTAAATATACGCAACTTCTTTTAAAATAGTTTTCGGCAGTTTCGCTACCAAAGAGAAGATTTACCTTAGTGCACTCACATTAACAAGTTGACCGCATTCGAGAACAGTGTACAGTGAATTCCAGAAATTGTTGGTAAGCTTTACTTTCTCAGCACAGTCTTGCGGGACTCGAGTGGTGTTCAGTAGGCCCCCTAAGGAGGCTTGGTTCCGACCTCCGCACAGACCATCTTCCTACCAGCAATAAGTATCACTGCCGTATTCTATACCGAGAATTTCCGCAGAAAGCCCCACCCGATGAAACACCCATGTCCATGGGCGTTCATTGGTGTTCCAACTTCGGGTTTCAAGTGTTCAGACATTGGGACGTATATTCGAAAAATTGCAAAATGCAAATTGGTCCTGGGATACATCGTCTTTGATAAAAGAGCAAGTTTTGCAGCAGTCTATGATGAAAGGGTCGAAAATAGTTGCGCACGTAACTCTTTTGAATGGACTTTACAACCTCAAGGAGCTTAGTGCCAAGCTGCAAAAACGAGATGATGACATTGTAGAGGCTCACAAACTCATTGACACAGCAGTTGACGAAGTGCATACATTAAGAACAAACATCAAAGATGTTTGGATGGAATGGTTCCAAGACACGCAAACCGTAGCTGAGAACATTGGATCCGATATCCACGGCAGTCTAGACACCAGCAGCATAGGACTGACGCTCCTGCAGAAACACCCATGTAATACACTATAATTCTATAGTTTCTACATAATGTCGGTTTTCAGACTTACTTTTTTGTTTGATGATTGTGTACAATGAAAACAAAATAGAAAGTATTTTTAGACATGCCAAATTTACTCAGTAAAGCACTGGGTCTACGTGCGCACAGAAACTGATTCTTGTTTTTATTTTCACTTGGCTCCTTATCTGCTTTGTAACCAAAATTTATGCGCGTAGTGCGTAGTTAAATTTGTTGTAAATACTAGTCTTTCTTCTAGTGGGTACTACAGAAGAGCAGTGGGAATACCCTTCTTAGACAACCTCTCCCAGCATCTGACTTCCAGGTTTTCGAAGACAACAGGCAGGTTGAAGCTGTCAGTTCTTGTGCCATTAAGAGGATGAGGAATGCAGACTTAGGCTCATTGGAGGATCGGCTGCATTTGTGAGACATAGACTTGCCATCATTAGATTCGCTGACTCCCTCCGTCGTGTCTTCGGTTAAATCATTGATTGTCCTATGTAATAGTAGAAACATAATCAATACATGTACCTCTTGCTCACAATTCAGCTAGAACTCCGACGCTGGAAATCTTTCTGGAATGCTCGAAGTCGAGAGGAGTTGCCAAGTAACTTGTGTTCCAAACTCAAGCATGCAGTGTATCCCCTATTGAATCTTGTGAGGCAGAGAAATTATTTTCTATGCTCAGGCGTGTGAAGAAACATTTGAGGGCTACTATGTCTGAGGAAAGGCTTACTGGGTTATCACTGATGGTCATGCATTACGAAACAACAAAAAGGCTAGACACGTCACTGGTCGTCAAGCGCTTTATCCAGAGCAACCCAAGACATGTGGTCAGCAAGTGAATCTTGTTTGGTTGTAAGTTTTGTCACAGAGTAGCGGCAAGATGTATCAAATATTTGTATGAGCAACCAATTTGGATCAAAAAGTGTATGGGGACTAGGTTTCTATTCTGAGGATATTTTGCAAAGTGTACTTTAGGCCTCGTGAAGGACAAGCTCAGCTTATTTGTATAGATATTGGCTTTCAGTGTACTTTTGTGCCCTTACATGAAACAGTCCCAAACAGGGACTCAACTAAGTTCCCTAAATCTACTGCGTATTTTTGGACTTGTGAAAACATCGATTGCCCTTTCTTCAATTATTTTAGTTTCATTACTAAGTCAACTTTTGATTTTGATACAAGTCGAGAGTGATTCTTCGTTTAAATTGTCAATATTATCGAAAATATTTAGGAATCTTTTCATGCAACACCCCCAATTTAAGGACTGAGTCCCTATTTATTTTCAATGAACTCTGGGCTCAGTTTGTAGTTCAATGATTAGAAAATTTCATTAATCAAGGAGGAGCTTATAATGAGGATGATCTGATAGAAAAATATTGCATCTGTGAGTCCATAAAGACACAAATACGCAAAAAGACTTAGGAACCTTAGTTGAGTCCCTATTTGGGACTGTTTCATGCAACCGGCCACTGGTCCCTCGGTGAACTGTTCAAGTGATTTTTTTTTACCACATGGTACTTTGTAAATCTATTTACCTTAGTCAGTCCTTTTTAGTCACACGACTATTTTTGTAGGGATAATAAGCATAGCTGTACTTTTGGTCTCGTGACGGACCAGGCCAGCTTATTTGAGTAGATATTGACTCTCAGTGTACATTTGGTCCCTCGGCGAACTGGTGTTGTATATCTTTTCACAGCGGTGTACAGTATGTTTTGGTTCCTTAAAAAGGTTTTCAGGTGATATGCTTCCTCATACATTTGACACTTTTCAATTATTGCGACAAACTGGAACTGCAAAAATCAACGTGATTCAGCTTAAGGTCCTTATCTCAAAGGGCATTCTAGTTCAAAAACTTAAAAATATATATCAAATTAAGTAATATGTAACATAGCATCCTTTCTGTTATCAAACACCTTTTTTAACACATTTTTGTACCTCAGCCGAGATCGGAAACCATCGCGGACTATTCCCGTCTGTTTCCGTGGCCTGAGTTCATGTGTGTCGGTTCAGGAACGATTCCTGAATGCCAGCCATGTTGTCCTTGTAAACGTATTGACATCACCGTGAGCGTAAATGCGTTGTTATTTTGTTTGGTTGTTTTTGGTTCCCATTTTGGTTCTTTTTTAAATTTGATTATATTTTGTCCAAATTTTACCTGTTCTTTACATATGACGGATGGTATTAAATGCATAATCATAAGTTTGAAGTACCGGTATCGTCCGCAAAGTCTCCGGCGTAGCCAACGCTCGGCTACTGAGGTCAGCCCTCATTCATCGCGAGGGTACGTCAAATTAGCAGCAGTAACCGTTTAGGTCTTATCTTTAACGCCATATCTTGAAATTGATGCAAAGTACCAGCCTGAATCATTAAGTGGCAATTGCCGTGTCTCGGTGACTACCCGGACGTGTAAGCGTTGTGCGTAATCGGCAGCAAATCGGCACCGAAAAAACATCCGCGTACGGCGATGTTTCGACAAAAAACAAGTTTTATTTCTAAACAATGAGCTCCACATCTGTGGTTGATTTTGCTTCCAGGATACAGTAACTGGTGAAGTAATATCCCGGCCCTGCAGTCGTCGTGACTCTATAGCCGGGAACTCAGTGATAATCACTTGCTAAAGTGGCTTTGATTTTCAGTTATCAAGGAAAATATATTTTCAAACCTCACAAAAACAAACTTGCAATATATGCCTCTGTTGTCTAAATAAAAAAATTCCGTGATGCGGCAAACAGGAGCGGGGGGGGAGTGTAGTGAATGCTAGTCAATGAGCTGAATGTCGGCGATAGGAATATATTGCAGTGTTAGGAGCATGACGCATTGTTTTTTATCCTCTTTGTCACAGGAATTTCACTTATTCAGGGCCGGGTAGCTAACTAATGTTTTCATCTTGCCCTGCGCGGAGCACAGATGTCCGCCGGCGCACGGCAGGACAGGCGGTCCGGCTTCGCCGACTAGCAGCGTGTACGAATGTTTCTGGCTAACTGGGGATTATTCCTTTTACTTTAAACGTATTAATACTTATATTATACCACTTTGGCACCATGGCAAGTTTTCTACCTGAAGTTATCTCGCCACCAAATCGGTATTCGTCAGCCGCCCGGCTGTAGGGAATTAAAGCGCATTTTCGCAAGTTTAGGTGTCGGGATATTCTAACTGTATAGTAATTTTATTCAATAATTTGATGTTGCATGTTCGTCGTTCTGTTTATACTGTTTGTTTACCAGAGTTAATTAAACCCAGTAAAACACGCTTAGCCTAGCCTCATGCGCCATAGTCGGCCCCGGTTGTTATTCAGTCGTTGGCGCAGGACTCACGGTTAGGCCCTACTAGTCCGTAATTTTATACCAGTGTCGCAAACTATCTCTGTGTGAATAAGGCATTCATGATCGAACCATTTATTCCGATAAAACAGTCACGGACGACATGCCTTTGTCTTTTGGCAGTACCAGTGGTCTCGATCGGTCTGCACCGGTCACCGGCTGCAGGTCCGAGCCCGGAAAAATAATTTCTGTCAAAGTTTATTTTGCCACATTTTGTCAGCATTTTCAGTACAAATTGTCCCTATTCTGGTTTTATTAATGTTGAGGTCTGCTGTCGATTATTTCATCCCCTTTTGCTGTTTGGTAACAGACACTGCTCCAGTCGCACAGACGGGGTATAGACCTTAGGAGGCACAGAACAGTTCTCACTGGGTTTTGCCTAGCAAAACACACATCACTTGATTTGTAACCTTTTCTTCACTCTGTCAAAAACAGGATGCAAAGAATGGCATGTTTTCAATTATTTCACATAAAAAGCCCAGCAGATGAGCACAGAAACTTTATTCTTTCTTGTATTTTTGACCATTTCATTCCCACTGACAACCAAGCTAGACTAAGAAAAATAAGGGCAAAAAAATGCAAAATCGGCACTTTTCACCCGAAAAACACCACTTCCCTGCCGATGCACGACTAAA
>NMRA01000854.1:0-12132 GCA_002633005.1 Phoronis australis
GCCTCCTAAAACGTCACTTCCGGAGTAGGGGACGAGTAATTTATAAAATTACAAAAGGCTGTAATTAAGTGGAAAATATGTCTAGGATAACCAACCAACCTTATTTTAGCTCAAAATGACATGGAAAAAGGTTGTCTTCGCCTTTAAGTACCATTTACCTGCACGCCCACTCAAGAATTAATGCTTTCCAATGTAGACAGTAGCTGTAAACAAGTTAGCCAAACTACATGTAGCAGGCTATCATCAGCTGGTTGTCCTCGAATGCTTTCAGTCATGAAGCGGACTACTTGGAAATGGGAAAGGCACGGGTACAATATTTTCCTGGCTGTTTTGATCATTTTGCACTGACACCTGGTGCCTAAAATATTAGTTTAGGCTGTTTTTTTAAACTAAAATTCTCACTAAATGTGCAAGTGTATTCTGGGGAACTTTTTTGAAATTAACTTTTACAACATCTTTAGATGGGTTTTATGCAAAGTTCTCGTTGCCCCCAGAAAGTAGCCACGGAAGTAAAAGATAGGAGAACTGGGACTATGGCCTACGACACTTCCGTTCCCTCATCTGGTATTCTAAATCTGTACACAGATATTGTCAAAGTAGTGCCGAGCTCTCCAATAAGTCAGCCGTAAACACGTCTGTGTAGCCAGCCATAAAGTACATTGGTGTACAAAATAATATTGCAGCGCTTTGAATGGGGCGTTTAATATATTTAAAAGTGTCATGAAAATCTACCACCGGAACGTCAATCAAATCCACATTTAAAACCATAGTTTAATAACCATATCTTGATTAAACACGAAAACTAAAGCAGTCACCAATGTCTCAACATTACTCCCCGACAAAAGACGGTGCTGTAGCTGCATGCAAAAAACGATTTTGACTTTACTTCCACTCCATAACTGAGAAAAACATTACTTGTTAAAGTAACCACACGTATGAATAGGCCTAAATTAAAGCCCAAAATCACATTTGCCATATGTACGTGTAAGAAAGATTATTCATGAAACTACACTGTAACTATACATATTAGTAGGTGAAATTATATATGCCAGTTCGTTAATAATATGTTAGTCCTTGGTCATAGAACATAATGTTTTCGTGTGGTAAATCAGATGACTCCAAAGCTCTTTGTCCTTTTTTTCCCGTGGAGCCGACAAACTGTATACGGTAGCTTTTTGGGTAGAATACCTGATTTCCGTCATACGGCAAACTCAAGGCCATGACTGAGTCCGATTCGCTGAAATTAGAAAAAGAGGAATCGGGTTAATACGTCTATACGGTCTCCTCCAGAGATAACGTAGAAGCTGGTAAAACGCTATAAAATTATTTGTCAAAAATACTAGCTATGGAGCTTAGTGGGAGATTGCCGCCATCATATATGGAGACGAATGGTGCGAAAGTCCTTCATATACCAACATGAAAAAGTGAAAAAAGAGAGGAAACGCTAATTGTTAGACGTAGTGGCTCATATGTCGCACTCACATTCGTGGAGCTAACAAACTTTCAATGAAAGTTTCCTGTCCTCTATTTTCTGCTTTTTGGAATATTTAATTCACGGTTGTGATGTAAAGTGCTATAAAAAAGTCTAAAGAAGGTAAAATGGTAAATCCGATTTTTAAGTAATTTTCCGCGAAATTTGTGCGGATCGCAACCTGCGAAACGTCATTGACAGTTGTAAGTCCATGCCTGAACGTTACCAGACAAAGTTGTCATTTATTTTGCACAAGCACACATTTCAGATTAGGCTCCAGTACCATTGAATGTAAAGTTACATCGTCGTTTCTGTACCGGATGTTGATGTAATAAACGTAGTCTATGTAACACAAATCTCGCTGACGGACGACTACATGGCTATTACGCATACCATTCGCTTCAAGCGTATTTCGGTCAAATCCCCGCTCAAATTAAAATGATGCGAAAGTACCTGGGATTATTAAGACACTTTCTAACGATTAACTAACGATTTATTTAAGTTTTCAAGTGCAACAAACATTCTTTTTCCAAAAGATAGCTTAGTAACTGTGCACACCATATCCACAACTTAACCGGATGTGATTTTTTCTAAAGTTTGCAGATAAGATGGGAGTGTGACACCTAGGGATAAGAAAACTCCCAAAATGAGCTAATAAAAGAAGAAATGAACAAAATACAGCTTATGACATGAAAAATGCTTGTCAATTGATGAAGACACTGTCTTATTAATCGATGGTCTAATAACAATATCGACGTTTAAGTGCAACAAAGATTATTTTCCTAAAAGATAGTTCAGTAACTCTGGATACCGTGTCCACAGCTTAAGACTGAGGTGCTTTTACAGCAAGGGATAAGAAAACCCCAAAAACGAACTGGATTGTTTATTTGAATTTCATGTTGAAGAGGAAATGCGACAATTTTGATTACTACAATGAATAAAAATATTAATTCAAATGAACAAAATACATCATGATATGACCACTTTATTTTTAAATACAACAAAAATGAAAAAGAAACGTAAGTTAAGACACATCTGTGTTATCTAAATAAGCTGCCTTCAAATTAAAGCTAAACTGCCTGAAGCAAATCTAGTGGCAGCAACTAAAGGTACATGCGGTTGTGATGCATGACACGGTCTACTGTTTCATGTGATAAATCCAAAACTCAAAAAGCAATAATTATTCACCCTGCATCTAAGTCGTGATCGTTTGCCACTCTCTTCATCAGATGATTCCGTTTCTCTTGGTATGGGATTATGATCTTCATCTAAATAGCTGTCCATACTATCATCTGTCTCAACATCGCCACCACTGTCATGTGCCTCTGTTTCGACTACAATCTCTGGAATTAACGCAGAGGGAATCTATTCTCCACTGAACCAAACTATGCCAAACTCGCCGTCAACATTTTTCCATCCATTGGTGGATGTTTTTTTCCACAATTTGGAGATGAGCGCTACACCATAGTCTAGCGACAAATGCAACTCTATTCTCTGTCCATGTGAAGTGCTAGTTCAGCTTCAGGTGATGGAATACTGCTGCCCGCGATGCTCTTAAGCTTCTCAAATTGATGCTTAGCATTGACTTTCGTTTGAAGGCTTTGTCGACGACGTCGAACTGGCGCTTCTTCAGTGAGACAAGTTTCTGTACTCCTTACAACACACAAAACAAAATCCTGCAAGACTTCTGCTGAGACATCGCGGCTCAATGAAGCAAAAGCTCTCTGGAACTTATCACTTTTCGCCACGATTGTATATGATCTGTTCTCTTCTTTCCTTACAAATGCACAGTATAGTCACATCAAGTGAACACGCGTAGGCCGATGAGTGCAGCACACACAGCTCTGCCTATCGCAGAAGCAACCTTAGATAAGTTTAAATAAGGCAGATCGCCTTGTCCTATAGTCCCACCCTCCATCCACATCGTGAATGTAACTCAATGGACATGGTGTAGGTAAGGAGCAGCACTAGAATGTCAGTGTCAGAAGCTCTTATGACAATGTCGCCAGATGCGGACTTGTGCGCCTCAATCATATGAAGGATGGCTCTGGTGTCGGCTGCCTTCAACGAAGTGCCGAGTGCATTCTCCCATCACCCAAAAATATACTTCCCTTTCACCTAGAAGCGGACTGTACAAGTTGCACGGCCAATGCTTGGTGAGAAAGACGGGCAGCTGTCGTGTGAATGACTTCCCTTCGAATTGTTTCTTGAAGCTTGAGTTTCTTTTCTTTTCTGTTCAGATCCTTCTGGAACGAGTTCTCTTCCTACAATAGGGTCTTATTGTCCCTCTGGGTCCAAACACTCCCGTATTATCTACAAGCCCCAGGAAAATTGCGTCTTAAGTTGTGGATACGGGGCCTGTTCCAAGAAACTGATTTGAGTTCAACTGTAAGATTTGTCTCAACTTCCAAACTTTGAAACTTCCACATCCGTTAATTAGCCAAAACTTAAATCAAAAACTTAAGTTAAACGTAATATCTTGTCGTTGAAACGGACTTCAGATAATTTTAAGTTTTATCTTAAAATTGGCTGAAATTTAAAATTTGTCTTAAATAAGTCAGTTTGCTTGGAACGTGCCCATGGTGTTAAACTATCTTTTGGGAAATTCAAAAGATTATTATTGTTGCATTAAAAAGTTTAAATAAATCTTTAGTTGGGAGTTAATTAATAGGTGTCTTAATAACATAAGGATTTTTATGCTATAAGTTGTATTTTCAAATAATTTTTTATCCATACCAACAATCAAAACTGTTGTATTTCTTTTTCATACAAGTTCATTTTGGGAGTCTTCTTATCCCGTAGGGTCTTATCTGCAAAGGTCAGGAAAATGGTGTCTTAGGTTGTGGTGTCCAGAGTTGCTTATCTATCTTTTAGATAAGCAACTCTTTGATGCACTTACAAGTTTAAATAAATGGTTTATTGGTCAAGTGAATTAAACTTGAAACGTATGTTGCACTTGAAATTTTAGATAAGCAACTTTTTGATGCACTTACAAGTTTAAATAAATGGTTTATTGGTCAAGTGAATTAAACTTGAAACGTATGTTGCACTTGAAATTTTAATAAAATTGATTTTTGGTCCTCTTTTGGACCCCACCTAGGGACCAGAGCATTGTGCCACTTAAGACGCCCCTTTCCGTCAATGGTAGGTGACGTACAATAGAATTATGCACTCCAATATTTTGCACTAAAAAGTGTGAATAAAGTCCTGCTGGCTCTCTAACTACATAGTCTTTTGGTTTGCATCGCTTGTGCGGGAGGAAATCCTTCGTGAGCGGCTCCTGTTTACCTAAAACGACGGCTCACTACTCCAAAAACATAATGGCTAGAAATTTAATTGCCGATTTATCATAAAAGATCGTTAAATTTTTGAAACCGTTTAATGTTTTTAGAAAGTTTAGTCACTCAAGAACGGTATAGTTTAGTGCATGTGCCTTGCTCGGTTGAATGTTTGAAACACGAGCTTTGTTCTGAGGCCCCGTCGCTTTGCTGATTTTTTTCAGAAAAGCCACAGTAATGTAATGGGCGACTCATGTGCCGAAACATCTCGATCTAGGTTATATTTCATGAAGCAATTTAACGTGGCATAGAATGTGAAAACAGACTAAATTGCATGATCCAGTGTGATTCTCTGCCACTGAAACATAATCAGTTTGTTAACCAGGTACTTTTACAAGCTGTTCGTAAAGATTTTAAATTTCTTGTTTATGTCAAAGCATTTTTCCTTTAGTTTCAAATTCAGGGGGTCAACAACTGGTTGGACTTCAAAACCACTTGCCCGGACTTCAAAACGCTATGGCCTAGTTGACTGGACCCAAAAAAATGATGGGCAGTGCTAGAACCAGTTGGCCGAAGATCAAACACATTGGCCAAACTTCCTCAGAGACTCGCTTTGAACGTCTCGAAAGATTCAAGTGACATCTAGTGTATATTTTTCGTACTCGGTTGCTTCTTGTGCTCAAAATCAGCGATTTGTTCGGACATTGTGTTTGAGCACCGGCCAACCCGTTTTAGATCCGGCCAACCAGTTTTTGGGTACGGCTATCTGAGCAATCAGTTTTGCAGTACCACCAGCTGGCCCTTATATAGAAAATGTGATATTTCCATATTAGGGAAATGTGACCTTTGACCATTCTTGAAAGCGACTTCAAAACAGCAGCCAATTTGTCTTCTTTGAGCGTATGCACGAATAATTATAATATCAGGGAAGAATAAGTTAAAACTTTTATGGGGATGAAAGAGCTTATATTTTGCCTGTGTCTCAAAAATAATGCATCTGACCATTTTTAGAACTTCTTGCAATATTCAAAGTGAATCACTCTCACTTTAGCATCCCTGCGAAGTACATTGGACGCGATCAGTTTAGAATGTATTTTTACGAGTTCCATGACTCTTTAAACCCTTTTGATGTTTAACCGAACACGTATAAGTTGATACTGTTATTGCTATTGATACCTGCATGCTAATTGTTACGTCACCTGTTAGCTTGATACGACGCCATTCTCCCATAACTACGAGCGCCATCTGCATAGACGTATTCGTTTCCATAGAAATTTCTTGAAGTGGAGTCCTTACGTTCGCGACTTTGCCGAAATGGTTTCCGGTCACTGTATTCCGTCATGGGTCGCCTTACGCGACTATGGTTACGCATCACAGTCTTAGTATGTCGTCGCCTATTCTGACGCTTACACCACTGAATGGAAACGTAGATGATTCCGATTGGTACCAATAAGATAAAAAGAGGAGCGCAAGCCGCAATGACAGCAATCTCCCAGTCTTCAATACGCAATGAGCTGTCGTCAATCTCACAATGGGTACCACGCATGCGAGCTGTGCACGTGCATGACCCATGACCACCATCATCTTCGACGCAGGAGCCTCCGTGCAAACACATGAACTGAGAGCAGGGGATCACGCATGTGACGCCAAGAAAGTCGTTACTAAGTTTGTTTCGCTCTTCATGTAAACAGATACAAGCATAGGACCCATTCGTGTTCTGGCATTTTGCATATGACGGACATGTATTGGGTGCTACACACTCGTCCACGTCCTTAACAACCAAGCTCGCCACTTGCGAATATTTTTTCAAATTCGCTTTTATAATCGCTTCAGTTTTCAATAAATTTTTGAGATCCTCAAACTTGCTCTTTGTCGATGAAACCGGCGCTGTTCTCTCAATTACCAATACATTCACTTCCGCACCAATACTTCCGGGGTAAAATCTAACAATAGAGCACCTAACACTGCTGACAACCTCAGAAAAAGTGTCCAAAATAGCACGCTTGAAGTTTATGCTCATGGTAGCTTCCATATCCTTGAACGCTTGACTTTCTCGGTTGTACAAAGATTCGGTGAAAGTAAGTGTCCGGTTTCCAAGTTTTGTGAAAACAACGTTCACGCCAAAGTTAATTTGCTGGTGTGGTTTGAAGGTGGTAGTTTGCGACGTTGAGGGATGGGACGTCGTGGATTGTACTGCTGAATGCTCCGTCGTCAAGGGTTGGGTAGTGTTGAACTGAGTCGTTAGAGACTGTATCGTGGTGGCCTGAGTATTTGTGGGTTGTGACGTGTTGGTGAGCGTAGTTGGAGGCTGTGTGGCGTTGGTCTGTTTAGTTGGAGGTTGTGACGCGGTAGTCTGTGTTGGTGAGGCATCCGTCTTACAATCTACAATTATATCAAAGACATGCATGATTACCAATGTTCGGAGTTCAGCAAATAAATGCGCTGGCCCCCCGGGTCACTAGTTTGAAAATTTACAGGCCCGACTGCCAAGTTGTTGGCCCTGTTTTCAACAGCCTATCTATGTTTTTCTCAATCTTTTCCTGTACACTAAATCCGCATTTGCAATGCTTTTAAATCTAGGTGAGGAGTTGTTTCATCAGTACATAGACTGACTCTCGGCTAGAGTTCTATGAGTAAACAAAGTGAATGGGGAGTTCGCGGATTTGTTGGCTACAAGATCCAAACTTGTTGGCGTTCAAGAGGTGACAGGTAACAAAATATTGAGTAGACCACATCTACATAGGGCCTATATGTGAAATTTTACTGGTGCCCCAAGCCAGCAAAGTTTAAAGGTTACTGGCCCGGCTGCAAATCCCACTGCCGTGTATTTCGAATGCCGATCATTTCCCGAGCCCTATAAGCAATCCCGGTATTCAGGAATCACCTACAATGAATACAAAAAGTGAAAAGAGTACGAACTTTAGAATTAGCGCGTAAGTAAATAACGACATATCTATCCAACGTTTCGGTTTCTTACTCTAAACCATTGTCAAGGAAACAATTCACAGACTCAAAACAGGCGACACCAGCCTCCCGTTCAGTAACGCTAGGACCTCGCTAAAAAGCAAGACTTCGCGAGATTGCGTGAGATATTGCCGTGCATTTTAAATAAGAACACGTGACTTTGACTAGGTTTTAGTTAGGTCCTAGCGTAGGTCCTAGCGTTTACTGAACGCACGCCAGGTAGAGAAGAGACTGTACAGGTACACTTCAAAATGCATTGTGAGGAGGAGAGACCAGAAATCAAAACAGTTGGAGCTCAAATGAACCAGTGTTTCTATTGAGGTAACGCAAATGAACCCGTGTTTCTATTGAGGTAACGCTCAGCATGATTCAACCATATATGCATAGCCTCCTTTATGAGGAGCCTGAGGGTTGCATTATCCTTGTCTAGCATCTGAACACCAGAGCAATCCATAGTGTGACCAGTTGTCAAGGAATGATTGAGAACAGCACTGTGTGTGTCTTTACAGTGTTCTTTGGCTCTGATGTTTTACATTGGAATGACGAACAGTATTCTTGGCAGAGGTGCTTAACTGCTTTACTTTCCTTGACTAATACAAACCCGTGCTTGTGTATGTATAGACTAATGCAGTGTTATAGAACTTTTTTACCATTTCAAGCACATTCTAGAACTTTCCGGAATCTACCCAGTCATTCTACAAGCATATAATATTCCAGGCTGCATTAATTACTGTTATGCTATAGTCTTCTAGAAAGTTCCGCATTATACTGTAGTAAACATATAACATCATCACTGTACTGAACTCAGGGGTTATGTCAATCAAACAGAACAACAAATTAAAACAAAACAAAACAATACAACTAAAACAGGGTCAGTCCACATTCTGACAACGTATCTGTATATATTTCAATTCCAAATTTAAAAACGCCTGCCTTTTACCGTACGATGCCAGCAAGCAATATCAGATAACAAACCTATTTCTGCTGTGTTGTTTCTTGGTCGATTTTAAGGCATTCACACCGCACTATTTTTGGGAGCTCTGTTGCTGCTATATAACTTAGCTAGGTATAAACTCTCAAATTTAGAAAAATGACTGTGGATATAGGAAACATGAAATGCAGCATACACTAATTAAGATGAAATAATTTACATTTATAACTGTTTAAGGCGAGAATATTTCTTGAGTATTTACATTTACCTGGAAGTAACAGCAACAGGTAAAACGATATCAGATTCAAAATCCACATCATACAGCTAAGTCCACTAGAGGATAGTACTGTCCGTCAAGCTTCAGGAACACAGTGAAAATCAGCTGAAAAGAAGATGCACAAACCACGAAAAACCCCTACTTTATATAGACTGCTAGAGCAACCTTTTGTTAAGCCTAGATTGCATACCGCTCAAACGACTGAATGAAACGGCCAACCACAACTGGTCACTATTCACTGTTAAAGATGTCCCATAATAAAACTAGAAGGTTGTCGGATCCGTGTTACGACACAGATCTTAGATGGCGAATTTACGTGGAATTTTGGAAGGGAAAGAAAAGTCTTTGTGTTCGAAGTTGAATCAACACTTTGTTTGACCGCATTGAAGCACTGAACAGTTACGCTGCAGCCACAAGGCATTTGCTGGTCCGACCTTGTATAGAATTTAAATACAGGGGATATGACAGGTTTGGCGTTTGGTTTGAGGAATATGTTGAAACTGGTTTGCTTGTGCTTTTGAATGAGAAAAGTCATTTTTTTTGCCATGACCAACTTTTGATGCAAAATGGTGTCTAAGAAACCGACCGGGTGCGATTTCAGGTGGCTGGCAAACAGATGAAAGTTGTGCAAAAGGTAGCTAGTAAGGGGGTACTATATGACCACATTTATAGGGTTACAGTTTAGAGAGAACGCGCATTCTGAATCTGTAGTCAGATTTTTTCTAGCACTAGTAGTGGTGGGGGGAGAAAACTGTAATTCGATGTTTTGGTCCTATTTTTATGCGCTCGGATTTTGTTCCGGTGTGAATTAACCGATTGAAACTCTGGAGCATAATTAAGTTTCAGTTATCATGAGTAGAGCCCCATCCCTAACCCTCCCCCAGCCCCTATGGTGCCCCACCCATGTGGTAAGGACCCGTCTCCACCTGCTTGTGCCTCGGCAGTAATAATTGTTATGTGCCTCCTAACGTATAACAAGTGTATCGTGCATGCGCCGCCACGTGACCTTCTGGACATCATCATGAGATTAACTGTCTCCCCCCGCCCCCCAATTTGGCAAAGTGGACAAAAACGTCCGCCTCAGAGAAACAAGTCCGAGATAACGAGACAAAAGCCCACTAAAAAGGCAGGAACTACCGAAATTCGGTGAAACCGATAATTTTTCGTCCCCCATGAACGTACCTCGTTGTTATAAAGGTCACATTCCCAAAAATTCGAGCACCCTTATTTTTAGGCTGGGTACGCGCATGGAGCATACAGTACTTTGCATGATTTAAGACTTATTGTTGCTGGATGGTGTCGTTGTAGCGCTGCGAATGCCATATATATGGGAAGCCGGTATATAAGGTAATCCAGGCTCTGATTCAGAGAAACTGACGACACTCCGATCATCCAATACACTCGTAACAAGAGGCTATGAAAGGCCCAGCTCGGTATGTTTGAGTCTATTAACTTATGATCGGTCTAGCTTGCAGTACTAACGCTCCTCGTACGCCTGACTCACTCACCCTAACTCTATCCCCTTTTAAGTTAAAGCTCTACAGTGCAGCTCGTCACGCTTCTCGTCGTTAGGTGCACTCAGATAATCATTTNACCCTTATTTTTAGGCTGGGTACGCGCATGGAGCATACAGTACTTTGCATGATTTAAGACTTATTGTTGCTGGATGGTGTCGTTGTAGCGCCGCGAATGCCATATATATGGGAAGCTATATAAGGTAATCCAGGCTCTGATTCAGAGAAACTGACGACACTCCGATCATCCAATACACTCGTAACAAGAGGCTATGAAAGGCCCAGCTCGGTATGTTTGAGTCTATTAACTTATGATCGGTCTAGCTTGCAGTACTAACGCTCCTCGTACGCCTGACTCACTCACCCTAACTCTATCCCCTTTTAAGTTAAAGCTCTACAGTGCAGCTCGTCACGCTTCTCGTCGTTAGGTGCACTCAGATAATCATTTCGGTCACTTAGTCTATAACTATAACCGTTTACCATGTCCACAGATTCTATGGGAGTATTTTTGGTGACACCTGGATGTATATCTCATTCTGTACCCTGTATTTTCATAAAAGCATATACATGTATTATTATTAGTATTGCATCCCGGAATCGGAAGATTCGGTCCAAAATAAATGCACAACGCTACTCTACAATACCTAATTAAAAACAACGCCTGCTACAGAAGTAAGATGAACGCTTTCAGAAAATCTTCGAAGATGTTTTGGTTTCTTGGCCGCCTACTGCGGGTGATTGGGCTGCTGTCTGTAGAAAGCCTATAAAATCACTTCTGTAGCTTCTTTTGGACGCAATATAATTTTGGTGGTTTTAGTGCCATTAAATGATAACAATATTTTAACCGTTTGGAACTTGATAAAGATTATATATCTGAATCAAAATGTTAATAACTTTACAATTGCAAGGCTTCTTCATTAAGTTCATCAAGTTTCATGTAATATTGTTATAATTGGCATGATCCCGTTGTAGCCCAATGTCAATCCTGCGTGAGAACGAATCAGCTGTCTTGCGCTATGTATGGATTTGAGCAAGGTATGGATGACGTCATCCATTTTGCCGCGCAAGTGGTCGGGGGTGGAATATGTCCGCAATTACACGATAAATATACCTGCGCCGCCGGGCAGGATTCGGCCGAGTAGTGAAATACTAATGCCTGGGCCCCAGTGCACAATCTACAATAATTGTTGCGCCAAACAGCTAGTGTCCGAGTTAAATGAAAGTCCGATTAATGCCGTCAGGCAGGCGCGTCGATAGCAACCGACTCGGAGGTCCCGTCGTCCAGGTGACGTACTCCGGGCCCAATGGCAATGCGGACGATCTTTGTCACCTACGCCGTCTACGGGAAACCCTCCCTGGCCCGGCGACTGGTTTTCTGACATGCCAAGCCAAGTACGACATCAGTCCAATTTTTCAGTGTAATAAGTCCCCGATTGATTTCAGTAGGCCTAATAATTCTTTAGCCAACAAAAGCCAAGAATAATTATTGTAATAAATCGCAGTTGAGTCAAAGATACTATATCCCCAGTGGCGGATCTAGGCATGATATCATAAAGGGGGGGGGCAACAATCCGAAGATGACGTCGGCAAAGCGTGCTTGTGTTTGCAGCAGAGACCCGAAAGTTGCGGGGACCGGTCTTGTAACCCTTCTGTTCAGAAAATCTGCTGTTGGACTAAAATTAAAAAAAACGGGAACG
>NMRA01000854.1:12245-67265 GCA_002633005.1 Phoronis australis
CCCCCCCCCTCCCCCCTAAATCAGCCCATGATCCCGTTAGGCTACTATAAAATCTGGTTGAGTGAACGGCCTACCGTCTCAGGGCTCCCCAGCCAGTGACTCGGTTTGGCACTGCCAATAGGTGGCAGCTTCCTCGACTCATTGAGACGTTGAACTCTTCTCCAAGTGGGCATATGTAGCTTAGCGTAGCCCTTCGGCTCGAGTCGTATATGGGGCTGACTAGACTGTTCTTTGCGATCTTAGGCCTGTTCGAGGTTGCACAAGTTATAGACCTGCCGTCTCCACGCTCAGAACAGAATAAATACTGAGTCAGTGAGTGGTGGTTGACCTCTGACATTGACTTTGTTTTCACGGAATTGCCCAAATAATGTCCCAACCTTTATTTTGTAATCTGTAACAGAATGTTGTGATTTAACTTGTGTATGCACCATAGCTTTTCAGGTTGATTTTAATACCTCAAATATTCCAGAAAAAAATTGAATTGGGAGATTGTCTGGTGATACTCCAGACCAGATTGTAAATGTTGTTAGCATGTATTTCCATTTCATTTGTCACCGTGTATATTCTTACAATGTTGCTGCTTTACATGTGTTGTTAGATTGTCTTGATTTTCTTGTAGGAAATGGCAACTGAAAACAACATGAAAGAGTCTGTGGCATCAGCCACGAAAAGATATTTTGTGGCCAAGTGTTTTACCATTGACAGTCTGAAGTCTTGTCAAAGGTCATCCCTGTGGGCATGTAAGGTTAGGAACAATCCACCCCAGCCAAAAGATATACTAACAGAGGCATTTAACAGATGTACAGAGGTGATTCTAGTCTTCAGTGTTAATAACTGTAGCGGTTGGCATGGGTATGCTACCATGGTAACAGCACCAGAATCCTCTAGTACATGTGATGAGGGAACAAGACCTTCTGGAATTCAGGATTCAGCCAGTTGTAACCGGTCTCCTTTTCTGGAAGGTATTTGGTATACATTCAAAATCAAATGGAAAACTCTGTTCCTGGATGAATTTGGTGAACAGTGTTTGTCCTTTAGGGACACTAAAGATTTGGTAACTACAGATCCACTTGTTGGTGTCAATCAAGCCAGGAACTTTGATGAGCTGTCACTTAAATCTGGTAGTCAAATTTGCCAGTTAATTGACAGTCAGTTTTCAACATTTGTGGCATTGAAAAATGATAAACTTCAGAATCAGTTGGATCAGAGGCCGAGGCAATTTCTTGACATTGCTGATATTCATCAAAGCATCGACCAACTGTGGAAAGCAGTTTTGCAAAAAGTTGGAAAACTTGGTCAGATACTTGTCGCATGTCCATTTGGAAGTCATAGGCAAGTTTTGTTTCATCTTTAAGCAGTGACCTTATTTTATGTTTTCTTGGTCTACTTCCAACCAGTTTTGAATAATTGCCAAACTGCTAAAATCCCATACAACAATAAGCAAGTCAAAGGTGTCATCTTCAATGTTTGAATAAATCAAGTCTGTAATATACAGTACTGTACGCACAAAAATAATTGCCAAAATGTTCATGTGTCATTTTTCAATGGCTGATTGTCCTAATTAAGTATACAAATGATGGGAACATTATAAAACTAACGTTGTTTTGTGACTTGAACATACATGGACTGCAAACCATTTTAGTAATGCACTAAAATATTCTTTATTCTTGTGTAAAAATTTTATTAAAATAGAATAACAGTTGTCAGCCATATTGTGTGCTAAATAAGTGACGAATTGGAGGAAATTTTGAAGCTGTCCCTTTAGTATGGCTTCAAAGTGGCATTGGCCTGCTCTTGAAAGGATGCTAAACCCCGTTTTGGTTATTTCAACCAATTCTCATTCTGCCATCATCTGCATCCCATCTGAGAGATTAAAACAAGATTCATCTGATATACATACCCTCTGTGTCACATATTGGATATTGGTAGGAGGTCTTTCCCTACAGTTGTCGTGTAACTCGCGTAGATCACGCTTGTCGAATTAGCAGGCTTTGTAAGAAATTTTCATATCTTGCTCCAAGTATTTGAGGGTTGTCAAGGGTTACAGGCTTCATTTTGTTTCAGAGAATTAAATGTGAAAGTTGTTTCAATATCTGTTCATATCCTTTTAACTCTGCTAAGTAAGGTATAAACAGCAACTGTACTAATTCAATTTCAAAATATCCTACACTACACTTACTAATCTGCATGCACCAGTCTTTAGGCCCATACAGCCAAAATAATGCATTTACCAAAGGAAAAAGTGTGGCCCTAGTGTTTCTCATGTAGGTTTATACACTGAAGCTTTGCAGCTGTTCCTTGCGTTAAACTGTATATTTTGGGTTTGTCAATTTTTACTGTCATTTGTACCCGTCAATGTGGACTGTTTTGTAAGTGCTGTTTAGTGCTGTTTTAGTTAATGTTCTCTCAGTGTTACTCTAGTGGTTCACATAAAGGTGCGTACGGCACCTAATTCGTGATGAAAATAGGTGCATGTTTGCATGTAGACACATGGGCCTAAATAAATGCACACACAGTAATTTGTGGTGTGAGCAAAAAAAGAAACAACCTGTGAAGGGATGTCTTTTACATCATTGGTGTGTCTCGCGGAAATATGGGACCACATCACAGTCGGTATTTTCTGGACACTAGCCAATGTTGATTTTCTCTGGACGTTTTTTTCCGCGAAAGTCTCTCTTAAAATCATTTTTCTACTTGCATATGTCATGCCACATTCAATTCAAAGGAGCTCATTTAAAGCGCTGGTCTCATTTTTCAAAATTAATCTGTTGTTGACAGCTCATAAAGATCTTCGACATTCCACAACACAACATTGCATTTTGACTACAATAATCCTAACATCTGAATGTTTCTGTTTTATCCCACTCATCACAATAACTTTCATACTCTATTGTATTGTGAAAGTTGTGTTATATTTTGAAGTCTCTGATCTGAGGTGACACTGATTACATAATTACATAGGGATGTATTGAAGTGCTTGACTGAAATCGAATAAGGCATTGGACATTCCAATTAAGCAAACAGTACAATATCTGTGTAGCTCTTCTACAGTATTGTTCTTTATGTTAAAAGATGGGCGTTATTTTGGTGTGAAACGTTATTTTTCTTTAAGTCTCCATCCACATTACAAGTGAACTGTAGGTTGTGTTGAATGTTGTCCACCAAGGGTTCTGTCACCATTTAGCAACACAATTTATTTAACACAGTTAAGCTCATAAATAGTTTGTCAAACGAGTGACAAGGAGGTGGCGGTTGGGTATCTGAAGGACAGTAAGGATTGTCCTCTAGTGGTCACTTATAAGGGTACTGCATTTTGAGAACCTGTTTTCTTCATTCAATAATGGGCATCAAACTGGTACTCCAAATCCAGGATGCCTGTTACTGTAAGTGACTGTCCATCGAGCTGCCCAGTGGACAGAATCATACATCAGCCATCACTGGTTGATCATAAAATAGCTGTGCATTCAATCTTTCATTGCTTAGCCTTGTGTTACAGCGCACTATCCGTTATCACCATAAATGTTGCACAAGAGCCAGTTGTAGTAAATTATTGTCAGGGTTTATGATGATACTAGGACTTGTTACTAACATGTTCACTGGCCACTTTTACAGGTACAACCTAGCCACTCCTGACAGTGACACTGACATGTTTGTAGTTTATGCAGCTCATACATCAGACCTGCTGGGATTCAGCCCTCCTCCTCACACTATTAAGGTGAGTATTACTCTTGATACTGCTGCAGGGTATATAGCTGTTATTCACAGCTAGCTGGCTTGACTAGGATGGTGTATGGTCTTGTGCCTCCGTATGCAACTGGACAACTTACAACTTAAGTCAGTTCAGTCTGAACGCAGAGGTCATTCTGAGAATATTTAAACCCCTGAATTCAGTGACATGTAAATTTTACCTCCTGTTGGTTTCAACTCCAGACTGCAGCGGTTCTTTAATCAAGGCTAAATTTAGCCAGCCAGCTCGCTGTATGAAGACTATCGTCAAAATACAGCTAGGTACCACTGTATGTTTTTCTTCCATAGACCCTGAAATTGCATACAGCCAGGGTAGTTCTGCTCGTCAACTCGTCGTGAAACCTGAATCAGTATGTAGAGCTAAAGACCGGACAGGGTCCATGCAAAGTCTGGGAATCAAACGATGCTCACAATTCCCGTTACAGGCATTTAAGTGGTAAACAATCTAATAAATGTCATTTTCTTGCGTAATCCTCTGCCTTTTCTAACGAAGGAAAGTTATGTCGTCATTTTGAAAACAGTACGCTCGTGACACGCACACGCGTCATTTCCTAAATTTTTGCGACCTCTCTCTCGAGAGATGATGATGATGATAGCTTGGCAGCAGCAAAATTTCTTCTGAAATTCGATTTTTCGGTATCAAAATTCTAAAAACTTATAATGAAGTGAAATCAGCTCTGATAATTTGTTATGACATGTACGGAACCTCGTGAAAGAAGATCAGTTGGTTGAAGAATTGTCGAAAAAAAGAAATTGGCCAATAGGCGATGCAATATTTCAAAGTGGCGAAAGCTGTCGCTAAAGTTCGATTTAACCGTTCAACTCCACCATTAGGTACTGAAAAGCCAAATTTTTGATGATTGCTAATTTCTAGATATGCCAAAAACCTACATTGTCTCTTGAATGTGCAAGTGCATAACTTACTATTCGTATTCATGCTCACATGGTTGTTTTCTTATTTCTTTAGAATCAAGATACAGAGTTTCAGGACTATACTATTTTAGAGGTACGCCGCTACTGTGAGCTGCTGATGTCTGGGGACCCTCGTTGTGTGGAGACCTTATTCCTCGATTCGTCAGTGATCTACCACGAGTCAAAGCAAATGGCTGCTCTCCGAAAAGACAGAGGTCACTTCTTGAACAAGTAAGTTCCAATCTTGTCAATTAAATTTCTATAAAAGAATGGAGTCTTTCCAGAGTTTTCAGCAAGCCAGTCCAGTCGAGTATGTGCTCACTGGTGGCATGCAAAGAAAATTTTATGAATTTATTCCCGGTGTGGTTACTCGGGGGGTGGGGGATTTACACTGTCAAACCCTAAAGCTTTCCCCAGTGTCATAGAAAATAGACACCTTAAATCTTAACCAAAAAAACAGAAAAGTTTCCACAACAATCTTTTCATGATTATTTAAACAAATGATTCTGTTTTTAGTACTTAATTGGGGAGAATGTCCCATGAGTGTTCTGTTAGAGCTTGCTACACTATCAAAACACCTTTTCTTTAATTTGGCATTGCCAATTGTGTATTTATTAGCTTTTTAACTGGATTTCACTTACTTCACTTATGGTTGTCAAAGTCTTATCTGCTTGTATACTCGGCCACTTGTTTGAGATAAGTGATGGACAGATGTTAGGGTAACAAATTAAGCTTGGTAGAAGTAAGTACAGTAATGGAAAAATAAAGTGTTGTCAGACAAAATACTGCTTGCTCATCATGACAGCTAAATTCTGTTACAGCAAACATGTCAGAGGAATGATAATCACTTTTATGGTGGCAGCACTTTATAGATTCGGAATGGATAACCCATTTCGCCAACGTTTCCGTAAATTTCTCATTCTCATTCATGAGAAGACTACTATGACAATCAGTGTGGTCTTACCAGAATGTTTTGGCATGTGCTGTAGCAAGGTATAAATATTGTCTCACTCCTGTTGGAGTTGTGGTGAGGCTGTAGTTGTGGTATAAAGGCGTAAGTCATGAGAATAAACTGAGCTTACAATTGTGGTGATAGTAAGCCAGAGTTTATCATCACAAGTTAATCGTGGGTATTTTATCCAGAAAGCGGCTCAGGTTAGAAATGTGACGTCATTGGAAGTGGGGTAAAAATCCGCCTTGCTACTATGACACAAATATTCATTAGTCCACAATTGTTTCGTATTCTAAGCATAATGCAAGGGATGATTCTATGAAGAATCAGAACTACTTTGATGTAGAGCTGTTTGACTCTAGAGTTGAAAACAATTCCTTGACTGCACTTAAAATTCCAGGTACGATTCTGTGTGGACAAGCGCAGGTGAAACCTGCTCTACAAAATCCCTAGACTCACACCTCTTGAGTTCCACTTGTGCACCGAAAGTGCTCCGTACACTATGACCAAACTTCAGTCCTAGGGACCAGATTCCAAGGGGACAGTTTTAGTCCATAGCTGGAATTTAGAGGTGTGACCATGGAGTCTGGTCCCAGGAACTGGAATTTGGTCATCATGTGTGGTGCATTTGTGAATTTTAGGGTTGCATGTTTAAGGATTTCTTGAGCGGGTTTTGGATTTGCTGGTCCAGGACTGGAGTGAGATTGCAGCTGTTATTTAGAGAGCGGTGATGCAATTGTTTCCACCCCTTATCATTTTCTTCAACTCATTGTTTGCCATCTCTCATATATGAAGTCTGGTACCGACGCAGACATTGTAAAAGTTTTTGTCAATTATATTATGGCATGGCCATCATTGTGCAGGCTGTGGCATTGATATGATATGGCTATTATTGTACAGGTTGTGGCACTGATATGTTATTGCTATTATTGTGCAGGCAGTGGCACTATTGTGATATGGCTATTATTGTGCAGGTTGTTGCACTTGTATGATATGGCTATTATTGTGCAGGCATGGCATTGATATGATATCGCTATTATTGTACAAGTTGTGGCACTGATATGATATTGCTATTTTTGTGCAGGCAATGGTACTGATATGATATGGCTATCATTGTGCAGCTGTGACACTGATATGTTATGGCTATCATTGTGCAGGCTGTGACACTGATATGATATGGCTATTATTGTACTGGTTGTGGCACTGATATAATGTGGCTATTATTGTGCAGGCTGTGGCACTTGTATGATATGGCTATTATTGTGCAGGCATGGCACTGATATGATATGGCTATTATCGGCAGGTTGTGGCGCTGATATTATATGGCTATTATTGTACAAGTTGTGGCACTGATATAATATTGCTATTATTGTGCAGGCTGTGGCACTTATGGCTAATATTGTACAGGCTGTGGCACTGATTTGATATGGCTATTGTTGTGCATACTGGCACTGAATGAAATGAGACTACTGTCATTTTCTGTCATTAAATAGACATTGATTTGGTTCTGTTGAAGACTTTGCCTGGAAAAGTATTTGAGAGATGCAACAGGAGCACGAGGCTTGAAGCAGATAGAGAAAATACATAAAGGTTCCTCTACCAAAGGGTCCACCAAACTGAATAAGCTGTTTTATATAGTCATTAGACTCTTGCAAAACGCACGGTGAGTTTGAATTCTTGCATTGTATAATGGGGTATTTCTTATAGCCTTTGTGCTATTTAGATATCATAAACAACACTTTGCAATTGTTTCCATTATGTGCAGCTAGGAAATCAGTCTTTGAAAAAGAGAAAAATTAGAATTTTGGCAATTATTTTTGTGCAGATTGGAGTTCTTTTCAAGAAGAGAAGTTTTACAATGAAATTGGTCGAAACTTGTTTTGTGGATGAGAAGTTATTTCTGGGTTACTTTGTAATTAACTTACAAATCGTTATTTGTTGAGATCATGCTCAGCATGTAAAATCACGTGACATGACAAATCAATTTGTAGAGAGCCCGATCTCAAGCAATAATCAGAGGCGGATCTCAGGTGGTTTACCCCCCCCGCATAGAATTAAATTAAAAAATGTCGCCAGGAAAACCAAATCAGCTGCAAACACCAAAGAAACCTACCGACCTTGTAATTTGAAACCGTATCCAGTTTGCCTAAGGAATAATTAGAGGCCAATTTTATGACTAGAGTGGTTAAGTCAAAAGTTGACTGTTGCAGTGAAAAGCTAGCTTAAAGCTGTTTTAAGTGAACAGTCAAGTTCGTTTATGGACTGTTCTATTAATTAGCATAGTGTGCACATGCAAGCACCATAGGATACTAATGGTGATTACCCACCTGTTTTGTGGAATTTCAATCTGGGGGAATGCGAACTTAAATAGCCATCGCAACTTTTCTCCTAAGTTTAAACTAACTCTCCAGCAACAGTGCATGTTCTCCGTTGGAAGCTTTTTAAGGCCACCATCATGTCAGACACAATCAAGTACTTTTAAAAGCTGAACATTTTTTACCGCTGCAGTCATCCTCAGAATGGCTAGGTGGACATGAAGTCATGCGATGACGTTCTCGCCTTTATTAGGGAAGCTGTCGAAAGCGTCATGAACTGTGACGTAGGTCAGTAACCCTATTTCTGGCATTTATTTACGTGATGCTGGTTTATGCTCACAATGTTTCAATAGAGAAACTAAAAATGAAGAGGTGAATGTTAAGTTCAACATGGTTGTCACTAAGACTTGTTTAGAGCCCTGGGCGATACATCTGATTTGGATGTTACTTTGGCGTGTAACAGTCGAATATTGCCTGCAATCATAAATGGATATTTTATCATTTTGCAGAAATATTGCCATGAAGGAAGATCTGACAGTTTTCCGACCATATGGCTCAAAAGATCGAGACTTGCTTATGTCAGTAAGAAAAGGAGAATTTGGATATGAAGATATGAAGATTATGACAGATAGGTGAGTGNATTGTGACAGATAGGTGAGTGCACTAGATTATGGCAGATAGGAGAGTGCACTAGATTATGACAGATAGGTGAGTGCACTAGATTATGGTAGATAGGAGAGTGCACTAGATTATGACAGATAGGTGAGTGCACTAGATTATGACAGATAGGTGCATGCACTAGATAATGACAAGATAGGTGAGTGCACTAGATTGTGACAGATAGGTGAGTGCCCTAGATTATGACAGATAGGAGAATGCACTAGATTATGACAGATAGGTGAGTGCACTAGATTATGACGGGTAGGTGAGTGCACTAGATTATGACAGATAGGTGAGTGTACCAGATTTTGATGCAAGTCTTTCTCACTGAACAGCCAGTAAGGGTTATCTCCTATTGTTTAGCAGACCACGCGGTACGGCAAAAAGGGATAATTTTGGCAAACAATATTTCATTGTCACAAGGTGTTTAAGTATGATTACTTTATTTTTATTTCTGTGCAGTTGTGCAGATAGTCTGTTGTAATGTTTTGAACATGAATGTTGAATTAAAGACTGTACACAGTTACTACCTTTTCACAAGAATGTACAAAAAGTTTGCGTTGGGGAAGTACATTTTTACTTGTAGTCTATAATTTTGACGTCTCATGAATAGCGATTCGAAATAACGTATTTAGCGTTTCTTGATATCAGAACAAATTTGTTTTGTTTACGTTGTCTTTGCACAGTAAACACCAACACTGAATTTATAAGCATCCTCACAGCTTATATTAACTGAATACTGGCCTATAAATATGCCGATATCCACTTTCGGAGGAACAGAAAAGCATTATCTTTTGTGCACTCGTGAAATTGACAATTGTGAGCAGTCACTTGCGCATAGCTTGAACTTGGTGTTTTAACTTGCAATCAGAGAAAGTTTAGTGATTAAAATAATATTTCTTTCCTTTTCAGAATGATAGAGGACATCCAAGGATATCAAATAATTGATGAACATGTAGATTTCGGCTTTCTAGAACAATGGTTGCTTGACATTCGCTATAAAGACTTTGTCTCATTGTACACTCCACCTTGATAATGTCTTAGCAACTTCTTGAATTATCTGTTTCAACATGTTGGGAGCGAACTGGTTAGACAGGAAAAAGAAAATTTATATGTTTGTTTAACTCAATGCTGACATATCTAGAATGGCATAATGAGTTGGGTCAACCATAATTTTTGGAAAAAAATTGTCTGCATAAGTAACAGTGTTTTCTTTTTGGTGGCTTGTCTGTAGGGGCTGTCCCCAAGACCCTAAGTTTGCCTACAGGGTGTGTCTTCCTAGGAGTGTTTCTTTCCAAGTACATAATGATTAAGAGAATGCCACTGCACATTCTGTGTCCATATCAACACACTGCATATTTTGTGTGCACATCAACACACTGCACATTCTGTGTGCATATCAACACACTGCACATTCTGTGTCCATATCAACACGTTGCACATTCTGTGTCCATATCAACACACTGCATATTCTTTGTCCATATCAACAGGTTGCACATTCTGTGTCCATATCAACACACTGCATATTCTGTGTCCATATCAACACGTTGCACATTCTGTGTCCATATCAACACACTGCATATTCTGTGTCCATATCAACACAGTGCATAAGCACCAGAAAGTGGATAGGAATCCCTGAAATGGTGACGAAGCTATGCCATGACAATAATCACTTTCATCAACTCGCAATTTTCCAGTCATATAAACTATGCTTGACTGCTGGTGAAATGTGTTCTGTACTTAGTTATCAACCATTTTGTTGAAGTAACCTCTCAAGCAATTAAGCCTGAAGAAACTGGCCTAAATTCAGCTAATATAAATATCTACGTTTCTTTCTGCATGGGTTGACAAAATTCTAGAAAATTTACAATTTTCATGGAACTTTTGTACAAAGGTACATTTAACCAGCAAAATGCCTTTGTTGATCCAGTTAGAATATAATGTGTAGTCTTTTATTTAATAAATAGTTGTGAGCCCCTATGGTTGCCTGGAGATTTCACGAGAATATAGCAACTTTCATTAAAATTTTAGCCAGTATAGCTCGGTAGTAGCCCTTCGTATACACAAACTTCGTTTTTAAAGACACTAGACTTTTTGTTAGCGAGCTTGATACTGGTACGTTCGTAATTTCGGGAAAAAGTCTCCTTTCTTCTGGTGTGGAGGAATGAAGTAACAAACCAAGAGACATAACAAATAAAAAAAAACAGTAGCTCATTGCTATATTTCGTGACTTCATGTCACGCCATCAGGCCAAGAGTGGAATGATAATATACAGAGCGAAATAAACGGTGAAATACACGTGACAGCATACAAGCAGAGAGCGTTAATGCAACACGGTAGAAAGCCCGCAACTCTAGTTCGCACTCGCTCTGTTTCTTAATCTTGGTATTTTTAAATGTTTCAAGCTTGTTTATCAAGTTTCAGTGTACCTTTGTGTCGCCAGAATCACACTTTTAAACCTTTCACAAACTTGCTAAAATCATCACGCTAGAGTTTTTGCTAGCATTTTCGCCAGCACTAAAACACCAGTAGGCCCTAATGNATCAACACACTGCATATTCTGTGTCCATATCAACACAGTGCATAAGCACCAGAAAGTGGATAGGAATCCCTGAAATGGTGACGAAGCTATACCATGACAATAATCACTTTCATCAACTCGCAATTTTCCAGTCATATAAACGATGCTTGACTGCTGGTGAGATGTGTTCTGTACTTAGTTATCAACCATTTTGTTGAAGTAACCTCTCAAGCAATTAAGCCTGAAGAAACTGTCCTAAATTCAGCTAATATAAATATCTACGTTTCTTTCTGCATGGGTTGACAAAATTCTAGAAAATTTACAATTTTCATGGAACTTTTGTACAAAGGTACATTTAACCAGCAAAATGCCTTTGTTGATCCAGTTAGAATGTAATGTGTAGTCTTTTATTTAATAAATAGTTGTGAGCCCCTATGGTTGCCTGGAGATTTCACGAGAATATAACAACTTTCATTAAAATTTTAGTCAGTATAGCTCGGTAGTAGCCCTTCGTTTACACAAACTTCGTTTTTAAAGACACTAGACTTTTTGTTAGCGAGCTTGATACTGGTACGTTCATAATTTCGGAAAAAATCTCCTTTCTTCTGGTGTGGAGGAATGAAGTAACAAACCAAGAGACATAACAAATAAAAAAAAAACAGTAGCTCATTGCTATATTTCGTGACTTCATGTCAGGCCAAGAGTGGAATGATAATATACAGAGCGAAATAAACGGTGAAATACACGTGACAGCATACAAGCAGAGAGCGTTAATGCAACACGGTAGAAAGCCCGCAACTCTATCGCACTCGCTCTGTTTCTTAATCTTGGTATTTTTAAATGTTTCAAGCTTGTTTATCAAGTTTCAGTGTACCTTTGTGTCGCCAGAATCACACTTTTAAACCTTTCACAAACTTGCTAAAATCATCACGCTAGAGTTTTTGCTAGCATTTTCGCCAGCACTAAAACACCAGTAGGCCCTAATGTGGACGGTCACATTTTCTGTCTCTAGTTCAAATTAGTACACTGTACTTCTGTAGGCAAACGCTCACATCAAAGGACACATCTGCGCTGGGGTAAGAGGTCTTTGTGTGTCTTGGCATTAAGCAATTGATAGCAAAGACTAAACCTGTTTTGCCATCAAAGTTTTGGCAAAAATGACGTACCTTTTGGCATAGCTATTCCTGTTTAGGCTGTAGCAATGTGATACTGGTGTCGTTCCCTTTACTCAAGGTCGTGGGTGTGAGTCTCACTGGGGAATACTGCTAGACGGGCCCTTGAGTTAGGCCTCTACCTCGATTTTATTTATATATTAATAAGGAATAGTTGTGTTGATATTGGGTGGCGAAGTGAGTCTCGTGGGTTCTGGCTTGGGTCGCCTTAAAGTGTACACAACATGACTCTAGTACCTCAAAATAAATTTTATTATTATATCTTACTTGATTTCAGTTCCTTTAGTGCACAGCTCATAAAGAAACACGCAAAAATTGAAAAAAATAATAATTATGTACAACGTCATGGGTTGAACCCAAGTCGTTCGCAATACCGTTCGGATCAGAGACAAAGTGTATAGAGTGAAGAGAATGCAAAGTACATTTAGCGTCGAGAAGGTTCGTAGAGGGATCAAAAGATGTGTTTCCGGAGGCTGCAGCAACAGCAGCCAGGGGGAAAACGTCTCGGTGTTCCGAAGGACACCAAAGTTGCGCAGAAGTGGCATGACTTCGTGCGCCGAACGAGAGTGTGGGACGTCATCGTGGACCAAGCGATTCGGTCCGGGGCCACTCTGTGTTCTGCCCACTTTGAGGACTCCTGTTTCGACTCCAGTCACATGAGACGTTACGATGAAGGCCTGGTTCAATAAAGGACAATATTTATCATTCAGAAACATCAGCTCTTAATNATTTTGCCGTTTCATGGGACAGAATCATTTCAGTGGTCATTTGAAATGAAAGCAAAAACGAATCGAATGTTTATATATTGACGGTGTTTTTAAGATAAGCAATGAAAATGCTCATTTCGGTTGACCCCTGCAGGAGTAACAACATGGTGGTCCTCTGATCCCGTGCCCTAACACGAGTATTGAGATAGAGTGTCGATTTGTGCTATGGAATTGATGATAAACTCGTCACACTGGACATGTGAAAGATAGCTTTCCTTTAATTTCACCATATTCAAATAATTTACTTGCAAAAAATGAAATGTCATGGAAACCTTAGTCCGAGCAAAGTGCCTGTACGTATATAGGGGCCTCCGAGCAATTCAGACATCGTTCTTGGTGTTCTCAGTGGTACTGAACAAATCCGTGGTCAAAAAATGAATTTGAAGTTCTCAGTGGTACTACACAAATCCGTGGTCAAAACATAAATTTGAGTCGGATCATTTACGGCCATGAGCCTTGTTATCGAAGTCGCCGTACGTCACAAAAAATAGGCCTACTCGTCGTCATAAAATTACTGGCCGGCGTTTGCGATAAGCCGGGCTAAATCAAAGTTATACGCTTCTTGGAAGGAACGCTGGTTTATTTCGGTACCGCTTTGATAAAGAAACCGTATATTTAGTTGTTAGAATTTCTCGGCCGAGTTTGCTCTCGGGCTCCCCTGTACCTCGACAGCAAGCCTATGGCGTCAACAGTGGTTGTCGATCATATAAACTTTAGGCCTATAATCATTACACTCTTCTATACTTTACATCAAATTATGATGATGATGATCATGATGACGGATGATATAACAGCAACTTTATTTGAAAAAGAGGCCACCGGCTCACGTACAGCTCGGCACAATAGCAATGCATACACAGCCATCAAAGATTTAATATTTCGTTTCTAATAATCATTGCCCTTTGCATCTACATTGAAATGTTTTTTTAAAAGGTGTTTGTTACTCTCGAGTTAAAAAGAGACCTGATATTGTGGCAGGCGTGTTACCTAAATCTGTTTCTTAAATTGCCAAAAGTAGACAGCGTAACATAAAATGCTCTTTTGTTTCAATCTCCCCGGTACAAAAGTTCTTTCACTTCGGGGGAATAGGCCTACCATTTTTCAATTTCTAATCTGTGTGTTAGTTGAACATCTAATGATCGCTATGAAAAGTATCTGCTGCTCGTCGATCGTTTTCCCCATATAAATACTTTTTTCAAGACAAGTCAGACTTAACTCCTCTGTAAAATTCACACTTGTTTGCATTTTCTACTACCGAGAACCAATTTTGAAAGTTAACATCTCTTAGCCTTTGTTTGAACCGAATATTGTTCACCGACTCACTGGTTCAACCGTACATGACCATTTTGGGCAGCAACTATTCTCGTACATCTAACAAAAATATTCCAATTTCAGTATGACGTTCATGAAATATGTTCCGTAGTTTCATCATGCTGCTTAATTGTGACACTGAAACCAGCAGCAGCTCAATGGAGTTGAGTGAGTGAGGTAGGCCTTAGCCTGACGTCAATGTCCTCGTACAATTTTGGCCACGATATTGTCAACCGAAAACTTCCGCATCATTGTTCATTTTCAAATTGATTTGTTAATGTTTAAAGTAGTTTGATTTTCACAAGCTGCAATTCATAATTTGCCGAGCTTGCCTCGGCGGTCCACCCGCCACTGACAGGCCCGCCAGGCTGCGCTTACCGCTCACTCCAGACCGATTCTTGAGACTCCGCCCACAACTATGATGTCATTTCCGTAATCCGGAGGGTCATGACCCTTGACGGAATTGTGGGATACAACTAAAGTGTATCACATTTCGGACGTATTAAAGATTTCAATTGAAGTCAAAATTCAGTGTTTTAAACGACATACAGTGGAAGATTTCTTTTTTATTCATGGCGGATGACATATTCAAGGGTAAGACACAATGCCATGTTGGAATTCTGACTGGATTTATGTGTGATCGTGCAGGAGCTATGTTCAAAGTTTTCTTTAAAAATGGTCACCGACTCGAGCCAAGCGTTGATAAGATCATAAACAAGCACTTGCTAGTTTGTCTATTTCGTTCACTTTGTTTAAGTTCATTTCCTGACAAGCATATTTCTCTTACAGCTCCGAAGGCAAAGCGAAAGAATGATTTTCACGTAAGTAACACCGGGTATACATTTCATAATTTACCTTTTTTCAATCGGCTACCCAAGTTCGGCCATTTGCATTTAATTTGCACTCGGTGTGTTTTCAAATTTGTCATGAAAATGAAAACGCTCTATTGGCTCCTGAAAATGTTGTCGCTCAGTGTTCGTTTTCTTATTCAGCATAATAAATTAACCTATTAATGACTATTTCTGGGAGGACTTGTGAACTACTATTGAAATTAATATCTAAGCCTACCATGGAACATTCAGCTTGTCAAGCATCAATAAGTCACCGTTTCATGGAAGTTAACGATTTGATAACAACGATGACATCATGTTTCACATTGCAACTGGTGAACAATGCTGAAGATCTTGTTAATGTGGAGATTTCACAGTTTCCCGAAACGAGCAATTGATCATCACAATCAAACGATTAAATATACAATAGACCTCTAAACTCTCAAAATACGAGTGGAAAAAGTAAAATACAATTAGAGAATTGGGCTTACTCTTGTAGTTGAAGGAGCACCGAGCAGATGTTCAGCTGTTTTGTCTTTTGGTCACCACTTATACAAGCCCCTGTTCTGAAATACAATTATTCGAGTATATGCGTGCAATTTGTTCAGTTCAGTTGTGTTTTCGAAGTGACATTTTTCCCTGTGTCAAGTGCTGATGCAGTTCTACTGGTTAACAAATGCAAGTAATTGCATGTATCCCCTTGATACCCATGCAGGCATGGTCCAGTGAGAAGAAGCGCAGAACGAAGGAAGACTTCTTTACCTTTTGCAACATAGTTTTAGCCTACACAAACTATGAGGCTTCCAGACAAGAGGTGAGCGAGATGGTTTAGTTGTGGGTAATAGTTGCATTTTGAGAACCAGTTTTCTCCACTGAATAACGGGCATCAAACTGGTTCTCAGAATCTGAGCATCCGATTATGGCCTAGTTCTGCACGATGGTCAGCCATCTCATGTTACTGTAGACTCACCACTCAAACATTATGCTCAGCCTTGAACAGACTTGAATCATGTTTAGAAATCGAGTTTGAGCTATGTTTAATGAGCCTGGTCAGTTTGTTTCATGGGAAGACAAATGATTAAAATATTTTTCCAGATTGGTTGTTTTTTTTTGCTCTTAGAATATTAGTGACATGCGCTTGGCAATTGCCTCAAATCTCGCATTTAACTGTTAGTTATTTTTGTTGAATTATAATGTATGAAGACTCCATGCCCTGTTTTAGCTGTGTTTGGTGTTTTGCCTTAGCAGAATTCTGTTAAGCATGTCATTTGTATTAACATTTTCGATTGTGAATCTTATAGCCTCTGCTGCAGGAATAGGGTTTCAATGATATGAAGTATTTTGATGCCTTTAGTATTCTGATGGTAGCTTTAGGAGACTTGATATTCTCTAGGTAGTGCCCCCTTTGTTACACCTGAATAGATTGAGAGTAGGAAGTAGTTGGTGGGGGCATGAGGTGCATTGTGTGATGAGTGCTCTCATGACTTATCTGAATGCAGCCATTTCAACAGGAAGGACCTTTGCTTGACTTGGGACATCTAGGGAATTTCAAGTTCCCTCAACACATGTGGACTGGCCAGCTGATTGACATTTTGACCTGAAAGTCAGGAATTTGCGTTAGCGAATCAGAATTTAAACCTGGGAGAAATTATTGACATCAGTGAATTTATACAGAAAATGTTTTGTTCTATTAGCCGTGTTCAATCGTGTCTATGTTTCAGGAGATGAGATCGGTGAATAATTCCAGCCCTCTGGGTAGTGTTGGTAGTTCAGTAGACAGTTACAGTTCCGAGTCGAGTCTCAGTTCGATGAGTCCATCCAGTTCATACTGTGGGTTCAGTGATGATGTGCCCTCTAGTGGTCGTCTAGTGCCTAATTCAGGTATGTCTTATGTTTAATCCTTAAAAGGTTAAGTGACCATATGTTGTCTGAAGTGAATGGTGTTGAAGGTTACCACTGGATAATTGTACGTCAAGTTTCTACATTGTAGAATTAAAATAATTACCAAACATTTAATCAGGTTTCTGATCCACTCTCACTTGAGTGATCAATTAAAAGTTTCAATGCAGATTTGTTTGTAAAACCTGCTTGATCCATTATAGGATTCAGCTAAGCCTTCCTCAACTTGGATTTATTGTTTTCATACCTGGGCAAAATGTCCTGAGCAGTAGGTAGTCATAACTTTGGCAAAACATAATTATTGATGCTTTAAGCTATTCAATCTTTAGTGGTAAAGTTTTTGTGTTACAAGTATCACAGACTGAAAATGTTTTGCACAAGCATACGCAATACAAAGGTCATCAATGTTATGCAATGATTTTATAGTTTTGATCAAGCAGCATAGTTATCTCAGGATGATTTACGTCAGTCTGTAGTAAGGGTTCCCCAAAATGCATACAGTCCAGCTTAGAAATTGTTATCATTTTTCAAAGACTATACTTCATTGTTTTGATTGTTCAACATGTTGCCATGTATGTTATGTTGACGTCTGTGAAGTGCAAACCTGGAAAATAATATCTTAAATCTTGTTATTTTGGTTGATAAGTTTCACATATATAAAATTCCACTTTTCTGCCACTTTGTGTGTCTAATATTTGTTTAATTGCTGACTATTTAGTTGTGTCAAAATATGGTTGGCCACTTGTATGAGTCTTGATCGTCATCGGAATTATAAAACAACAAAGGTTCACCATTTCCTGTCAGAATTTCATACGCGCCTAACACAAATCCAATGAAAGCTCAAAAAAAAAACAAGTTCAAAAAACCATGAATGGTTCTTGTATTTCTTGATAGCAATTAAAGCTTCCTGCCGTTGCAAGTTCGCATCACATCCACGATGAAACATCAAAAACTCCTTTGGGGAAAATCATAAGTTACAACTCATGGAACTTACTGTAAAATGATTTTACCCGACATTGCCGAGATGCAATGCCAGGAAAATTATTTTACAGTAAGTTCCAGAAGTCGTGATTTATAATTTTTGCATCCAGTTATTCACCTAGATGAATGATGGTGACCACCATCTAACCCAAAACTCTCCTTTCTAGCCATCATGTAATGTAAAAAGATTTTCAAAAGATTGTGATGTGTTCTCGTTATTCCTTTGTAGATGATGAAGAGGGTTTGATCACTTGCTTCTGTATGAAGCCGTATGGTGGTCGCCCAATGATTGAGTGTTCGTCGTGCCTTACCTGGGTTCATCTCTCTTGCGCAAAAATCCGCAAGAGCAATATTCCGGACACTTACGTTTGCCAAAAGTGCAAAGATGCACAGGCTAACCCCCGCAAGTCCAATAGACCCAGAACTGAAAAACGACGAGACAGTTCATAGCTGTTTGCTCGGGACGTCCCGTTGTTCATGTAAATATAATGTACATAGCAGAGAAACCCACTTTGTGATGATAGCAGCCGTGATGAATGGAAGGAGTGCAAGACCATGGTCTCTACTGAGTGGTTGCAAGATATTAAAAACCATCAATGCATCCAATCTACTGATTTTCCGACTATTTCGCGTCTTTTACCTCATTTTACTTGTCACAGAACATAACTCCATACATTCAAATATGAGAACCCAGAAAATTGTGTGTCCACAAAGTCTGTCCATAACACTGCTAGCCTTGTGCATGTTCACGACAAGTCCTCTCTTTAGCACTGCTGGCCTTGTGCATGAACAGCATCATGTGATCAAGCGACTGTCGGGGGTCAGAAGGTCACTATGAAATACTGTTAAGTACTACAAGCCCATCAAAACTTCAGTTGCTGTTAGTACAACATTTTGTCACTAATGTGTAGAGTTTGTTCATCAGTCTTAAATGGTAATTTTTGGAATGAAATTAGCAACTGTTGCAAAAAATATTCATATCAAGAAATGCAACGCATTGACAGCCTTTAAAGGTTTTCTTGCCAATTTTAATATTTTCATTAATTTTTTCACTCAGTGTTTTTGCTCATTTGTCACTTGTATCAAGTACTCCTGTAGGTGTAATTTATTTTTTTTCAGGTGAAATTAGTAACTGCTTTGAGAGTGTCTTTATTTGAGGAAATTTTGTTTGACTGTTAAATGTAAACTATTTTTGATTTTTTAGAATTAGGATGCGGCACAGATAAAATGTGTCTATATACTCTTTCTGACCAACGTGTCTCCGACACCAGAGGAGCATCAATGTAAATTAGCAAGTTAGTTGAACCTTTCGAACTGGCTTCGGTGGTTAACACTGGACTTGTTGCCAGTCCATGATCGCATCATCGAAGTTATTGCATGACTTATTACTTACATAATTTTTTGAATATTAACAATCATGTCCGTGTGGATAGTAAATGAAATGAAGTGCTTATAGCAGCGGTATGGTGAATAGTTGATCATATAATGACACGATGTGTGCTATTTTTAGCTGTGACATCTGCCGATAGTTCCAGCAACGCCAATTAAGTTAACTTTCACACCGCATCTCAGCGTTGATGCTCCGTTGTTCAATTCTGTTTAGTGTGGAGTTAACTTGCACTTATTTTTGATCCAAGACTGAAGTCAACTTTTCATACCAACTGACGGTCTCGTTAACATTGATGCATTGACGTTGGTCTGAAAAGCTTTTATCTTATTGTGATTAGCTGAATTTTCAGGCTGTTTTACTGATGTAAATATTTGAATGTTGTTAAGAAACGATGCAAGCTTGTAAGTTAATGCGAGCCTTGCAATGCCAAAAAAGCATAGTTTGTTCTGGTCTTGAGCTGCACAAAGGCACGTTAACTGGGGTAAGCAAGGTTTGAAACGCCGTGATTTGCCAACCCATGAGTAAAAAGAACAAGTCCCGCATCATTTTGCTCGTTTCAGGTGGATTTTGTGTTTTGAAAAAGTAAGAAAACCACCACCAACTCTATTAAAACACAGCTGTGCTTTTTTGGGCTAACAGTCTAAAGTTTGGTTTGGAACTGTAAGTGCTTGCTGTACATGTGTGTATTTAGGTCCCTGCACCTATTATCTGACATAAAGTGTTTTTCAAAGAAATTCTTGTACTCGAATGTTTGTTATATAGGACAATATGATACAAGTGCATTTTAGTTTTCACATTTACAATGTTGATGAATACAACTGCACTTTGTATAGCCTAGATTATGTTCAAATAGCATTGTTGCTTAGTTCCTGCTGTACATTAGCATAGTTAGGAGCATGCAAATACATCCTTATGATCAATTTTTTGGAACAAAATTACGGTAAGTCAAACTGAAGTTTTATCTTAAAATTGACCTAAATTTAAGGTTTTGTTGTAGCTAAGTCAGTTTTCTTGGAACGGGCCGGAATTCAGCTACTACCTGCAAAAAATGGTTTTAATATTTTCATATTTCCAAAGATGAACAATTGAACAAAACCAATGTGTAATGTTAACGCTTCTGGAGGGAAGAGATTTTTATCATTACTGACGATTGTCATGGACACTTTATAAATCATGTATTGAACCTTCTTAAACATGTGCGCATGTACATGTATGTTTAGGCACACCAAGTATATTCACAACATTCCACGACTTGCCAGATAGCCGAGTATAATTTTTAAATTTGTGTGCTGACATGTTCAGCATCAACTTCAACTACGGTTCTACTCAAATGGTTTGCCATAAGGCACATGAGTCTAGTTTTGGATATAGGCATGGCTTCGAGTACCGGTGCATGGACCTAAATCGTGCATATACGCTATGCTATTGTCGTCTTCCTATATTTTCTCTGTTTTGTCAGCTTCTCAGAATCTCAATCAAGACTTGGGAATTTGTTAACAGAAAGTTGCACTTTGTCCAACAGTTTATAGGTTCAGTTTGTTGGTCAGCAAAACTTATTCAGTGCCCCTCTTCATTACCAGAATTAAAGAATCTTGTTGCTTCACTATGATTGTTTGCGAGAACGGTAAACCAGCTAACATTTCGATTAAACATGGCATGCATAAGTTGTATTTCCTTGCCATTTTTGTAATGTGTTTTGGTATTTTCTAAAATATTTGTGATGCAGATTTGGTTATCTCAGTTTGTATATAAGTCTCACTATTTAACACAGCAACTTATGAAAACCTAAACTTTTATCATTTGCATTGGTCACAACTGTTAAACATTGTTCAAGACTGTCACACCAAGGTAGTTCTTCATGTGGTCTTGAAAAGGGGACAAAACCAAGTAATGACCAGCTAAGTGTTTTGCAATTGAAACAAGAGCATTATGGGCAGTGTTGCACTTAAGGAACTTCTCATTTTCTCTCATTTCCTCCTGTTGTTGAGACTTGCTATGACTTTCTAAGAACTAGTGTGCTGTGACTTGGCCTTAAGATATTGCCTTGTGAGATGGATTTACCAGTGCATGCACACACCCAGGGGGACTCGGGAGGCTCGAACGAACCCCCCACTTTGGTGAAGTGGGCAAAAATGTCTGCCTCAGAGAAACAAAAACTCCGAAAAAAGTAGAAAAGAGACAAAAGACCACTTAAAAAGGCAGGAATTACCCAAATTCGGCAAATGCACAATTCATAGCTCAGAACGTAACCCATGAATCTTATTAAAAGGTCCACAATCTCAAAAATTGGACCCCCCATTTTTTAGGCTGGGTGAGCATATGCAGTGAGTATCTTTTCTGTACTAGCCAAGCCCAGTATTATATTGTATATAACTATGTTGGTATGTAATGTCGCATGATCCTTTCTTATTCATGTTGTTGACATGCAACAATTGCGTCAACAGTCATGAATGACTACTTTTTTGTTCCACTTAGTATAAGGGCCGGTTAAGACTTCAGTCTGAAATTTGGTCTTGCGCTTCCACTTAACAATTGCTAAATAAAAGTTTAGCAAAGTAATTGCGTGCATCACAGTATAAAAGTAATTTACAGATTGAAATAACCTCAGTAACTGGCAGTTATGTGTATATTCTCAGAGACCTAACACTGTTGCCTCAAGTAAGATTTATTTATTTTTCAGAAATAGTAGTGTGGATACCATACTTCTGACTTCACTTTTCCATGAAACTGGTCCTGAGTGAAGCAGTGTGGTCTTCAGGGGAATTTTAGCTACTGACAATACAGGCCAAAAATATTCAGACAAAATGACTTGGGATTTCAGTGACATTACAGCTGGGCAGAAACCAAATTAATCGTCAGAATGACTGTCAGAGAATGAAGGGGACCAGGAAAGTTGGTAAGGTGGCCGAGTCATTCTTCAATTAGAATTTTGCCCCTCAATAGTTATTACCAGCCATCTGTACTGTTAACAGATTTAGCATGAGTGGGGAAAATGTATTTTGTCTGATTAATTTTGGTTTGTACTCTATTTTATTATATAAACCGATTTCAGTTGAAGCTAAGGATAAGAGCACAATAAATTTGCTTTGGAAGACCCAATACTCTAATGAAGAAAGATGTTACACAGAGGTCTCTTTCAGGAAAAGTGACAATAAGAGTTAGTCAGAAATTTGGCCTTGTGCTCCGCACAATTATTTCTGAAAAATAATTATATCTCTTTCTATCAAAGGAATTGTCTCTGAGAATTTACATTACACGTAACTATTAGTTAGTGAGGCAATTGGTAAAAATTATTTTTGATGTGCTATCAATTGGATAAACCGTTATTCATTAATTGTGAAATGAGAGCGCAAGACCAATTTCTTACCAAGTCTCAAATCACAGTTCTGCAGTAGCATTACATTAATGAACCAACACTGAGATGATGCAATTTTTGGATTGTACCACAAGAGCAGGTCTCTAGGAATGGTGTGCAGAATACTGTCCTTCGATTAGGAGATTGTTTTGAAACTGTTCTGGTTTTTTCCCCCGTGTCCGATTTATTTCGCCTACTGGTTGATACTTGTGTCGCAACTGTTTAATAGTAAACAAAACTTGTAAGAGCAACATTACAATTATTACATGACTTGAGTGTGAAATCAATATGATTGTACATGTCAAAAAATTACCAAATGTTCGTACTCTATTATTTTGTACATAGTTGGAAAATAAAATGCTATTTTCTTGAATCTTTGTCGTAACCCGTACTCAAGAGCATCGTTTCCTGTTGCTTCTTTACTTTTCAGAGAAACTAGAATATTCCCAGCTTCTGTAATGCTCGTCTCCACAAAATTAAAAGTACCAGTCGAGCAAATTATTGGATTGGCCAATCACAGTCCTGCACTGCTTTCCATGTTAGCTCATTTAGTTTCTGCTTGTCTCCCAATTAACCTTGAATTGTATTGTATACGGTATACGATAGGTCTTTGGATAAACAACAGGAGGTGATAATCCTGCCAATTAGAACAACACGCGGCATGTAGACATCGATGCTTTCTCAATCCTGCAACTTTCTGACAAAAGTGATTTCAGCTGTTTGGCTCGTATGGATCTGGAACTCGCCGAAACACAGCCAAAAACTTGTCACCTTTATTCCTAGTCACCTTTTGACCTTCCTCGGTACTTTCGTACAATTTTTCCACCACAATGTCGTCAGTCTGAAATGATTGATGAGGTAGAAAAGTAACAGATGGAGTAATATGGTGTTCTAACAATAAATTACGTAAGAAAATAAAAAGTCCCACACCTGCACCATGCATCCCGCACCATGCATCCTACACTTGAACTATGCATCCCACACCTGCAACATATGTCCCACACCTGCACCTAGTATTTAACAGTTAATATTTAAAGACGCAATAAATCTGCCACAAAGAAAACTCAATTAAGACCGTTTACTGCATAAAATGGCATCGGATGAGAAACATTTTTTTGTTTTCAAAGAATTGACAATTCCTTATTCCTTGAAACTATGCTTGGTGCATAAAATGACATGCCTAACAAGTTAGAAAGCATGGCCTCGAGCAATAACCATCTATCAGTTCTTTGAAAGCCCTGCAATCACCTGAAGATTAATAAGGGAACAATTTGAGAACGGCTTCTTAACAGTAAGTGTTCTCAATCAAAGTTAAGTTTTTGTGATGGAAGGCAAGTTTAGAGTAACTTCAAATCAATTACACGTAATATTTCTTGATGGAGTAGCATCTGAGCCTGGCTAATGACATTTCACTTCAAAGGCGCCAACATTTTCCTCTACCTAAGCAACTAAGGCAAGTTACGACAGACACACTGTGGTGAAAACTGAAAGCTGTGTAAATGAAATTATTGACTTTGGTAATTCTTCACTTAAATGAACAAAATAATTTAAAAAATTCCCATCTTCCTATTTTTCAAAAGCTGATTACCGAGCTGCAAATTAATTCACATGATGGAAACTTTGAAAAAATGTTGTCATTTGCAATAGGTACACTGGGCACTACAAACTAAGCTAGCAATAGGCAACAGCACTGATCCTTATTTTTGTTGAGGAATTTGGCAAAACTTAAATATCAGTAGTCGAAGTGTGTACGGAGCAGGTGACAAATTACCATGGTATTTATACATGGTTACCCAATGCACACTGTAGCGTTCACTACTTACCAGCTGATCATCAGGTATTCGTTCAAACAAGGGGAACTTTGATAAATGTTTCACCATCCATTCATGTAGGTCTTTAACATCCGTAATTGTATAAACTTTACCCTAAAATAGCAAAAGTTGAAAAATTGGTGATCCAATTACAAACAATCTTATAATGAATTAATATAAAATATCCAAAACTTCCTTAAGAGCTTCTGTGAACTACATCACCTGCCATGATCCTCCATCTTTGTAACCCAGATTGCTAACTGAGTTTGTCATTGTTAGGGACAATGCCCAGTGCACAAAATGACCATTTCGGTCAAGGCAACTTGTTGTCAGAGCCTATATGTGAAACATTAAAGCAAAACATGAATAAAATCAGAATTTTTCAGAAAGAATGCAGGAGTCTAAATGTGTGCATACACACATTAAGAGTAACATTACTATATCTGATTATCCAGCATTAACTTACATCTACACGTAAGCAATACGCATACTCCGCACACAGCGTTGGACTGATGATTCTCCATTTATGTTTGGTTTTCTTAAAATGTGGATCAGGGAAAAGGAAAAACATCTTGCTGAGCTGCAAAGGAAATGGAGAGTGAAAAGGTCAAGGTCATAATGAGAACAAGTATATATTAAGAAAAAACAAGTCACGTTTTACAGTACTACACCCCCATTCTGGTTGACATGTATTCATGTCATGCATACATCGTTCAAAGCATCATTCATGGACAAACCCTCGATCACTTACCATTGTTCAGTGAATAAGAAATCCTGAAATTATCACGACTGGTATTAACATTGCATGAAAAATAAATATCAACCGTTGATTTCTTATTGACCATTCATATTGCATCATAATATTCATGTGAATTCATGAAAATGGTTGACATGAATAATTATGATAAATTATGATTAATCAAAATTGCCTGTGTAGTCTCACAGACAAGTTATGGTGTTCCTAATTAAATGACCAAGTACAAAATCAGTCACAGAGTGTACTGGAAAGATTCAGTGGAGTGTTGGCTAGTGTGTTGGAGAGATGCAGTGGAGTGTTGGCTAGTGTATTGGAGAGATGCAGTGGAGTGTTGGCTAGTGTATTGGAGAGATACAGTGGAGTGTTGGCTAGTGTATTGGAGAGATACAGTGGAGTGTTGGCTAGTGTATTGGAGAGATACAGAGGAGTGTTGGCTAGTGTGTTGGAGAGATGCAGTGGAGTGGTGGCTAGTGTATTGGAGAGATGCAGTGGAATGTCAGCTAGTGTATTGGAGAAATGCAGAGGAGTGGTGGCGATTACTAAAACCAAATGTGTTTACATTATGCCCTTGGCAGTTATGTACAGGGTTTCATCCAGCCTTCTGGTCAAAGAGAGAGTGGGCTTAGAAACAAGTGATGTGCGTCCTGTAGTGGTGGGAATTAGAATGAAAATTCTTCAGAATCAATTAATCAGAAACCATTTCCAATTACTCGATCTTAACTTAGTTTTGAGTGACACTGTGACAGAGTGCTAGTTAGGTTGTTTGCTATGATAAAGAATGAGACCAGATCAAAACACAGAGGTGCTGTTTCTCTTACGAACAACAGATGGTACTGCACTACAATACCAGATGAAGATTTGTGTGTGGCAAAGGTGACGTTGTCCCATTTGTGTGACTTTTTAATTTTTTTTAGAAATGAAAGGCGATGATTTGTATGCAGACAAGGAAAAATCATCTCATTTACAAAAAAATTATTTTTTTAGATAAATCACAGAATCAATTTTACTGGCTAGTCATCAATTTCAAGTCAACATTTCTCTTTTGCACCAAAGTTGGCAACAAGTCCTCCCTTGTTAAAACAGTAACTTTTGATATCTATGCGTACGGGCACATGGGCACGTTATTTTGTTGGAACTGTTTCATAACTGTACCTGGCCCTTGCTGAAGAAGTTGGGCAGATATTTCATGGCATTTGACCTGATGCAGGCAATATTCTGGTACATCCCTGGGTGCAAGGTACGTAGTGCCTTCACTCGTTCTTGGACGTAAGCAGACACCTTCACTCGAATCTCCATACCGAGCATCAGTGTGTCAGGAAATATTGGGGAGAGCGTGACTGGAAAAGACAATGTGTAACTATGATGAAACAAACTTTTAAGAAAAAGACTGGAATTATTCCAGTGGGAGACATACTATGTTACATTAGTACCAAGTGAAAAATAAAACACTTTAATATCCGATCTGCTGTGTTCAAAGTGTTTTATTTATTGTCGATGTTATTAATTTGAGATGACTCTTAACAATATTGCTGAATAAACTCTTGATAAGATTTGTTTTTACTCTGGTCTTTTATTTCTGAAGGTTAGTAAGAACTGCTTTCAGTCTGTGAAGTCATTTGCCTTCAGGTGTAGAATGGACTGTAGTTCATCAATTAGATTTACTAGTTTTGGATTTATGTACTCACTTGCACTGAAACACAAAACCTTGCCTCTAATCACGCCACAAGTTTTCTGTTAAAATCAGGCTGCGACCTTCATAAACCAGAAGTTACAGTGGCAGTCACACATACTTTTGCATGTCATCCATGCATAGCTAGATGGCATTCTCAATGATTCAGAATTTAATAACATTTCAACAATGACTTAAGGTTATGTTGTGTGTTGCTTCAATTTGTTGAAAATGGTCAACTTCAAAGTAAGATAAAATAAGAATGGAGGGGTTCATCAAGACAAAATTAAGACCTATATTTATAAGGTCCATTCTGATCACAAAAAACATAAAAAGGGAGTGTTTAAACATTTCTCAAATGACCTGGAATGTTTTACATTACTTGTTAATAACACCATGTACATAATTTTTTTGATATTACATGGGCGAATCACAAAGTAGTGCAGAGTAGAAATCTATATCCCTTACACTAATACCAACAACCAAACAATGCCGGAATTCCGTGAAGGAGACAAGGTTCAACATGACATCCAAAGCAGCAGCATCAGGTAAGAACTCCCAGTCGGAAAGGCATGTCAACAAGTTCTTGAACGAACCCACTTTTGGCAGTGAATTCCATATCATCGTTCATTCAAACGGAGTTGAACCCCAACTCAAGAGACTGCGCGGTGAGACTGACTAGCCGTGCTGTCTCAAGGTCAATTCAGTGCTCACAGGTGGTGAAGTCCTGCTGACTATTGTTTATAAACACTCGACAAGTGTTCATGTTACAACTTAAAAATTATCTATTAGATTCTAAACTAGCATGTTTGTCATGAAAGCTAAATGGAATTTACAATTGTTAAGTTTAAATTTTAAAAAATATAATTATTAACACAAAGTAACTGGGTTTGCTTTACATAGCGCAAGCATGTTTTTACAAAAGCTGCGTCATGTGGTTGAAAGTTTTAGATACATCAAGTTTTTCATCAAAAAAGATCGTTTTTATGGTTCATGTGAGAAAACAAATCCTAAACTCGTCTCAGGTTTATGACATGGGCAAAACCTCTTGGAAATTTTCAAGAGGTTTTGCCCATGTCATAAACCTAAGACTAGTGTAGGAATCTCAACTTATTAGGTGCTAATTATCTTTCATGAAAAACAAGAAAGTGAAATCTCTTTTGTCCACCATATTGCCTCCAGAACTGGTAAGATTTTACCCTTGTTAAATTATTATTAAGTAAACTTTATTTTACCTAAAAGTCCACCATAACCGCACCCAATATCTGCAAACTCCACCATCTTGCATTTTTTCACAGATTTGACATCATCTGGGTCATCGTGTGATTGGTCAGTAGCCAGAGGTGCAAAGTATTCTGGATAGTATTTGGACCAGTCCATACATCTTGGGGACACCGGACTAAAAATAAGAAATGCGCCAGCAAAATTAAGATGATTCAGAAAATCATGAAATGAATATTGCATGTGGGAATTTCTGCCAATATCTGTAAAACAAAATAGCTTTAAAAAAAATTGAATGTTTAGTAATTGCAGGGGCGTAAATGATCCATTCTTTAACTGGGTAACATTTTTTAAAAGTTGAAATTCGAACATTCCAGAATTTGAATGTTGACATCACAACAATTCTTTACAAAATTTGCCCATAGCAAAAGTGTTGCCAGTTATTTCCAGGGATCCCTAGATTGTGCAGGAACCCAATCAAAAATAGCTTCAGAGAGCGCACCCATATTGAACTCTAGACATTACCAACGTCATGGGTGTAGCTAGCATCATAATAAAGCAAACCATCCCAGAACATTAAGTTGATCACTTCACCTGCTAGCATTATGTCTAGTCGCCAGCATTAGTGAAACGAGGTAAAGTACAATTGAGAATACAAAGGTCTGAGGTAAAATATAGTTGAGAGTACAAAGGTCTTTGCTGCACCTTTAAGAATTTTAGGAATTTGAAAATGCTCAACATCATGCAAAAGTGAGCATGGGAGGAAACCCTGTATAGATCACTTATAGCTCTCGGACAGTGAGGTGCGACACAAGAAACCAGGACTTGCTCACATGTGATGACGGAGTGAGTAAAGCCATTTGTCTTTGAATGGATTGCTTCTAACAGAGCTTGGAATATGACCAATGACAAAAAAAGAGGAAAAATTTCCAGGTGATGTATCATTCCACAAATAGGATTTTTTGATAGATATATTTTTTGTGTTGTAAAATTTAAGTGAAATGAACGTTTTCACATCATGATTAACAAAGAGACAAAAAAGAGGGAAATGGAAATCAAATATTAGAGGAAATCAAAACCAAAAAAGGAAATACTCCTAAAATAGGAAAATTCCAAGCCCTGATCTAAAAATGAAAAACTCTCCAAAATAATAAACAACATTTCATTTAAAGAAACAAGTGACAAACGCAAAGTTTGCTAGAGGCAGGCCCAGTAAAGAGTGTAAATGAATTACTACGTCAAAATCCAAAATGCTCAAAATTTCCTTTGCAGTATTTCATTTGATTTTTTTTCAATTATGCAGTCTGCTAACAGCAACCTCTCTAAGTTCATTTTGGGTCCTAAAATTTCTCAACACATTCACTAATTGAAGAGCAAAAAACAAGTTGATAAACTTTCTTCTTGCCACTATAAACATGACTTTTATAAAAATTACTCTCGTTATGATATCATTCTCAACATATTATGATATCAGTTATGATATCAGTTAGGATATCAGATATGATATCAGTTATGATATGACTCTCAATGTGTTCTTTATTAATATCAGACATGATTTCCAGGTTTGGAACAAACTGACAGTTTACTATAGCTTTAGGCAGGCTCCATAAGTTGTCTTGTCACATTAGGAATATGCCACTACTCCCAAGGTCCACTAGCTAGTACGGAAGTTTACAAGCAGATGGGACTCTCCGACTGGGGATATGTCATACCACCTGCCTCTCTCAGTGTTGAAAATGGCCATTTGCCAAAATGGGCAACATAACGAAGTACTGCTCGAAGAAAAAGTGCGATTATGGGAGTATTTGTTCCAGTTGGAAGGAATTAAAGACATCAGCGGCCTCCTAAGTTATCCCTCTATGCGCAATTTAAGCTATTTACAACAAGATTTTGATGGTTTAATCAGTATGAAGCACAATTCCCCAAAAAGCTTCTGGCATATGAACGCCTCTACTGAACAACTAGAGACGGTGGTCACTGTCTAATTTAGGCTTAGGCAATTACATCGCCCTTAATGCCGCAGGCATACAAGTGAGATAGTACATCCCCATAAAAAGTTACTAGTTTCAAAATATATCAAATAAAATCAAATGAAACATGCATATATGCACATGGAGTTATAATTAACACATACCGTTACTCTGGATACAATTTAGTGAACATAACTTGAACATATTCACATGAAAATCTGTCGCGGTTCGCTCGAGTTTCTCTCCCCGGATGCCATTTTGAGGAAGTTATGTGAAAGCATGCCTATTGACGAACAAAAATCCAAGGGGCACAAATCAAACAAATTTCACCTATCTCAGTGTCACGCGCCAGATTACGCGCTTCGCTCAGTCTCGAGCTAGCCTTAGTCTGACTCACACGACTCAGTCAAAATACTTTGTGGTTATCGCGCACGCGCGCGATGAAAAAGATAACGGTGACCAAAAAAGTAGAGTTGGAATTTCTGACCTTAATTAATTTTCGTAGCTATACTTCATCGAAGATATGTGTAGAAGCAGAAAGGATCACTGAATAAAGTAAGCGCTTTTTTAAGTAAGCGATAGTTTTAAGTATAGAATGAATTTTTCACGAGGTGAAAACTCTTAATCGGTGAGTGAATTTCACCTACCGCTCATTTAAAATACACATGACGAAATCAGTACAGAAAATGATGGGAAGTATTGTAGCCCCTAACCAGCCAACCGAGGTGCTACATATTGCCTTAGCTTAGGCTATGCTCGGTTATCACGACTGTGGTCAAGAATGAACGCATGCAGTCAAAAATGGATTTGAAACAAGAAGGCGTATTGACTTGCAGATGTATGGCTTTGAGTTTGAGCGTATATTAGGTTGGGTTTGCGGTGGGATTGGAACTAGGGCCCTATAAATGTTTAGATTACAGAAGCAGCTCTCAGCCTCAGGCTCAAGTTTGTTGACATAAAATCGTTAACAGACGAGGTAAATTTACAAGTAAACGACAACACTTGATACCCAGCACATACTAATCAAAGGAATGGTCAGCTATAGGGTTAGAATGTGCCCTTTGCCTGTAGTATTTCTTCTGGGGCAGCTTCACATCGCTATGAACAGTAGCTGGTGACTGTGATTCAGCCTCGCGATCTTCTTGATCAGCCATGCTTTGCTAAATTGGGTCATGTAACATGACCTATTTATATATTGTAACTCTTTTTGGAAACTTAAATGTACAAATATATTGATATATAATTTAACTTTCATTTATATCTGACTCAATTATTCTAAGAAAAACGTAATTTTACATGATTTTTATTAGAATATATTTTTCCTTATCTACCCAGAACTCCGTTTCCTTCATGTCGGCCTCCATGAATTTTGATTTACGTGGCTAGAAATCTTATTTTTTTGAAGGAGCATCTAACAAAGGTAATGCTAACTATAATTTCTCTCGTGTAATTTCTAAAACTTTGCTTTAAAGCAGCAAAAATTTTGTGTGTTTCAAGTTTCGTTGCTGTAGGCCTATTCGTGAATAAGTTTAAGATCTCCGTATCAAAATACAATGTCAATATGGTCACTTCCTCACGTCGGCTCCTCAACGCAACTTAACTCAATCACAAGTTCATGTACACAGACAGTGCAGTGGCGCAGTGCCCATCGGCAACTTGTCTAATTCTTTTTCCTCATATTTTATTACAGTGAAAAATCACGTTCCAGTGCAGCAGTAGGCAACACGTAGCCCCTCGGTTGGCAGGTTAGGGGCAACAGTACTTCCTCTTGACTATGGCTCTAATCAGTCTAATGGCTCTATCGCTTTCTGTATGAATCTCGTCCCGTGTATTTAATTTAAAGGGGCGGTAGGTTGAATCCAGCCACCAATTAGGAGTTTTCACCTCATCAAAGATACATTCCACACTTAAAACTAAGAAAAGCGCTTACTTTCTTCAGTGCCAGTGGTCTTTTCTACTTCTACACATATCTTTGATGAAGCTTAGTTACGAGAATTAAGGTGACTTTGGCGAAGAATTCCAACTCCACTTTTTTGGTCACCGTTAACTTTTTCACCACGCACGCGATAACCATAAAGTATTTCAACTCAGTCACGTGAGTTAGGCAAAGGCTAGCGCGAGACTGAGCGAAGCGTGGGTGGGACGCTGGCGCGCGACACTTTCAAAATAGCATGGGAAGGTATCAGGTGAAATTTGTAAGATTTGTGTCCCTTTGACTTTTTATTTGTCAACATGCGTGATTTCACGTAACTTCCTCAAAATGGCTCCCGTTAAGAGAAACTCGAACAAACCACGACAGATTCGTTCATCGATTTGTTCAAATTATCTTGACTGAATCGTCTCCAGACTTATGGTATGTGTTAATTATAACTCCATGTGCATATATGCATGTTCATTTGAATGTTTTCCTGTATTTTGAAATTCGTAACTTTTTGTGGGGATGTACTATCGCCCCTGTATGCCAGGGCGATGTAATTGCCTAGCACAGCAATAGTCTGCCAGTTAGCTGTGTATGAACACTACTGTTGTGTGGCGTGACTTCTGGTTGTGACGACATGTATAGTCAGATAAAGCCTCTCTAAGCCACTTGCCAAGTGGCAATTGCCTCTTGGCCAAATGGTTTAGACGCTTGGTCGTCACACATGCAACCTGGGTTCAAGTCCCACTGGAGACACTGAAATTTTCTACATTGGTGCCCAACTAAGGAAAAATTTACGATTAACTCTGAAATGTAAAGTGGCTAATGGAGAGGGGGTGACCTGGTAGTGATGGATTCAGAGCACAAAGAGAGCGTCACTGCCGGCAAATTCCAGGATGCTAGGCCTAGGGTGTTGCTGAGATCTAAAAGCCAGGGAGCTCGCCTGTTGGCGGTAGGGGAACAGTGTTGTGAAAGGTGACTTCCGGTTGTGACGACACGTGCAGTCAGATGAAGCCTCTCTAAGCCGCATGCCAAGTGGCAGTTGCCTCTTGACCGAATGGTTTAGACGCTTGGTCATCGCACGTGCAACCTGGGTTCAAGTCTCACTGGGACACTGAAATTTGCTACACTATTGTCAAAATACAACTATGAGCTAGGTACCACTGGTACTGGTACTGTCAGGCACTGTGCGTTGAACATCGTTAGATTCAGAAATTTCACACAGCGCGGGTAGTTCTGCTCGTCACCTCGTCCTGAAACTTATATCAACATGTAGAACTAACGACCGGTGGGGGCATGCAAAATCTGGGAATTAACCAATACTCACTTCGCCCGTTGCAACTGTTTAAGTGAAAAACAATTCTAATAAACATCATTTTTGTGCATAGTTCCCCGACTTTTGTAACAAAAGAAAAGTATGTTGTCATTTTGAAAATAGTATGCTTGTGACACGCACACGCGCAATTTTAAAAAATTTTGCGACATCTCTTGGGAGATGGTGACAGCTTCGCAGCAGCAAAACTTGTTCTGAAATTCAGTTTGCTGGTATTAAAGTAATGAAAACTAGTAACTGATATGTAACCAGTTCTGATGATTTGTTGTGACATGTATGCAACCTCGTGGAATAGACCTATTGAAGAATCGAGGAAACAAGAAATTGGCTAATATATGACGCAATATTTCATGGCGCCGAAAGCCGACACAAAAAAGCACTATAATTTTAGCAGTAGAGTAATGGTAGGATGTCAATTTTTCCAACACCGGTTAATAATTTAGTTTACTCAAGGAAGAGTGTAGTTTTTAATGACACTAATTTTGTATCAGATTTCATTTGGTCAGTTTTTTACCCACGTTGGCACAAAGCTGTATATTAAGGTATACAGCTTTGCACCAAGGCTAGCCTTGTATCAAGGCTAGCCCAGCAGTAGCACCCAATAAACTGTGGTACTCCTTGCTAAGAGCCTGCTTCATAAGCGGGAAGCTTTTCGGCCAGTTATACCTCATACTAGTTTTGATTAAGTCGTCAAAATCACATTTCTATAAGAACCTTTTGCACACAGAGGGATACTTTAGGAGGCCATCTTTGTCTTTAATTCCTTCCAACTTGAACATATAATCAAACTTTTTTCGAGCAGTCCTTCGTTCAGTTGCCCAAATCGGCAACTGGCAATTTTTATACTGCTAGCGCCAGGGTATATGACGTCATACCTTCTGACCATTCTGATTTTTGCTGTTTGACTCTATATGTTTACTTCCTGTATTATTTTGAGTGTTTTCTCAGATGTGTGCATGGCAACTCCATGAATTTTTGTGAGGTTCCCAAACAAAATCTCAGGTCGCATTCTTGGTGACCTGCAGGCATCTTAACCCATTAGCCAAAGAGCAATAGCTTGTGGTTGAGTGATTAATAGAGGCCTTTATATTACTATCAACACTCATTTGTAAATCCACCACTATGCCACTCACATACACTGTATATGTAAGGAGCACTACCACTATGTAAGAAAAGGAGTTCTAAAACTATATATGTCAGTAAAGGAGTTCTACCATTATATATGTAAGTAAAGGAGTTCTAAACCTATATGTAAGTAAAGGAGTTCTATCATTATGTATGTAAGTAAAGGAGTTCTACCACCATATATTCCATTGTTGTAAAAGTGGTTATACCACATTGTACTTTCCATAGTTGTAAAAGCATCTTGTGCATTGCACTGGTCAACTACAGGAATGTCCACATATTACGGCATCCACCACTTTTTACCCTCTGCCGCCTATGTCATCACCCGCCATCGTGATATAACCCCCCATACATCATCACAGCCAACCCCCTCCCGCATTTAGGCAGTAATTGAATAGGTTTGTCATTTGTCTATAGATGTTTACGGGTAAACCTTGGAAGAGTGAAACGACTGGTCCCATTCTGGAATTAGTTAATTCCCCTTGAAGGTGAACCAGTTTCCCAGTGATATATATTGTGATGGAGATATTTTAATAAACCACATGGTGATGTCACCATTAATCTAATCCCCCATCATAAATCGTCATCTTTTCCAAACCTCCTCCCTCCCGAGTATTGACGTAATCCGTGAGTATTCTCTAACCACAGGGACCAAACTATTGACCCTGACATGAGAGCTTTAGCTTTCAGATGATTGGCAATGTTGCTGATTCCTTAATACCAGTACAAAAGAAGGATTCTTTTGAAAAATAAACTTATTATGGAATGATACCCCCCCTCTCCCGTTGAGTACTTGCTATGATTGACTAAACAATGTTGGTGGTTAGTGACTCAAAATATGATGTTGAGAACTGGGTAATCAATCTTCTACGTTGTGGTAGTAAAAGAAAAAAGTTAACTACACTCGACCGAACATTTTATTTTTGTCTTTCAGGCACAGGATGTTCAGCAGTGTTTTCAATCGCAATTGCTACATTGCGTTCGGAACTGTAGCTCTGGCGTATGTTCCAATAGGCTACTTAGCCTACAAGTCCAAGTTGACTTACAGTGTTGGAAACAATCCTGCATTTGTCAAATTCCGGAAGGAATACTTTCTGGCCTACTTTCTTGCCATGGCTGGGGACTGGCTGCAAGGACCTTACTTGTACAAGTTGTACGCTCATTATGGATTTCTTGAAGCACAGATAGCTGTTCTGTACGTGTGTGGATTTGCTTCGACAGTCATTTTTGGAACATGGGCGCCAGCGTTAACTGAGAGATTTGGAAGGAAGAAACTATGCGTTGCCTGCATGATCATCTATGTGATAGCATGCTTGTTGACACTGTCCTCTCTCTATGGCATTCTTGCTCTTGGTCGAATTTTAGGAGGTATTGCAACATCACTGCTATTTTCTTCGTTTGAGGCGTGGTATGTGCACGAGCACATTGACACTCATGATTTCCCAAAGGAGTGGATATCGGTAACCTTTAAAATAGCCTCATTGTGGAATGGCGTCATATCAGTGGTCTGTGGTATAATTGCTAACTTGTTTGTTGGAAGTATGCCAGGCCTTGCGGGACCAGTTTGGCCTTTCATGTTGGCCGTGCCATGTTTTATGACTTCAGCACTGATTGTACTCAAGCAATGGAATGAAAACTATGGTCATCAGAAAGTAAATCTTAGAAAGTCGTGCATGCAAGGGTTACGTGAGATTGCTTTCAACAAGCGCATATTTCTGATGGGTGCCATTCAGGCTTTGTTTGAAAGTGTGATGTACATCACAGTGTTTTTGTGGACTCCAGTATTAGATGGTATGACGCGAGCTGATGCACCATTAGGCATCATTTTCTCCACATTTATGGTCTGTATCATGATGGGAAGTAGTTTGTTTCAAATCCTCTCGGCCAAAAATATATCTGTGTGTTTCATATTGGCTTTTGCCATGTTGCTGGCAATGCTGTCAAACTCTCTATGTGTCATATCTACTCACAAAGCAGTTCGGGAGGTGTCTCTCAGTTTTATTTGCCTCGCTTTATTCAATACCTCAGCAGGAATCTACTTTCCGGCCATGAACTATTTACGAGACACGATTATACCGGAAATACACAAAATCTCCATCATTGGTTGGTTCAGAGTCCCTCTCAATTTCATCGCATGTATCGTATTGATGACATTACATAATGATAACAGCCGACATGGCAACAATGTGATATTCATTGTCTGTTCAATTCTTTGCTGTGCTGCATTAGTCTGTGTTGCCAGTTTCCGTGCTCTCTTGAGAAAATCAGAAGATGTTGCAGAGTTGATAAATCGAAACGACAACCAAGAAACTCTTATTTTGGTATAATCCAGCTGTGTCATTGTGAGACATAATCTTACACCTGGAATTGCAAATCTGACTATACCTGTTGAATTGAAACATTGGTAAATTATTGGAACTTTACCTTCATAAACAGTTTTTGTGAGGTACATGTATGCAGCAATAAAAATTCTGATGTGTAAACATGTTCAGTATAAAACTTGCCTTTGATGGGCACCCATCAGTCAGATATTCGGTTAACTCGGGCAGAGTTCTGTGGTATAGCTGTATTTGTGCACTTGACTTTTCTGATAAGTCGCAATTTGCTGAACTCTCATGAAAATCTCAAGTCCCAGTTGGATGCAACTTAAATGAGTTATACCTTTGATAATGCAAAATGGCAGTCCCAAGTGAATAGGGATTTTTGCTAAGACACAGCTATTATCATTGATTTAAATAACTATTATCCAAAATAACTATTTTAATATCCAAAATAACTATTATCCAACCAAATGCTGTACTGGCATTCAATAAACATTGTAGTTACATCTGGTATCTAAGTAGATCTACTTTACGTGAAGTAGTGAGATGCAATGATCGAAATATTGGAGTTTTGATTCATTTACATTTTGTAGCTTTCCAAGAAAATGTGCTGGCTACTTTGAACAGCCTATAATGACGAAATTGTGCTCTCATTGCTGAAGAATTGTACTGAATTTCCCACTTATTTTTCCCCTTTGTCTATTTACATTATGAACCATGTGTGTCAATTGTTTGTCATTACTGTTCTGGTGAGTTCATTTCCATATCAGCCAATTGAGGGAGTATATTTTATGTTACAGTCGTCAGATCTGTAGTGTTCTTCTGTCAGTGGTTTGTGTCTGTTAAAGTTTCTTTAATTTAGAATGTAAAAGGACATTATTTGGTGCTTTCACTGGCAAAAATATTTACGGGGAAAACATTATGTGAAGAGAGAATTACCGCTGTAGGATTCGTCTGTGTAGAGAACGAATATTTATGAGCCACCAGGCACATTAGGCCTGCAGGAACTGGTTTGTTTCTTGAGCCGATAAGGGTCTTCAACTCCACAGGAGGAAATGCTAGTCCATGGCAGACTACTTTCCAGCCCTGGCTGGCCCTCGTTTTTAGGCAGACAAAACTAAATAACTGTGGCTCCCATGACTTTTGGCAATTTCAGCTCAGCCTGGTGTTTTGTGAAATTTAAAGCCCCTGACATGTGGTAATAGGGTTGCCATTTTCCTATCATTTTTAAGAATTGTATGTTTTGGTTACACATGTAATATTCCTGTTTCTGGAGAGTTGATTTAAGATTACGCATTATTGAAAGTTATGTGGCGAGCTGTATCTCAGCCTCAATACCTCAACACTAATTGTTGAAAGTTATGTGGCGAGCTGTATCTCAGCCTCAATACCTCAACACTAATTGTTGAAAGTTATGTGGCGAGCTGTTTCTCAGCCACAATACCTCAACACTAATTGTTGAAAGTTATGTGGCGAGCTGTATCTCAGCCACAATACCTCAACACTAATTGTTGAAAGTTATGTGGCGAGCTGTATCTCGGCCTCAATACCTCAACACTAATTGTTGAAAGTTATGCGGCGAGCTGTATCTCAGCCTCAATACCTCAGCACAAATTGTTGAAAGGTATGTGGCGAGCTGTATCTCAGCCACAATACCTCAACACTAATTTTTGAAAGTTATGTGGCGAGCTGTATCTCAGCCACAATACCTCAACACTAATTGTTGAAAGTTATGTGGCGAGCTGTATCTCAGCCTCAATACCTCAACAATAATTGTTGAAAGTTTCAAACTGTGATCATTATGTATGGTAGTTTCTTCAAATTTGAACAAATCAAAATCGGAGTTTTCTATTTTTCAGCTTTCTGCTGTGTTACAGTGATGTATGTAGGGCTGGGTTCATCTCTCGTAACGGAAGATAACCATGCCCTCCCCACACCTAGTTACACCAAAATTTTGATATTCATCACATCTTGATTGATGCAGATCATGGAGTGAACGAGTTCTGCGATAAACTTTTCAATTTTGCACAGTAATTGCAAAATAACAAAAAATGGAATTACACATGTCCGCCATGTTGTGTGATAAATTGAAGAGCATTTTATAATTCATTTTTGTTGGGTATCTTCAGAGCTCCCATTGTTTGTTCCAAGTTGAAGAAACGTTTACCCTATGACACTGCACTTATCTTACTGAATTGGTGGGTATTTTTTCGTTGTGGTTAATATGCTGTTATATAAAATCAACAGGATTCAAAAAGAAATGTCCTACTTTCAAGTTCATCAGCTTGTGTTGTTCTTGGCCATGGTCAGAGCACAAAACTGGAAAGGTCAACACAAATATTAGAGATTAAATTCACCTTCCACCAAAGAAATTCCAACTTTTGACACATAGCACTGTGTAAGTAGTCTCAACTCGATTGATTATTAGGTCTGGAAAGAACAGACTCTTCATAATTGTTACACTATACAGTGTTTAAAAACTTCTTGAACCTGGTCTCCATGCTCCAATTCTTACGGAGCCCAAATTCACCTCTAGAGATCTCGGTAAAACAAACAACTGAAATGACAAAGGTCTAAATTGAGTTATTTCTTTATGGAAGGCAGGTTCTGAGCAGTTTTGAAGCCACGTACAGTGTCACCTTTGAAAACTATTGTTTGTTTCATGATATGGGGTGGAAGTTGTGGAACCCTGAATGCATGGATGACAATCATAACATGCATATGAAATGCAGAACTTCTTGTTTATGAAGGGGTAGCCTGATTTTAACTACAGGAAACTTGTGGCATTGCGAGATGCGGGGCTTTGTGTTTCATTGCGAGTACATAAATCCCACACTAGAAAATCTCATTGATGAACTACAGTCCATTCTACACATAAAGGCGAATGACTTCACAGACTGAAAGCAGTCTTGCTAACCTTCAGCAATAAAAGACCAGAGTAAAAACAAATCTTATGAAGAGTTTATTCAGCAATATTGTTAACAGTCATCTCAAATTAATAACATCGACAATAAATAAAGCACTTTGAACACAGCGGATAGGATTGACAACAAAGTATTTTATTTTTCAGTTTGTACTAACCTAACACAGAATGTTTTCCACTGTAATAATCCCAATCAACAGCTGTTTCCATCACTAAGCTAACATTATGTGGCACTACACAGAGATCTAGTACACACTCAACAGATCGATAGTGAGATTTATATGCATTTACAAAGAGCTTACTTACAGTTTTGCTGAGAAATTTACCTGGCATAGGGTTCATTATTACAAAATACATAAGCTACAAAAAGACTAGGAACAATGCACGGCACTGGAAATAGTTACAACTAGCCCGCTTGCCATTTATCAAGAGTAGTAAAAATAAAGCATGCGTTACACACCGACTTTCCTTTTAATTGTATACACGACTAAATAGAAAGGTTGAAATTGGATGAATGTAAACATAGAGTGAGACTTAACGGTAGTCGAGGCAGCAGTGGTCTGGTGATGTTGTTCTTTGTACACTTACTGTTGCTTGCAGTCGCCAGGAGTCTCGCCCTGTAATGACAAACAAATTACCTTGTGACAACAAAACTCAGGGTGGAAATAATTCATGGCCACGCCTCATTGTCATCAATTCCTATGTTAGCCTTGACCAGTGGGGGAGCGTATATTGACAGTTGTGTCGTCCACAAGCTCGTAAAGCTCATCATTGCAAGCATTAATTCAGCATAAGTTGGCCCAAGGTTTCTTCAGAGTTTATTGGCTGCTTGGTTATTCAAAAAGTTAACAAGAGCAATGCGGAGTGGTGAAATGCACCCACGAATGCACCGCAAATGGTGAGCTTCCAGGGGTTGCTTCTTTTTAGAGCTATTTGGTTGATAGAGGGGTGGACGTCAAAAAACAGACTCGAAAACAGTAAAATGGCCACTAGGTGGTGCAAAATACCTCGAATCCATCCGAAAACTGGAGGATAGCTTCATCTTGCCAAATTTTATAAAAATCCATTGAGGACCTTTGAAGATACAGAAGTAAACCTAAAAAACTAAAATTGCCACTAGGGGACACAATGGTAGTCTGATCCGTCTGAAAGTTTGCTCATGCCGTCCCATACATGAAAGGAACACGTGCAAAATTTCATGAAAACACGTCAAAGGTTTTGGAGATGAAGCAGCAGATGCCAGATGGATGGCCGGGATAATGGCATAATGCATCAGCATATAAATACGCAGGCGCATAAGGAATAACCAACAGAAAACTAAAATTTATATTTAAGGAAAATCCCCTGATGCATGCAAACGTTCATGGCGTGTCGACCTTACAATCAGTTTTTCACATTCAAAACAGCCCACAGAAATTCGATCAGGGAGTTTACTAAGCTCAAAATATGAACGGCAAATCGAGAAGACTCTGGTTTAGTCTCTAAAACAGCACACGGTGAAGCTTTGGTGTCGGAGGAGCTTCCAGTAAGTACAGTCTCGTATAGCGTTACTCTTCAGTGTAGGAGATTTTAGTGTGCACTGCTTGTAGTTGCCATGGTTTGAAGTTTAAGACTGCATTGAGTTATGGGTACCAAGACTGCACTGAGTTTGATTTGAGTGACAAAAAAACAAAATGTACACCATCTGTAATATGCAAGCTGATGAAATGTAGAAGCAATCAAATGAAGCTAACAGAATTTACCAAGGCATCAGAAGGGGACTTAAACCAGCATGTCGCACTGTTCAGCTGACGAAGAAACAAAACTCACATTTTGGCCTTTTACTTTATCAAACCGGTCTCACAATATTCCTTACTGTGACAGGATTCCATTTCTGATAGCAATTAGTACTGTTAGGGTTGCCCATCCCCAATAGAAGCCTAAAGCATTTTCTGTAGTCTCTTATGGTTTTGATATTCTTTTTGGTAACAAGAATGCAATCCTATCACAGTAAATAACCTTCTTTGATTTTTGTTCTTAGCCAGCTAAACAGGACGGAATGCAGCTTTAAGCAAGAAATGACAACTTAACTTGGGAGAGGGGTCTCCTCTTAGCACTCGAAATCAAAGTTTTGCCTCTTTTCAATTCTACTTATGCCCAAATTAAAGATAATTGTTGATTTTTCTGTGCTCAATGAAAACTGTTAATGTGGATAACTGACCAATCCTAGTTTGTAGTTAATAACCCCAGCATTACAGGTATAAATTTGAGTTTGAACTCGAGACCTCGAGTTTTTACTAGGAATCTCAAGTGTGTTCAAGCTTGAAGCTCGATTATAGGGACAGAGCGTAGAATAACACACATCTATCTTGAATTCACATAAAAGTAGACGGGAAAATGTCAAAAATAACAATGAGCTTAATTTCGAGTACCTAGAGTGAACCCCAGGCCAAGGACAGTACAGACCAGAGGATCATCCAACATGTAAAGACACACCCCAGTTCATGCACCAATCACATGTAGCCAGCAGCTTTGCGCTGCATTGGTACAACGTCACAAACCATGGCAACAAGTTTCCCAAATGTTTCCAAACAGGTCAATAACGTCCTACATCTCCTTACATTATATACTATGTACAATCTCCTTGCACAAGTCTCAGACAATGCATTATTACATAACATAAGGACGGACAGCTTGTTTTTCACTTGACAGATGTCAATGCATGTAATGAACAGAGATCTCAAAACTACTCTGTACTTTATTTTCACCCATTTATAACCCACGAAGGCTTACAGCAAACGAGAGGCATCACACGAATAGGAACAATTCGAAAATTTTAGCCTTCCATGCATTTGCATTTTTATTGGCAATTAATAAAAAACAAATTTCAATGCTGTTCAATTGCCACAATCATGTTAATGATTCAACACCAGGAATTTTAAAATCAAATTGAAAAATTTAATCAACTTTATATATTTTTGAAAAACATTTGATTATGTGCTGAAAGAGCATCATAAAAGTGAAATTCCCGAAGCTTTTATCTGTCAGACTAGAAGCTGAAAGATTAACAATAATTATTATACCGTTTCTAACACTCTTTAGATATTCACTGAACACTTCACATAAAGTTGAATTAAAATCCAAGATCCTAATAAGAACACCGAGATTTCACATCAGCCAGTTTTACAACATAAAATCAACAGGTGAGTGAAAATAAACAGACATTTTCAATTCTTAAACAGAAACCACCATTCTTGGTTCATGGTGACATTTTTTTTTAATTTCTCGAGACCTGTGGAAGCAGACGCCAGGAAGGCAGGGCAAGAGGCTTCCACGATTCAAACAGAGTGTTTGACTGTCCTTGATAGCTATTGAGCAGTGGTACACCAAAACACGGATGATTTGGGCAACATATCTACCAACTGCATAAAAATCAAATGCCCTCATTTAAGATGCATGCACGGTCTCTTGCATTGAAACTCAAGCCAAAGAGAACATAAAACAATTCCAGAATGCCGAGTAACTGTAGTTAGATCATAGCAACAGCAGAGATTAACTGAGTTATACACCAATATACATGCAAGTACAATGATTTACCTGAATTTCACAATCCATTAGGCTAGTTAGCCTGATGGTCTAATGCTCCTAGCAAAAACAAAATTATTTAGTTCACAGTAGAAGCAGACGACGCTCAAGTGCGAGAGCCCCGTATAAATAAAAATACTCTGTGAACACAGCCGACACCAAAGTCTTCAAGATAAGCCAAGGTTTTCTTTTACTAACCAAGCTCTTGCATTTCAAGCACTACATTAGATGATAGACATTTTACAATTCAATTAAAACCCATTTTGTAACATGTCTATCCCCATCACTGTAGCAGATCTCCACTGTATCACTATGGGCTAATTGAACGGTAAAACAGATTCCAGTTAACTTGTACACACTGGGCAAACAACCGTGGAGAAATTTACTTGGATTGGTAAAGACTAGGTTAACATCAATTTTGTAAGAAATGATTTGTCCTACTTGTAAATGATTCCTACTTGTAATACACGTTTAAGATATTTGAAATGCAAATGTGTTCAACACCCTTGACCATTGCGGCTCCATGCGCTGTTTGTGGTTTCTTTCCTGGTTAGGAAAATGAACAAATGAAACTACTTTTTGATGGGTCACATTCAAGCAACGACAGCATTGGATACCTTACATTTACCCACAGCTAAAACAGTGCAGAGCCAGCTTGAGGTTTGCTCTGATACAATGTATGCAGAACCACAAGCAATATACTCACAGGTGCTGGCTTGTAATCAGGATCATTGTCGTCGTCATCGTCATCCTGGTCATCGCCCACGTCCCCGTCATCGCCTTCTTCTTCTTCATACTAAATGAAGAAAAATACAAGGACCATGTAGTACTGAGAAACAATGGTGAACAGAGTCACAACTACACAACAGGAAAATCATCACAAAGACTAGAAAAAATTCTTGTTCTTGTTGCTTTCTAAGGGTGCGGAACCCATAGTCACACAGCTATCACTATCAGTCAGGTAAACAGGATTCATCAAAGCAAACACAAGCAGTTGAACTGTAATTCTATGTCAATACATGTCAAGCGTATAGTTTGCAGCTATCTCCATAGCACACAATCAGGTCATTATGTTGAGACACTGCAGTAATGCAATAACCCTTTGAAAAATGGAGAAATTATAGTTTTGGCAATAATTTTTGCCAAACTGACAAAATTGTTTAGTAGGCAGTTTAATCTTGGTATATCAAACCAAGCAGACTCCAAGAATTCAGCAAATCAATGGCAAGGTTTGACTTTTTGACATGGTAAAAATCCCACACATCTGACATTGTGAAACATAATGGAGTTAGGAATTGTTCAGCAAAAACTGGACGGGAAGACTGTTATCTCAGGTGTTCCAGCCAACTTTTGCTCAGTTTATCCCGGGTGTTCCAGCCGACTTTTGCTCAGTTTATCCCTGGTGTTCCAGCCGACTTTTGCTCAGTTTATCCCGGGTGTTCCAACCCATTTTTGCTCAGTTTATCTCGGGTCGCCTAGCCGACTTTTGCTCAGTTTATCTTGGGAGTTCCAGCCGACTTTTGCTCAGTTTGCCAGTACTTCAATTCAGATATCTTATCTTCTCATGTATAGACAACAATGTCTACATCCAATGTGCACATAGAACAAACTGCACTCACCTCTTCGTCTTCTAATGCCTCTCCCGTGAAGTAAAGCACAGCCCGAGGCACAACACGTTCCCGGATAAAATGGCCGATCTCGTAATCAGCAGCTAACAGTTCCTCCGTTTCCTCGTCCAACTCAAAGTCTTCACCCTCGGGAACTGTTCAGTAAGACAACAATGACAGTTAATTTGCTGGATCCGAGTTTGGTGAATAAGGTGGTTAAAATTGAAATAAAGAATGTTTTTGTATCTTATACATCAGAACAAATTGTGATTTTTGGTCTGGGTCAAAAAAATTCCAAAAGTTTCAGATCCTTTTATTTTCTAACAATAATCCTGCAACAAATTTTAAATTTTTCAAGTTTATTGTAGACAATTAGATAATGCAAGGAGACATGGTTTTGGTGAATTTTTGTAGACTTGTTGATTAACGTCATTTGTTTCCATGAATTAATACAAAAGAATCAGTTTAATTTAAATTCCAGTAATCTTATTCGTCAATCTCGGGTCCAGCAAATTAAAATGCTCGACATACAGTTTTGTGTGAATTTGTGCCTTTTCAAAGAAGTACTAAGGGCTGTTCCAGTAAAATCCGTGTGGGAGGGGGGGACAGCAGTAGAAATAAAAATTCATGGGTGGTGGTCTTCAGAAAAAAACTCAAATTATGGGTTGTTGTTCCTGTAAGAAGTGATGCATTAAAAATGGGTGGTATTTTTTGACCTGTTAATGTTGACAGGTTGGTTACTGAAAAAATGCAATTGGCATGTATCTTAACTTATTTCAATACAAAAAAGCCCATATTGCCAAAGAACAGAGTGCAATATGTTCACTTAGCCATTAATCAACTCATGGGCAACTTGATTTCAGCCAACTGTTTGTCTGCAGTCCTATTGAATTGAAAAGTTATGCAACACTAAACTGGTGTTAACACATATAAGAAAATTGATGATTTTTAAGTAAAAAGTATGAGGAGTAAGATAAACAAGTTCCAATATTCACTCGACATAGAAGTATAAAAGAGTTTGTGGAGACAGTTTGAGATTCATAGATCCTTATAATTGAAAAAATGTTCATTGAAATTATAGACACATGGTGAACAGAGACACCTGGTGGCTGCCAAAAGTATTGCTCACAGGCTACCTTAGTTTTTGGCAATATTGGACAAGGCAACTAGTTCTTGTCTGTCAATCATCTTAACAGGTCCTCCTGGAGGCAATTTGTTAGCAAGTGTTGGATTTTATATTTTAACCTATTAAAAATGATTAAAAAATTATGGGTCATGGGTTGGAGAAATAAATGAAAAATATGGGCGGTGGGTACGAAATAAAAGTGCCTCCCCCCTCCCATACAGATTTTGCTGGAACAGCCCTAAGGCCAAAAAACTTCAAATTGAAAGTATAGCAACGCAGCAATACTAACCACTAGTGTTAAGTAAAAGTATAGGCACCGACCTACAGTATTTATTTAGAAAAATTCAAAGTGAACGAAAATACAAAAACAGATTGTCATTTACACGTCACAGTAGCAAACTGCTCATTTGATGAATCACAAGTCAATGCTGAATGTGATTTGGATTTTATATTTACTCAAGCTTCAAAACAATATGAGTGTTCAGCATAACTTATCCTCCATCTAGATCGGAAGTGAATCCATGGCATTAAATCTTCACATTTCCTAGGTAACACTGCACGACACTCGAAGACATGAACAGGAACGAAAATAGACATGACCGATACATGTCATGAGACAAGGAAACCCCCTTTAACCGTATGGTGAGCAGCCACTGCCCTACAAACAGCATTATGAGTACCTAGCCACTTACGTTCAGGGGGGTTGAAGAAGTTGAAGAAAGAGTCTTCCTGGACCTGCTTGGTGACGACACGTGTGGTGCCGCGGCCCTTGTGTTTCTGTTTCTTTTTAACCAACTTCACCGTCACATTCATGTTCTTCATCCAGTCAATAGTACACCTGCAGAGGACAGTGACAGTTGTTACAACAAATATGGTCTCAGTGTTTACAGCAATTCTCCACTTTATTCGCACAAATGTGATTGCCAAACTTCGGTTTCCAAAGGCGTACTACCATGCCAAAAACAATGAAAACTTTGTCTAATGATGCTTTAGGACATCTAAGACTACAATGTTCTTAATCTACAAGTTTGGAGACATTTGAAAAACTAGAATTTCACCTTTCGATCATATTGGGTGCTACATATGTAAAGAATTGCTGTACTGAAATTTCCACCTTTCTTGCCCTCTTAGTATCATTTTAATGTATATCCCATGATAGTCACATTATTCAGTTACATAATCTCCATGCTGACAATACAGCTACGGGCACAATAGCGCAAACCAGTGATTCCCGAATTTCCCATTAAGTTTTCGATTGTCTTTATTGCAGTTAATAAAAAACTTAAGTCACATTTTAGCAGAGGTTTTACGCCCGATCATACCTAACAGTCATCAGCACATTTCTTATAAACGGCATGCTGCATTTGTTTACAGCAGTAAAACATGGCGACTAAATGGCAAATATTCTGGCTTTGACGACCACCTTCATGAGCCCGCTTGAAGAATAACGTGGAGATTAAAATCAAAGTTTCAACCCTCTTAGCTAAGAATGAACTTGTTATCTTTGACAAAAACATGCCCCTTGAATTTTACGAGGAGTCAACACACACCAACAGGGTCTACACACTGTACATCCACCGCAAAGCGACCTATGACTTCTCTTACCCTTTACATCTGATGATCTCTGGTCCCTCAAATCCAAATGGGTCCGACTCGTCAGGTTCGGAGCGCATGAAGTAGGTTTTTGTCAACACTGTATTGCTGAAGTACTCGTTGGGCTCAAAGTGAAACTCTAATATAAATCCCTACAAAGTAATGCCAGTGACAGTTAAATATTGGTACCCACGGTATCTAGTTATTTACAGTGATGGTATTAGTCAGAAAAATGGTTTCCAATGCGATAAGTCCAAAACGGAATCAAAAGCTGAGTGGTCACAATCCAGCACTATACTGACACAGTTAAACCCCACTTGATAAATGGCAACCGTATTTTATGTTTAACATATTCAAATTCAGAGAATGGCCGGCAGAGAACAGTGAAAATTGGTAATTTGTAACAAAGAACTTTTTTATTGCTCTGGTCAAAACTAATAACTTCAAGGTCTATCCCATCCAACAAAATCCCAAAATGCGTTTTCCATTCATAAAACCAATTACGTCTCTTTACTTACATGTATTCCAACATAGCCTACACCATACTTGTAAATCTTGAGCAATACTTGAAAAGCTCTCAGCCAAGTTTACAATCTTGAACAATGCTTGAAAAGTTCCGAGCCAAGTTTGCAATCCTGAGCAATGCTTGAAAAGCTCCGAGCCAAATTTGCAATCTTGAGCAACATGCTATGAATAATACGCTGACACGAAAGTCACGTATTTCTAAAGATATGCATGACTTTTCACCACTCGTCCTTCTGGTCGGCTTTTACAAGGAACAAAGAGAGCGCGGCGCCAGAGTAGGACTCAGTTGCAATGACTGCATTGTCTGGTGCAAGCAAGACCCAATTAAGTGTTATTACCCAACCATAAACTATAGTAAGCATTTCTGCCTGAACATACTGAAGAATTTTCAAAATGCGTAAACCAACAGTTTCGTTAAAAACAAATACCACAGCGGTATTAAGATGGAAAAAACAACCAAGTTTGGTTTTTGATTTTCAGAAATCCGTAAACTACTAAGCTAAAAACTACAAACATTGGGTACGATTGAAGATAGACGACGGTGCGTATTTATATACAAACACTGATCAGAGTTAACAATTTCACGTGGATTATTCTTTTAATATACAACTAAGCTACATTGAAACATCTATAAACAACACACAGTGACTAAATTAGATGTCAACAACTTTTAAAACATTGCTTATGGTCCAGTGCATGCCGACCTACTTAACTCGAGGAGTAGTACACTAACCGGAAAACTGATGTTCATGGAGATGTGCCAATTTCGATAGTTAGCTTGTAGTTGAAAAGGAATACGTGTAAAGACGAGAAGATGGCTAGTTTGTAATCAACGAGCAGTGGATGAGGTTGGTCGGTGGGCAAGAGCTGTGATTTCATTCTTATGACTTAGGAAAAGCTAGAATAGTTATGTAGTTACTGCAACCAAAAGTGTCCAGAGGTTCCAAATCTTCAGCTTGGCTATCACCATATTTGGACTTTTGTATATATTTTATGATTGGAGTTCTAATAAAGATTTAACTTGAACTGATGACAGGTGTAGTTTTGTTTGCTGTGACGTGTTTGACGTAGCTGGAAAATTCAGGCATGGGTTCATATTAACTGACTGCTAAGTTGTTCTGATACTTCATTTCAAAACAAAACAAAAAGATAGCAACCCTAACCGGTAAGAAAAAAAAAACAAGTAGACCGGAGTATTAAAAATAACAGGTATGAAACATATTTAAAACCAACCTTCCTTTGGGAAGTGGCCCTTTGCCAAGATCAACGCGAATTAACTTTTTAGTCTTTTTGTAATATTTAAAATGTACAGAGTTAAAGCTACTCTCCACATTGCAGGCTTTAACTCTCCACATTTACCAGAGAAAACCAATTTGTGTGTAATAACAACCACCATTGTTAAGAAAGTAGTGTTAGCTATTACCTTTCCACTTCATTAGCTCAGATCTGCATCAATACAAAGGGCATGCTGAATAGGCATCAAAAAAAGATGTCCGGGGCTTAGGTAATCTGAGTGGTGACCAGTGTAAACGAGAAATTCTCCACATGAATGCTTGAAAAGCTCTGAGTGAAGTTTGCAATCTTGAGCAATGCTTGAAATGCTCTGAGCCAAGTTTGCAATCTAGACCTATGTTTGAAAAGCTCTGGGTTATGTCTGCTTTACAAGACAAACAATTGAAATTGTCTTGCATAGTGGTATTTATTTTAAATTTGTGCTTTTGCTGCGTAAAAATAATAACGGCATGGTCAGCAAGAGAAAATATTTCGTTAACTCTACCATAGTTGTTCCTGTGATTAGGAGAAAAGATTAGGACGTAAAAACTTGACGCAGAAATTAGCACCATGCATAGACTTTTGCTAGTATTTTAAGTTTGACGTCCCAATAACAGTGTACGCATATACACCACACATACACCATACACATACACCCAACATATACACCAAACATATACACCAAACTTACCATAGGATCAGACTCTAAGAACTTGAGCTTTATGTCTGTGAGATGCTTGAGGATGGGTTCATCATGTTCTTGGATCATCGAGTCCAGCATGTCTACATTTTTAAGTGTTGTTAACCAGAACTGAGGTACACCAGGTGGAGCCTCTAAAGGAACAAATGTACATCACACATTTTACATTTGACATGTCTCAATAGTAAAGAAAACGAATCTACTGCTTTGTCTGCTAAACGAGGCAACTAACACAAGTTCCCGTCGAAGAAAAAAACTTTTGAGTTGGCCCACTTCCTGCTTTAAAATTAGTTTCAACTAGTTCCTAACTCAGAAGTAATCAGTTTTGCGCAATAACCAGCGGTCAGTTCTTTCTAAGTTCAGAAATCACCTCTAACCCGACTCGGAAACAATTTGAGACCAATTTTATAACAGTTAAGTGGTCTAAATCAAAAGCCACTTTTTGTGACAGACAGCAGATTTATAGCCACATTAAATAAGCATTTAAACGAGTGACTCATCTGTCACTTGGTGGCGCTAATGAAGGAAGTCTTCTTCACCAACAGGGGGAGCACCTAGGGGATGAGAACCCCATGTGACCTCCTCAACACATGCAGTTCTACAGGCAGTCTATTGCTTCATCAATGCCACCCATCAAGTTGCCAACAAAATGTCCAATTACGTCGAATAAACAGAAGCAAAAATAGTGTAATTTGTGTTCATCTCTAACATACAGTGGCAGCTATTTTAGGACTAACAGACAACAAGGTGTAGGTGTACAAGCTGCTTTACCGTGATATACGTCATGGTTTTTCTTCTAAAGCACTCGCACTGCTTTTAAAACCTCACATGACCAGACAGTAATTGCCATTGCTGCAGTGGGACTGACTGAATACCGCATCTTTTGATTTTCATTTGTGAAATATTTTAGACAAATAACTAAAAATGAAACTTGTGCACCCAAAAATAAAATTTTTGTTCCTTATCACGTTTTAATCGTCCTATGGTGGACTCGTTTCAATAAATTTGTGAATGGTCGAACAACTTCATACCTATATAACCACAAGAGCAACGGGGAGCATTGAAATGCGTCCACGAATGCACCACAAACGGTGTGCTTCTAGAGTCATTTGTTTCGTAAAAATGGCCACTAGATGATGCAAAAACGTCCAATCCATCTGAAAACGGGAACATGTCATGGATTCTTTAATAGTAAGCTGTTTACCAAACTTCATAAAAATCCATCAAGGTACTTCAGAGAAAGAAATGAAAATGGAAGCAATGAAATTGCAACTAAAGGGCACAGCGTTCAATGGATTCACCTGAAAGATGTCGTTTGTTGTTAGCTTCATATAAATACAATTACAAAGATTCTGCAGTGGGTTTAGGAGATGCAGCTATGGGCGCAAAACAAAACAAAACTACCACTAGGAGGCGACACAGTAGTCGAAGTCATCATCGTCAACCGTCCTCTTCACACTGAGAACATATACCCCAATTTTCAAATCATCCTTAGATTGGTTTGGTTGATCGAGGGTTGGACAAAAATGGCCACTAGGTGGCCAAACGTAAGTCAATTCCATCCAAAAATGGGAGGATAGTATCATATCACCAATAGATGCTTATATTTCAAATTTTCAGAAAATCCGTTGAGGACCTTCGAAGATAGAGGTAAACGTAAAAAACTAAAATTGCCATTAGGGGGCATACCGGTAGACAGATCCGTCTGAAAGTCGTCATCGTTCGTTGTCAACATCATACAAATACACCTGGTAAATTTAGTAAAAATCCTGCAAACGGTTTAAGAGATATAGCCACTGGTGCAAAAAAAAACAACAAAACTGTCACTAGGAGGCGCCACAGTAGTCAAAGTCATTGGAAAATCATCGTCAGCCATCCTCTTCATAGTAAAAACATGCATGCCAATTTTCACAATCATCCTTAGAGCGGTTTGGTTGATAGAGGAGTGGGCGCCAAAAACCAGATTCGAAAACAGTAAAAATGGCCACTAGGTGGCGCAAACTACGTTGAATGCACCCAAAAACGGAAGGATAGCGTCATTTCACTGCCTGTGCGCCAAATTTTATGGATATACATTGAGGACCTTGGAAGATACAGTTAAATGTAAAAAACTAAAATTGCCACTAGGGGGCACACCGATACTCAGATCCGTCCGAAACTTCGCTCATGCTGTCCCATGCATGAAAGGAACATGTTTGCAGAATTTCATGAACATATGTGAAACGGTTTTGGAGATAGAGCAGCGGATGCTGGACATCACATAAAAATATGTGGGTGCATAAAAACGAATGAAAAGCTCGTCTATTTGAAACTGTGACACTTGTAAAAGTTGGTGACCAAAAGGAACGCTCTCGTGGATTTCGCACCACAAAAGGTATCAGGCCATGCACACCATACATTATGTCAAAGGTTGGAGTCACACTTGGTTTCACGGAACGTCTCGATTAGTCCATACCTTTGTCTCCAGTGTCACCCTCCCCCTTCTTTTCATCTTCAATTGTCACTTTTGCCTTGACACCTTCCTGAAAATTGAGTGTTTGCCATATTAGACATGCTCACTCTACTATAGTGTTAACATTAGCTTTTTATACCGTCCAAATTACAACATATTCTGACAAAGCGTTTCAGTGTACCATCCTGGGAACAGACTTCAGTAACAGTAGGCCAAGCCTTGCAAGCCATTTCCTCAACAGTTACACATTCTTTCAACTGCCATGCAACATAGGGACAAACTGATCATTTAACATTTAACAAGATCACTATAATGAACAAATTTAAAAGGCTTAACATTTGCTCAGTTTTTATTCTTTCTTTTTACGCCACTGTAGTAACAACCAACACATAACAACAACACCATCTACATTGCAGACACCTTAGGGCCCATTACCAACAAACATTACTCAGAACTTGACTCAAAAATAACCTAGTCACACTATGCAACATTTAGAACTTTACTCAAAGCACGCCACGCGAAAATATTAATTAGTTTGCTCAAGGTTGGGCTTGGACCAAATATTAGTGTTCCCAATACTGACCATCCCTGATTCGAAAATTACGGGAAAAACTGCAAATATCCCCAAGTCTGAAATTATGTACTTTGTATGAACTTCCAATTATTTTATCAAATCCTGTTCTGCAAAAGATCCAGAGTCCAAAATTTGAGAAATATGATAAAAACCATAAACCATCCATGTCCCAAATTTCAAAATCAGGAAATTTAAGTTCAGCTTGGATTTCAGTGTCCCAAATTGGTAAATTTTTACCACATAAACCAGACTACAGTATGGTGGTCATGGCCCCAAGAGAAACGTCTGCTCAGCGAGACTATATCACAAATTTGACTTGAAGAGGTAGCAGGCACATTCCTTTTAATATGGGGGAACTCGACATTCACTAGATGTCACAAATGAAACAAAGGACCTTCCCATAGAAATACCTGCATTTGGATAAATCACGTGAATGTTGCTGGTGAACTTCATTCTGCACTCAATCTATTCTGATGTCAAAAAGTGGGACCCTTATTCATCAATGCCACCTAGTAAATACTGAGTTGACCAATACAGCTGCCAAGTTAGTAATCTAATTACAACAGAAAACTTTCAACACAAATATCAAAGCACAGATCACAGTTCGACAACATAAGGTGCAGATGATAATCCATGGACAAGAGAAGGGACACCTTTAGGAGCTAGAGAATGACAATGACCTTCACAATAGTAAACAGAGGGCACCACAGAAAGCCACAACGTAAACTGTCTGTCCACTGCTTTGAAGGATACTTTTCATTGTCATCAGCAGGCAATTTTGGTTGATCATAATTTATGATGAAAGATTTTTACATGAATTCATGTTAACCTATCATATACGAATGATATGAAAAAGTGATATAAAACGGTTCACAAAAATTCATATAACGGTTGATATAATTTGTCAAGCAAGGTTTGTAATGAGTCGTGATAATTTATATCATTTCTGATAACTGAACAACCTCATCATAATAGGTTTACCATGAATGACGATTGGACTGATATCAGAACAGTAATCATTTATCAGTAATACTGATATCAATTCATATCAACCACAATGGGGCAGGGCTTGTAAAGACAACAAAATAAGAAGATTTTCCAGGTAACGTATGGTTCTACAAATATGCTTATGTGATAAATATTGTTTGTGTAGTTAAATTTAAGTGTAAAAAATGTTTTTCCATGAATAAAGGCAAAAGAGTGAAAAAGAGATGGAAAAATAGAAAACTGGAAATCCAATTAGAGGAAATTAAAACCAAAAAGAGGAAGCTCTCCTAATAGAGAGGAATTCCAAGGCGTGATGGGGGTGTACTGTTAAAGACATCCCTCCAGCCCTGATGGGGGTGTACTACTACAGACATCCCTCCTCTCGTTCAATAAAATATTAGGTCCATTTTTACCACACTGTTCTGTCCTACCGCAAGCTCAGTCTCCTCATCGTCATCCTTCTCAGTGTCAGAGGGCCAATCACAGTCAGAGTCTGTCGGCTCAACATTACCACTGACAATGTCTCGCCTCTACAAACAAAACAAGAGTTTCCACAGCTCAACAAAAATAGGACGTGGAAAACATTGCAACGGATGACCAACCTGACTGAAAGAAACAGCGATAACAAGTTGCTTAATCAAATGCTTCCATATTAAACAGAAAAGTGTCTTGTTTTGGTCACACGTCAGTTCCCTCACTTAACGGAAGGGGAAGGCACACCTGTGACTTCAGAGAATCAAATGGTTGAGGGGAAACTCCC
>NMRA01000854.1:67271-89387 GCA_002633005.1 Phoronis australis
CCCCCCCCCCCCCCCGCAGTTGCCACTCCTCATGGGCAGTGATTCAAGTAGTCAAAAATAACACAGAAGTGATTCAAACCTTGAGGTGATTTTTTAATAACTGGAGAGGAATTTTTAGGCCTAATGAGGGGAATTTCGTGCAATTTTTATGAATGCTTTTCATAAGATAATGGGGCCCATATTTGGCCCCAAAATCGAGGCATCCATAGGTCTGAGTATAGATTTCAGACAACACTATGGTAAAATGAAAACTTTTTTACATATTTATTACAACACTCATAGCGAATAGTATACTGACCTTTTCAAATAACGGAACATATTTCGCTGCATATTTGCACTCGAGTTCGTGAACTTCTTCATAAAAGCTTGCCTCAACTTTTGTCGCCTCAAACTGCAGTTTTTTTAATGCCTTCAGACGCCTCTTTACTGGTTTTGGCAAACTAGAACAGCAAATTGCCCAGTTAGGAAGTTTGCAGACCACTGAATGCAATCAGCACAGCTATCTTCTGCATAGATAATACTTAAGCAAGACACCTCAAGGGTGAAAGACAAACAGAATAGCTACATATAAAATAAAATGTGAAGGATTTTTCAACAGTGTCAAGATCACGATTTAAGTCAAAGCTGTGTTATACTTTGCTGAATTTACTCCTTTTAAGAAAGATTTTCTAAAATGCAGGAGACAAGCTGTAAATTTCAAAAAAAAAAAAAAAGAATTCTGGAGAAGTCAGCCCAAAACTGCTAATGTAAGGCGACAAACCCTACAATAGCCTAACCTATATGTGCGTTTGCCAACCTATGTGGTCCAGCATCGTTCTGCCCTCCTTAAATTTTGCTTCTACTTGTACTTGACGTTTGGAATCTAGACACCCAGCGGTGTATGATGCTGGCAAAACAAAATACAAATTCATAACTGGGTTTGCAAAATGATTACAATTATCACACAAAACCATCAAATTTGAGCCAGTGACAAAACATTCCCAAAGACCATCTTCAGTCACAATTTCAAACCAATAGCAGAGCATACGATGTAACCAGTTGTCTTTTGCATTAAGTTAATTCAAACAACAAGAAATAATTTCTTTCTGAGCTACAGAGAGATGAGTTATGACACTAGAGATGTCGAGTAAAAGGACCATCAATAAGTCCTGAAAGCAGTTGAACCTCCCCAAGTGCACGGTTTGCAACGGCAGTTGCCCACTACTGACCTTTCAATGTAGCCCGACGATTGACCTAACATGCCCTGCAGACGACCCTGTAAAGTGGCCAGTACTTCAGGGTTCTTGAGTATCTGACTGGCTAAATTACTGGCTTGCTGGTGTGATGCCACTGGAGAGATCAATAACAGAATATTAGAATGACAGATTATTATAATTTTATACTGGAATCTAACGGAAATAGCAGGAAATACATCAACTGCTTGGTATGTCATTTTTCACTTGATGCAACCTCCAAAATTTTTGGCGTTAAGGACTTTCTTGGAGTCCAGCGCCCGCTTGCACTAAATAATGCCAATAGGGACTCAAGAATGTTCCTAAAATTTTCAGTACACTTGCAGACTTTGCTTGTTCACTAATGTTATGATTTTTCCATTAACTTTATCTTTATTGTGAGATGCTCATTGATTTGTAATATTTTCAATTAAAAAATCTGAAAACTGACCCGTTATTTTAATCAAAATAAATAAGGATCAAGTCCTCAAATTAGAGACATTGTATGAAAAGGTCTGCTTATCTTCAATAAGAACTTAAAGTAAAGTTGAGTGTCGCTGTGTAACAAAGCTGAAACTAGACAAATCCATGGAAATAAAACAGGGTTACAGTGTTTACACAAAGAGAATACCATCAGTGTTTGCATAAAGTCCGCAAATGCACTGAAAATTGAGGGAATACAGCCGGTTCCCTACTGCGACAATTTCGTGCCACTGAGCACAGAAATCTTTACACAGTGCACAATGTCACACAAATGAAAACATTTCAGAGTTGCGAATTCGAAAACAGTGCTCATTTTTATTGTCTGCAACTTGGTTGCAATTCAAGATTCGATGAGCATGACAATGCCTTTAAACCCCATAGACCTTTAAAAATTCAACATGCATCCAGAAATGCTGTTCATCCTTAATACCCCGGCTGGGTAACTTACTTTCTTCCTGTTCACCCTCATCCACTTCTTCCACATCATCAACTTCTTCTGTTGCCATGGCAGCACTGAAAATACCACCAGAGGTCACTGAGCAACTTTTCACAATGGATTGCATAACTTGCTGGATGGTTATAATGTCTGTTTTATGCTTTGCATATTGCCATCAGGAACAGACACTGCTACTGTTACTGATGTCAAAACAGCTACAAAATTAACTTTTGCAAGATGACCTAAACTTGACCCGTTTTGACTTCAAGCGCAATTTCCATGAAACACGATGAAATTCCAAGCCAAATTTCCCCGCCACAGGCCACAATCAAAAGACCAAGTCCTTTCAGTCAACACGATACATCGAGTTTTTCTCAGTCACTAGTTATGCATAACACGTACTTTCATGAGTCTACCAAATAACAATCACACTAAAAGGACAAACAATGCAAAAAACACAATTATGTGTACGGAAACTTACTCTGTCTTTTCATTATCAGCCATATTTGAACTTTGGTCTAAAAAATAAAACAAATCATGTATTTATAAAGGTATGGATGACCAGTTACAGGATGGGACTGTGTATAAACAGACTAAGCACTAAAGGGCACTAGGTTTACAATGACCTAATTCGGTAATCAGGTAATAGTCAAATACGTGGGTCCCTAATTTAAAAGTGATTTGTAGGTAAGAACAAGGTCTATTTGTGTAGATGTATATGTCTTCAAGCTACAATCCAACAATGACAACAGCCATCTGAAAAGAATAAAAGAATGTCTTAGCTAAGTAAAGCCCTCTAATTTGACAACTCCCATTGAATCACAGACACTGATTGAATAATGGATAAAACTGGTTCTCTAATTCATGGTCCACCATATTTGATTAGTGTCCTCTCAGCGATAATTACCGGTTGTCAAATTCCACTGAAAGGCCACCAAAACTAACCCAACTATCGAACCCAAGGTACAACTGTTGGTAGCCCAACTGTCAACTAAGACAGTGACCACAGTCTGTAGCTCACAAGAGACAGTATAGCTCCAGAAGGAACTTCATACGCCGGAGGCTTTTCGGAGAACTATGCCTCACACTGACTAAAACATCAAAGTCACGTTGTTATAAATACCTTTTGCACATAGAGGGACACCTTAGGAGGCAGGACAATGTATCTAATTCCTTCCAACTTGAAATACTCCCGTTATCAAACTTTTTCTTTAAGCAGTCCCTCGTTCAATTCCCAAAATGGGAAACTCGCCACTTATAACACTGCGCGTGGCAGGTGGTATGACATCATATACCCAGGCATGCGGCATAATTTGTCAAAAAGCTTCCAATGTATGAAGTTCCTATAGGAGCTACACCCTCTCTAGTCGACTAGAGAGGGTGGTCACGACAGCAGACCTTTACCCAGCGAACGTCCTGGGTGTCCAAATGGACGCCCTAGCACCAATCTGGACGCCCTGGCAAGGACGCACAATGTATCACTTGAACGCCCACTGTCAATTGGAACTTTCCAAGTTTGGAAACACACATTGCAATGATTACTAGGAAGCCCAGGCACATAGCTGAAGGGAGAAGTGAGCAGTGCTGGTTTTTTTCAAAGCAGGAAGAAATATACAAAGTATATACAGTGATGTCATGTTCAAACTTGGTTGATAGCATTTAGTATCCACCACTTTTCTTGCATTAGTAGTCAAGTTTCTTCCACTGCTGGCTATGCTCCCAGTGGTCTTAGCTCCACAGTTCATTACTATATGTATATGTAGAGTTCAGCCTTAGTACGACTCCAAACTGGTGTTTCAGTGCTGTAATTTCATGATTTTCATCTTTCTTTAAAAAACATCAAAAGCGAAATGAATGTCACTATTTTAATACAGTATTGTGCCACAAGAATATGCCCATTCAATTTTTTTGAGTTTGCACCCATTTCATGCATTTCAATGTGAGTTTTAAGGTTTTAATATGTAACAGCAGTGACACCTGTTTCCAAAATATAAATCTCACGTCTATGCATTAATCTTGTTTTGTAACTGGAGCTCTGATGACTCATTTTACAGAATATTAAAGCTAGTTAAAATGATATGACAAACTTTATAACATCAATTTGACTCGAAGTCACCAAAAACATAGTGTACTCGTTAAATCAATATCTCTAATATATGTTTGGTTAGCTACTTGGCTGTTCTCGTCAATTTAGATGTAAAAGTCTTGGTCTACATATTTTTTTAGTAAAAAGTGCACTAAAGAGGACAGTTTTATAACCTTAGATATAAAAACCTTGGTCTACGCATTTTTTGTAAAAAAAACTCAGTCTGTGTGTGTGGGGGGATTGATGGTGAACGGTCGTAGGGGTGGGGGTAACGCGTCATTGGAATCATGGATGCCCTTGAATATTGGAAACCCATTTTGGACATCCTATTTTCGAAATCCTGAAAAAAGGCCTGTCACTATCTACTGTCGGCTTAGACAGTGACTACTGTCTACTGACTCTGCAGTAGAGACAGTGAAGCTGCTATAGGCACTTCATACACCGGAAGATTTTCGGTGAATTATGCCTCGCACTGACTAAAACATCAATGGTAACTTGTTATAAATACCTTTTGCACATAGAGGGACACCTTAGGAGGCCGTCAGTGTATTTAATTCCTTCCAATTCAAACAAATACTCCCGTTATCAAACTTTTTATTCGAGCAGTCCCTCATTCAGTTCCCCAAATCGGTAACTCACAATTTTTAACACTGCGCGCACCAGGGGATACTACGTCATACTACATGGCGCGCACAGTTTTAAAAATGGTGAGTTACCAGTTTTGGAACTGAACGAGAGACTGCTCGAAGAAAAAGTTTGATAACGTTAGTATTTTTTCGAGTTGGAAGGAATTATAAATACATCAACAGCCTCCTAAGGCTAAGGACAAGGTGTCCTTTGTGAGCAATAGGTATTTATAACAATGTGACTGATGTTTTAGTCAGTGCACGGCATAATTCGCCGGCGAAAAGCTTCCGGCGTATGAAGCGTCTATAGGAGCTCCACCGTCCTACTACCTGTGCCAGTAAGACGGTGGTCACTGTCTACTGTCGACTAGGCCTAGGCCACCTAGCCTAGGCCTAGGGGGCACAATTCGAATATAATGGACCCTGACTTAGAAAACCAGGCAATCACTAAATAACAGCCTTGTTATTTAGTGGATGAAACTGGTTCTCTAAATCAGGGTCCACTATATACGACTAGTGCCATTTGCCTGAATGAACGTAACGACACACAGACATGATAAAACTATCGACTCACGCTTTGATGAATTGACCAGGAAAGAATGGCAAAATCTGCAGTGTGTTCAGACAGTGGAAAGTGAAAATCCTGAAAATAGGCAGCTGGCCAAGCAACGAAGTTAAACATAAATTACATCAGTTGAAATTCCAAGACTGTGCTTAGTACATTCACAAATAACGAAGTAGTCACGTGGAAAGTTAAACGTGGACTTGAATGCCGTGAAAACTTCGTGACATAAGACATTACCTCACTTTTTTCTGGCTTTGCGAATCAGTGAGCCGCGCCACACGAGGAAAGATGGCGGAATGCCTGTAAAACAGAAAGGGCCTCGATCATTAGTTGAATTTACGCTCTACTTACACTGGTAGCCAATCAGAGCATACGTTACGTACAGCTTTGCATTTGGCGGGCACATTAAGGTCACATAAATAGGTCATATCGTCACAGCTGAGCGACACCAGACTCGGTCGCCGGAGCGTTTCGAGCCGTAACTAAAACGTTACCGGCAGCAACAGTGGCACGATATAGGGTGTTGAGTTGTTAAGTGAATAAAGAACGATCTTCAGGATAACTAGCACTGCCTTTATTGATGTGCACTAACTGGTGCTCACACTACAACTAATAGATGTTTACTCTATGTAACATATATATATAGAGACCGGTAGAGGTCGCTCATATCAACATCTCCCTTTCTCAAATCAAATAAAAACTCGTAAGTTTTTCTTTCCCTTTTTACCAGATATGAGTTTCCCTACGGCGTCAAAATGAACAAACTAATCCACTTATCATATGTTTCTTACACAAAATCATTGAACTAAATCGTCACTTAAGCAACTGTTTATATGAGCAATCACTTAAACAAATGTTCATCAGCAATCATAGTCCCTGAGATAATTTGGTCGTTTGGTTACTCGTTGTGAACGTCTCGGCACTACAACAGGAAGATTGTCTGTCGGTGATATACTGTTGTCAGCGTTTCCGGTTGCGGTTGTCTGTGGTGCATTACCGTTTCCCGATGCCGTTGATTGACTGGTTTCGGCGTTAGGCACTTTCGGTTCCGGAGATTTTTCACGGATGTTTGGCCTAATTTGCGTAGGACGAATATGCTTTCGATTGCGTTCGAATATTTGTCCGTTCTCCGCTTTTACAAAATAACTTCGTGTGCCGGATTTCTGTACAACCGTTCCAAGAATCCATATGTCACCTTCTTTATGTTGAAAATATACAGGTTGATCTATGACAAGCTCCGGTAGATCACACGAATTTTTGTCATAGTATCGCTTCACCGTTGCCTTTCGCGCTTCTCTCCGCTGTCGCGCTTTCTCGAGGCTAACGTTTAGTTTGATGTTTCTGTTCATCATGGGCAATTGCGTTCTTATTTTACGGTTGAACATCAGTTCACTTGGGCTTACACCAGTCGCGTTCGGGGTCATTCGCTGTTCGAGGATTGCCAAATATATATCGTTTCCCGATTTGGCTGTCTTCAACATAAGATTTTTCATCTGCTTCACTGCAGCCTCGGCCTTTCCGTTCGCGCTCTGGTGCATTGGTTTCGATTTCGTGTGCACAATCTGCCAATCGCGAATAAAACGTTCGAACTCAGTCGAAGTGAATTGCGAACCACCATCCGTATTTATCTGTTTTGGGATTCCGTATCGCGCGCACAGCTTCTTCAATTGTATAATGACCTGAGATGATGTCGTTTTGTACATCCTCTCCANGCAATTTTTGTGAAACACGATGCAATTCCAAGCCAAATTTCCCCGCCACAGGCCACAATCAAAAGAACAAAAAATGTCCAAGTCATTTCAGTCAACACGATACATCGAGTTTTTCTCAGTCACCAGTTATGCATAACACGTACTTTCATGAGTCTACCAAATAACAATCACACTAAAAGGACAAACAATGCAAAAAACACAATTATGTGTACCGAAACTTACTCTGTCTTTTCATTATCAGCCATATTTGAACTTTGGTCTAAAAAATAAAACAAATCATGTTTTTATAAAGGTATGGATGACCAGTTACAGGATGGGACAGTGTATAAACAGACTAAGCACTAAAGGGCACTAGGTTTACAATGACCTAATTCGGTAATCAGGTAATAGTCAAATACGTGGGTCCCTAATTTATAAGTGATCTGTAGGTAAGAACAAGGTCTATTTGTGTAGATGTATATGTCTTCAAGCTACAATCTAACAATGACAACGGCCATCTGAAAAGAATAAAAGAATGTCTTAGCTAAGTAAAGCCCTGTAACTTGACAACTCCCATTGAATCACAGACACTCATTGAATAATGGATGAAACTGATTCTCTAATTCATGGTCCACCATATTTGATTAGTGTCCTCTCAGCGATAATTACCAGTTGTCAAAATCCATTGAAAGGCCACCAAAACTAACCCAACTATCGATCCCAAGGTACAACTGTTGGTAGCCCAACTGTCAACTAAGACAGTGACCACTGTCTCTAGCTCACAAGAGACAGTATAGCTCCAGTAGGAACTTCATACGCCGGAGGCTTTTCGGAGAACTATGCCTCACACTGACTAAAACATCAAAGTCACGTTGTTATAAATACCTTTTGCACACAGAGGGACACCTTAGGAGGTCGTCGATGTATTTAATTCCTTCCAAATTGAAATACTCCCGTTATCAAACTTTTTCTATAAGCAGTCCCTCGTTCAATTCCCAAAATGGGAAACTCGCCACTTATAACACTGCGTGTGGCAGGTGGTATGACGTCATACACCCAGGCATGCGGCATAATTTGTCTGAAAGCTTCCAATGTATGAAGTTCCTATAGGAGCTACACCCTCTCTAGTCGGCTAGAGAGGGTGGTCACGACAGCAGACCTTCACCCAGCGAACGTCCTGGGTGTCCAAATGGACGCCCTAGCACTAATCTGGACGCCCTGGCAAGGACGCCCAATGTATCACTTGAACGCCCACTGTCAATTGGAACTTTCCAAGTTTGGAAACACACATTGCAATGATTACTAGGAAGCCCAGGCACATAGCTGAAGGGAGAAGTGAGCTCACAGTGCTGTTTTTTTTTTCAAAGCAGGAAGAAATATACAAAGTATATACAGTGATGTCATGTTCAAACTTGGTTGATAGCATTTAGTATCCACCACTTTTCTTGCATTAGTAGTCAAGTTTCTTCCACTACTGGCTATGCTCCCAGTGGTCTTAGCTCCACAGTTCATTACTATATGTATATGTAGAGTTCAGCCTTAGTACAACTCCAAACTGGTGTTTCAGTGCTGTAATTTCATGATTTTCATCTTTCTTTTAAAAACATCAAAAGCGAAATGAATGTCACTATTTTAATACAGAATTGTGCCACAAGAATATGCCCATTCAAATTTTTTGAGTTTGCGCCCATTTCATGCATTTCAATGTGAGTTTTAAGGTTTTAAGATGTAACAGCAGTGACACCTGTTTCCAAAATATAAATCTCACATCATTATGCATTAATCTTGTTTTGTAACTGGAGCTCTGATGACTCATTTTACAGAATATTAAAGCTAGTTAAAATGATATGACAAACTTTATAACATCACTTTGACTCGAAGTCACCAAAAACATAGTGTACTCGTTAAATCAATATCTCTAATATATGTTTGGTTAGCTACTTGGCTGTTCTCGTCAATTTAGATGTATAAGTCCTGGTATACACATTTTTTTAGTAAAAAAGTTCACTAAAGAGGGCCGTTTCATAACCTTAGATGTAAAAACCTTGGTCTACGCATTTTTTGTAAAAAAACTCAGTCTGTGTGTGTGGAAGGATTGATGGTGAACGGTCGTAGGGGTGGGGGTAACGCGTCCCTTTGTGAGCAATAGGTATTTATAGCAATGTGACTGATGTTTTAGTCAGTGCACGGCATAATTCGCCGGCGAAAAGCTTCCGGCGTATGAAGCGCCTATAGGAGCTCCACCGTCCTACTATCTGTGCCAGTAATATGGTGGTCACTGTCTACTGCCCCCTAGGCCACCTAGCCTAGGCCTAGGGGGCACAATTCGAATATAATGGACCCTGATTTAGAAAACCAAGCAATCACTAAATAACAGCCCTGTTATTTAGTGGATGAAACTGGTTCTCTAAATCAGGGTCCATTATATAAGACTAGTGCCATTTGCCTGAATGAACGTAACGACACACAGACATGATAAAACTATTGACTCACGCTTTGATGAATTGAACAGGAAAGAATGGCAAAATCTGCAGTGTGTTCAGACACTGGAAAGTGAAAATCCTGAAAATAGGCAGCTGGCCAAGCAACGAAGTTAAACATAAATTACATCAGTTGAAATTCCAAGACTGTGCTTAGTACATTCACAAATACTGAAGTAGTCACGTGGAAAGTTAAACGTGGACTTGATTGCCGTGAAAACTTCGTGACATAAGACATTACCTCACTTTTTTCTGGCTTTGCGAATCAGTGAGCCGCGCCACACGAGGAAAGATGGCGGAATGCGTGTAAAACAGAAAGGGCCTCGGTCATTAGTTGAATTTACGCTCTACTTACACTGGTAGCCAATCAGAGCATACGTTACGTACAGCTTTGCATTTGGCGGGCACATTAAGGTCATATAAATAGGTCATATCGTCACAGCTGAGCGACACCAGTCTCGGTCGCCGGAGCGTTTCGAACCGTGACTAGAACGTTACCGGCAGCAACTAGTGGCACGATATAGGGTATAGTGAAAACGCGCATTTTAAAATGTGTCGATTATTGAGGGTGAAATTGACACATTTCGTTTCGCGACCAAAACCCGCTTTCATTGAAAACTGATGCGGAGTCCCGTGCCCGGTGAACTGCGGAACGTGGGTCAGGTGCCGCGGTATTTCAGTTTATCCGCCAGTTGCTCTCTTATTGAAAAAATCCACCAGCGACCAGCAAAATGATGAGGAGTCTGTTTTCAAAGTTAGCTTACCCTTGGCTTTGTGTGACAGCTTTCCAAAATAATCGCATATCGAAAATTCAGACAGGCCCGGCCCGGTCCGCGCCGGCCCGCGAGCCGGCCGGCGGCGGGGTTTCGCGTCGCGGTGGTGCGCAAAGTAGAGTCGGTCTAGAGACCAACATCAATAATGATGTTTTACTTTGCTATGAGTTATCAACAATTTAGGAATTGAACCAGTGCGGTCTGGCGACTGAGTGGCAGGTCATGGTGCCGGACTGCGGCCGGGGCTGCCGTACGTGCCGGGGAGTGCGCCGGCGCTGCTCACACGGCAACTGCGGCACGTACGGCGGCGGATATTCCCTGGCATCGGATCCGACCGGCGGCGGGGCCGGGCTCAGTATAGCGCCGGAAAACAGTATTGAGCCTGGAACTACAGCGCGAAAGAAAATCAAACGAATGAATAGGCAAGACAACACAATTTTTGAAATTGCTATTTTTTTGCTCTTGCTCGCCGGTCTCAGTTGCCTCGCCGTCATTCAGTAATTGATCGAGACGGGTACTAACGACTAATTGTTGTGTCATGCCTGCAATTTTATTACAAATCGCAAATTCTGGCCGTTGTCTGTTAAACATTCCGCCAAGGTCCGAGGTGCCATCACCAAACGGAGTGGGATTCAACTGGTGTGCCCAAGGCCTTACTGGCCGCTGTGCTGTTCAAAATAAAAGTTAATTTAACGAGCCCCCCAACTTAGCGAATTGGGCAAAAACGCTGACGTCCGCCTCAGCGAAACAAAAAGTTTGAGTAAACGAGACACAAGTCCACGAAATCCACAGGAATTCGGCGCGGATGCACAATTTCTAGGCCTGAACCTAGTGTCCAAGTTTTTTTTCTCTTTTTTAGTCCTCCTTGATTTTTCTCAGTAAAAGATCCGCATACCGAAAGATTCGAGCCCCCATATATTTTAGGCCGAGTGCGCGCATGCTTTAAACAGCCTCTGTGTACGTATACGTAAATATATGGCCGAGGCCAGCTATTACCAGTTAGGGTGTTACCTGTGTACAGTAAGCATACCTTTTATCAAGATTTCCTCATACTCCGTGTTATAGACTTTTCTTTGCAGAGTTGATAAGATGACATTGAAAATAACTAATTTAAAATATTTTCTTAACTTAAAATCACTGGCTGCCTCAAAAATCCAAACCTTGTTACTTGATTTCAGTGTGCAAATCATTAACATTGTGCCTGTTAAGGGTTCTTTATGAATGATAAGAGTGACTGCAATGAGCGAATGTTAGGGAGAGTGGTGCGGGATGGCTCCATGGTAAGGATTCTATTACTTGTGGTAAAGGTTTCTATCGTCATCCTAGTTGGTAAATTTCATTGTGATCTAAATTTGGTTGCATGTTCAATGACTTTATATTGCCAGAGGATGACACCTGACTGAGTTCAATACTGGACTTCCAACAGATAAAACACATAAACATTGGGCTATTACAGGGGTCCTGAATTTTTACAACCAGTTTTATTCAGCAGAGAAACTGGTTCTCAATATATGGGGCCACTGTAGGCAACCACTACCTGAATATTGAAATGTCATGAAATGCCACGATGATGGCAGATTTTTATGGTCATATTGATTCTGTGGAGATTGTTAAGATACCTTTGTTAAGAAATGCATTATATTCTACGCAGGCAACAAGTATGGTTGATGTCATTCAGAAGCACAGGTAGGTACAAATCCAAGATATACAAAGCTTGAGAATCTAACATTACATTCCATCATTACAATTAGTTGGTACAATTGTCTAAATAATAACACATTAATGATACACTACCGACCAAAATTAAATAAATTCAATCAACAGAAACGAGCACAGTATGAGATTTTAGTTGGTATCAAATAATTATTTTCACAAGCGAATAAATGTCTCACACTGACTTGACACGTCTCTTGGGGCTTGTTGCATCTAAGTGACACAATAACTGCATCTTTTCATAACTCTTGTACATTCAACTACTTTACAAACATCGTTAGCAAAACATAAACAAGTACAATGCCAACGCAAAATCAAATTACAACGATACACCCAGTCACTAATGTACAAGAAGAAACCATCAATAACATAATTTTCTGAGATGAGATGACATCTAATGGTACGTTTTAGCAACAGCATGCTAGGGTACACGTGGCGTCAAAACACAGAATGCTAAGTTTCCAGACAAAAAATGCCAGGATCGGATTCATCTGACACAAAAATGAGGTAAAATAAGATATAAATATACAGTAGGGTAGATATGTCGCCCAAATTGTGACGGGTACCACAACCTAGTATCTTCCAACATTTTAAAGACACGTAACAGGTCATTTGTATGGCTACCACACTAATGCTACTTATGTCCCCTATCTACCAGCAACATTCAAATACCATATGACTTGATGATGTTCAGGCATTAAGTTAACATCGAATACTAAAGGTCTCCATGATGTGTAGACAAACACTCACACAGGAAATTTATTCGTAAAACTTCTGTTCAGAATAACTCAAAAACGAACAATGAAAAAATCCCACTTCCCAGCTAAATGCATTTGCAACACACAGCTAAAACTGTTGGTGAAAGGCAATGCAAATGACTTGCTTTAAGCAATACAACAAAGAATTGCAGGCAAGTCGCACTGAGCAAGACCAGTAAATAGACTGTTTAGCAGTAATAATGTGACAATCGGCACAAACTATCGTCATCAACGTTCATAAGACAATATAAGTCAAAGGTAATAAGACTAAATTCCATTTACTCGTAATGACGGTTTGTTCCAGTTGCAGAAAACATGAAAGGCAACAAGTCATCATTTCGGTAATATCCTAGCTATAGAATAGCATTTTCACCTAAATAATGTCCGTATACATTCATTGTCGTTCTTGGTCATGGCAAACAGCTACTGCGGCAGAATTTCGATTGCTCTCAGCCATTGAAACAAGAAATTCACAATCATTTATCCAATTATTTAACCCTTGCTTCATGTACTTGTCATGAAGAGGTGTAGCCTTCTACGACAATGCTTTTAAGTGACACTATCCTCAAGAACAAACTGTTTTTAGATACATCAAAGCCAAATTTACCCAGCTGTGTAGAAAAAAATGCCTTCGTACAGCTCACAGAACAAAACGGTTTGCCAGCAGATAGATCTTCCTATTAGCAACTGGCAAGCTTGATCTCAGTTGGTAAAAGTACCAAGCATCGTCACTTGTGAACATGACCAAGTGCTATTACTTAGTGACTTCATCCTACGCTTGATAATGCATTATATCCTCTGGCTTCTTTTTTCTTTTGCTCACGTGTTTCTCAACCGCACTACCTTGACTGGTCACCTCAGTGGGCAAGAATCTGTGAAGCAAATCGCCAAAATACTCCTCCACCTTTCGTCCTGCTTTCCATATGGGAGTCTCGGGCTGAAGAAAAGACAAAAGTTAGTTCACCATACACTACATCACAAATGAATAGTTTGGGAGCATCACGACACAGCCTGAACTACGACCTGTGACCAGCAGGCACCATGTCGGAATAGAAAACAACATACGGCTCCTTAGTGCTGTGAGCATGCCTCCCTCGACCCATCCCTCACTCGACCCATCCCTCACTGAATAACCCACGTCATAACAGTGGCATGACTATTGCAAATAATTTGTGAATTAAATTCGTAGAAGAACAGTGTCCACCTATCGGTATCTACTGATAAAATGTTTATCACCAGGCTGCTATTGTATTGGAAAATGGCCATTAAGATAGTCTAGTTTTAGTACTATTTACAACACACATTCATGAGAAAGATTTAACACATGCATTGGTACAAGCCCAGCAACTTCACACTCAGTGCAATTCCTGATGTCCAGTTACTGTCATGTCGCAGTTGAGATTAGTGGACAGAGTACAGTAAAATCTCACTAATTTAGGGTACAACATGGCAGAAATATACGTAGCAACAAGTCAATGCTTTACCATGTTCATGTACCATAGATACCATCAGGCAATATTTCTCATAAATTTACGCATTCACATCCACATACAAAGCCCTTGAAAATTTGAAAAAATACAATTTTGACAATTATTTTTGTCCAAAATTGGTGAGACAATGTTTGTAATGGTCTTAGGTCACTTTTCTTGAAGAGGACCCCTTATGCTGAAACGCTAATCCCAGTTACTCCTAAGTGAAGTTTGAGACTAACGCAACTAGTCAAAACTGATTTCTAATTCTAAATTGACACCTGATGGACTTCATAGTCAATTTAAAATGGCTTTCTTTTTTCAACAAAATTTCTACAGGGTCCAGTAACACTTATATAATTTGAGTTGCACTAATATATCTCTGCATTTGCTAGTTGAAAAGTTTGATAAAATTATCATTCTGAAAGTATCGAGAGAGCGTGCGAGCGCAACTCACTGCGTTGTAGGTGCCACAGTTGGAGAAGACCAGCTTAACATCACTGATGAAGTCCTGGACACAGTCATAGTGGTTGAAGTGAGATCTGGACAGCTTGCACTTAATGTTGGAGAAATCCATGGGATTGGTAATCACCTTGTAATAATTAGGCACCTGAAAAAACAATCAACAGGGGTCACTACTGCACTTAGGCCTGGCCAGGTAATCTCAACAGGTGTTGCAACTATTTTGGAAAATTAAAAGACAATCTACAAGCCTAGCAACCCGTTAGACATTTAAATTGAAAACAGTAAGTGTCACAATTATTTCCAAGAAAAATGTTCGTCTGGCTCAGAAAGTGCTTGCTTTGTGCGCCCAAATAAATGGAAACAACTGCGAAGATCACGACAACTGAATGCAGGAGATTAATACATTCCACATTTAACCAACAACAAGAAATGACAAGAAAATGAAACAATAACGAGAAATGGCACAAAAATAAGGAACACAGTATCACATCAAAACTGCAAACAACATTTATAGTAAAACTGGTGCCACCACCCACTGGCCAGAAAACTGCCAGTAGATCCACAATATTTGTTGATCGAATCAATCAACCTGCAGGCACAGATCCAAGAGTCGAGGTGATCCGGACCACCATTGCTAGGCCAGGTTTGCATGGGGATGTAACGGAAGAATAGAAAGTGCCTGTTCATCGTCAGACCCCAACCCTGGCCATGAGGCTGGGGCTCTGTTTGTTATGTCCATTATGACTCCCTCCCTGACCTGGACTCAGTTTTATCAAAGGCTGCAAGTCCTGTCGCAGCAAGGTGGTCAAGTGCACGTTATTGCAAATTTGATGCTAAAATTGTTGTAAGAACGAAACATTCCTAATCGACCTTAACATGATCATGGTTCATATCTGGAAAGCCCACCTGCATAAACTACAATAACAAATTCTTTCAAAATTGAAGATACGACCGTCTTAGTAACAACTACACGTATACTCTAGTTCAATGGCGTAACCGACACAATTTGTTTCTGGTGACTAGTAGCACTGGCCATGCATATCCGTGGCATACTTATGACCTTGTTTACACGTTTATTTGGACTTACCGACTTACTGACTGGTTCATGGAATGGTGGACTGTCTGAATGACAGTAAAGTAATAACAGGATGCGTTCACACACCTGCAATGAACGACGACAAAGTGTCAAGCTCACACACAGTTTTGTTCAACTTATGTCTTAACTGTAGTATTGCGGAGGCACTAATGAGTGTTGCATTAGGTTTGAGATTGGACATTCAGTTTGGGAAATGTGGTTCAAATTTTGGCTACACTGGAACACTCTTAAACATGGCATAAACATGACTCCAGTACCTCTGAGCTCAGTCTTAGTAGTGGATGGATAGACACAAAGTGGTGAGTGAAAATTTGACATAATGTATTATTTCTAGCATGAATTACTAATCCAACATGTGAAAGGGTGTTTCTGTCAAACTTAAATTATGACCTCAATATGAAGGCAATAATAAAAATAGATGGATATACTCTGGCAAGCTGCTCTTAAAAATGTCCTCATCATGGTGAAAATTGGCTTCTACCATGAAAATGAATTCAGAGGTCACCTGCAAAGTATATGAAACTGACGTCACAATCTTCAACTGTTGGCCAGTCCCGTCAACAGTTACGTATCTCTTTGAGGATGGATACACTAGTCTTATCTATTGCACTATGGAAAGGCTTGAAACATAACTTCTATCACTGAGTATCTTGCTTTTATCAGTTATGTGATAAAAAAGAGGAACTACACACAAACTGACCTTTATTTCATAGTCAGTCAGCCCAGTGGGTGCTTTTCTTTTATTGCCTGCGTGATCCACTCGCGCTTGATCCTCGGTACCCAGATCTGTACACAGCCCACACTGCCAGTCGCCGCTGAAGATAATCAACATTAATGTCAGTGCATGTACAGGGACTTGGCAGCTGTATCATGAACAGTAACTTTATATTGGAATCTGGTCTTGCGCTCCAACTTCACAATTGTGGAATAAAGGCTTGAACAAGTAATCATGAGTACAATAAAGTCTAAAAATGTAATTTATAATTAAAATTATCTCAGTAACTAGCAGTTTTGCTCAAGTGAGATTTAATTATTTTTCAAAAACAGTCTTGTGGAACCCAAGAACAAATTTCTGACAAAGCCTTGCCACTTTTCATAAAACAGACCACAGGGGGAGCCTTCAGAACTCTATAACAACATCAGGTCTTGCCGCAACATGTTACTAACATTCTTCCTAAATTAACTCCACCTAAAGTACAAACAATTAAACTTGATCATAATTTATCATAAAAGCTTTTTACAACTACTTCCATGAGGTCATATGAAAGTTTGATATAATTTTCATACAACGTTAATCATCAATCATGATAATTTACATGTTTTCTTATCCCTAAGCCAACATGAATATGTTCAAAATGTACAATGCTCTTGACCATTCTAGGGTCAGTTTCCCCGCATATAAAGCCTAACCAACATAGGTCAATTTTGAGATTCCGACACATTTCCTAAGATATCCCAATGCACCACCAGAACCGGGATTTTCCGTAGATAAACCCATGGGCGTGTACTTGGAAAATGACGTATTAGTAACATCAAATAAACGCCCACGCAGTTACTCGGAAAAGAAGGGCTTTTAAACGAAGTCATAGTTTTGCCGACTTTGAAAAATTTTGTTTTTAAATTTTACGTTAATATATGCCTAGTTCGCCAACATCTTGTTCGTTTTTACAAGTAATAAATGTTCCACAAAACTGAATTTGTGGAGGGGGCTTTAGAAGGAAATTTTCCGAATAAACGCCCAACTATTTGGACACTTGACACCAGAACTTGTAACACCAAATAAACGCCCATGGGCATTTATTCAGCATAATTTTGCGAATAAATGGTCGTGGGCGTTTCGTCGGGTGGGTTTATCTACAGAAAGTCTCGGTAATTAAAGAGAACCATTCCCAGTGCAGCACGTCAGGCCACCCAATCAGACCCTTGGGATGAGCCCACACTTCACATCAAATTAATACCAATACTATGTACCTAGGATTGTTGACCAGGTTGGGCACATGGCATTGCAGATGAAACACTTTGGGACACGTGTCGCAACACAAGAGATCGCCACCGTTGTGACAGACAGCGCAGTAGTCCTCGCTCGGGTCGTCGTCACCCGCCAACATCTGGTCAGAGATGGGAAATGAGTTGCCTGTGTGTTCGCGGTGTTCATCGCCAGTCTGGTTAAACTGGAAGAAATTAAACACTGTCGTCACTCTGTTTTCTCCATATCTAGCATCTGCATCCTCAGCAATTCTCAAAACTGCAAGACTTAACACCTTCGTAATCTCGTCATGTTGTCCATGATTAATTCACATCCTTTTGTTATTAAGGAATAGCATAAAGATACCAACTGATATCAAAAACAAGAGTCTTGCAAAGTGTTGAAATATGCTCCAGCTGCACCCCTAACAGTATGCTTCTAGGGGTGTGTGTTAGTATAATTAAAATGGAACAGAACATATCCAAGCTATCCAAACATGGAAAGGTGTCATAGTCTGCTCAATAAAAACTTATTTGCCAATTTTCATAATATGTGATAAGGAGCTCCAAATATACAGAGGCAATTGTCACTAGGGGGCACAGCGGTTGTAGAATGATCACTGTGCGCTGATATTAAGGAAGAACTGAGGACTTGTTTTGCTCCAAACCAGATTTGGTAAGTTACTTTAAGTGCCGAAAACCTTATGACTGGTGTGACAACTGAACTCCCCTCTCAGTCCAGTTGAAAACCTTATAACCGGTGAGACAACTAAACTCCCCTCTCAGTCCAGTTGAAAACCTTATGGCTGGTGAGACAACTGAACTCCCCTTTCAGATAATCCCAAGTCCAGAAACTACTTCTAAATCCAAGTAATGAACAAGTTGAGACCAATCTTACATTGCCACGTGATTTCAATCAAAAGCTCACTTTTGACACAATGCACACGCATGTCACCATTTAGATTTATGTAGGACCCAAGAAAAATGTCCAAATTTGGCCAACTTTGGAACATCATGTCTTAGAAATGGTTGACTGGATTCAAATGAAATTTACTGGTACTAACTACGCACATTGTTCTCCAAAACTCTGTAAGGAATTGTTTTTAAAATGCAGACTTGCTGAGAAGATCCTAGTACACAATATTAAGAATGAATCTAAGTCAAAGGGTTGAATTTAATGACCTCAATATTACAAGTTGCAAAATTTTCCAGACAAACTTCAATGCACATGACTTTGACTTGTGATATTAAATATCACATTGATTTCATTTAGTCTATCAAAGACCTATAGATATTTATTTGTAAATATATGAAGCACTAAAAGTGATAATTCAACATACACAAGGTTGTAATAATCAGTATTCATATAAAGTATGTGATATCATGTCAGGATAATAAGGTACTTAAAAATCAATGGTTTTAATTACTAATTATCAGATTATCAACCAGCCCTAAACAACCATTATCATAGGTCAGGTTGCGTGTAAACGCACAAACACAATTAAGCTTAATTAGCGAGAAAATGCCAACAGAACAAGGGAAACAAAGCTATGAATAGCAATCACAAGGCGTTAGTAGTAGTTCGTTATAAGAGCATACTACCCACTGAGCACGCAATGTGAATTCACAGCATCCACAATTGCAAAAATCTGAGGTACAACGATTTAGTGTTGAGAGAACAAGGCGACTTTCATTTGCCTTATTTCAAATTCTGGTGTTTAAGACGGCTTCACTAAGACGTAGCCCAGTTTCATTTATTCACAGTTTTTAAACATTGTAAATCATCTGTCAGTTAGTACATGAATCAGCAGAGAGCCTGGCCCAAACGGCTGGTTATTGTATGACACCATCATTTTGCAAAATTTCTCAGACGCTGTGCAACACCCTTGCTGAAAACTCTGCATTAAGTGTAGGATGCACCTACAGGGGTTCCAAATTTTGAGAACCAGTTTGATGCTCGTTATTCAGTTGAAAAATGAAGGACCACTATAACGAACTATTGCCAAATTTCCATCAAATTCTTTTGGAACATCACATCTCAGAAATGATCAGTCATATGAAACTTTTGAATACTGTGCTTTATGCACTGTTTTCTGTAATACTTTTAGGAATAAGTGGAATTTTCTGAACAAAATGATAACTTAGAATGTAATTGAAAATTTATATGAAACGAAATTTGGTCAAGTTTTTGATACTTTTGTTTTGGTATGGATGTATCTTTCGTTTTTGCTAAATTTTACTGAAACATATGGTCACATGATCAAATTAATAGCAAAGTGGTATCAAGTCAAAATTCAAATGTTAAAGGCTTTCTACTTTCAGAAAATGTAAACTTTAGCTTTGTAGACTTTTGGCTAAATACACTGATAAAGTTCAACATAACCTTTACACAGCTTTTTAGACTTACCTTTCTGCCAACAAAAGAAGAAAATGCACACCATTCAAAATATCTGATTTAAAACCAGACAAAACTCTTTCAGTTAGAAATAAGAAAACAAATGTTGCAAAAGAAATCACCGTGACCCTAACAACTGAAATTGGATGAAGAACATATTTTACCAACTGACCTGCCTATCTCAGAGCAGTGAGAGAAGGACAAGATACACATATCTTAAGGGCAGCCTTATTGATAATGAACGACTTACAGTAACCACGTTGGAATGATGATTGTCACCAAGTCCATCCTCGTCATGGCGCAGATCATCAAACAGGTTGGGTGGCTCCACCTGTGAACATATATAAACACTTACAATTCACACTTCATTTTGATGTTATCAAAACAAGGGACCTGTGTTGCACTGTGTGCTTGGCCAAGTGGGATCCAAAACACAGGAGGTGTATTTCATTTAATGACAAAAGGAGTGTAGGTGGTCTGATGTCATTTGTGGTACATCAGACATACACAACCCTCATGGTTGGGCCCATTCCGCACAACACCGGAGATATAAATGCGTGAAAGAAGTTTTCAAGTCCACCTGCCTCCTATAAGAAAATGGACAGACTTTTTCATTTGTTGCTATGCACTATATGTTTTAAGCATGCAACAGTGCCACCCAGTAGGTTACTCCTTAGCCTATAAAAAGCTGACAAGACTCTACCAGGTGTTTAGGGGCTTCAACATCAGTACCACTCAAGACGCACTGGGCTCCCCATATGCCCAGTAACATGTCTGTATCGTGCTAGGTTACAGTATCCTGTCAAAATTGAATGTGTCTTATGCCCAACCTACCAATACTTAGGTTTTTTTTAACCTTTTGGTTTGATCATGTAGGGGAAATTCTCCTTGGTCTCTCAGCAAGAGTTAAGTGATGCCCACTGGGCTGCTGACTAGGTATGTACCCAGTTGCGTATACTCATCCTACAGCATCCGTGAGACATCAGGATAGCAGGTTCAAGTACACAATGCAGAACGCTGACTCCTATCTTTGCTAGTATGTCTGCATTTTCACTGCCGTCACTTCCTACATGGGCCCTGATCCAGTGTACATTGACGGTTCTTCTAATTGCAAGCTTGTTAAGCTCATTAATGCAAGCATTAACACAACTAGAGTTTACCCTTGGTTTCTTTAGGGATTTTATTGCCACTAGGCTATCTGAAAGGATGGTAATTAGCTGATTGCCCAGCTCGGTGTTATATTGTTAATACTTGAAAAAGGTGTCGCCAAACAATATATAGTGACAGCACTACCACACATATGATGCTACAAGCAGACTAAGAATTTTCTATCAATTATTTTGTTTACCAAAACTAACACGAACAACGCAAATCGTTGAAATGCACCTATGACAGCACAGCAAATGGTATGTTGCTATGGGTGTTTTATTAGAATCATTAAAATGGTCACTATATGGTGCACAATAAGTCAAACCTGTCTGAAGCCGTTGTCATCTCCCTGATAGAAAAGTACTTGCTCAGTATCATGAAAACCTGACCAGGAAGTCAAAAGATACAGAGGCAGGCATAAAAAATCAAATTCCCACTAGAACGCACATCAATAGTAAAAACCATCCAAGTAAGTCATCTGCTTTAAAATTCTAAAATTTTTAAAATATCGTGTGAGGAGCTCAGAAGAGATACAGTCACAGATGCAAAAAATGCACTCGAGTAGGCGGACCAGTCCAAAATGCACTCGAGTAGTCGGACCAGTCCAAAATGCACTCCAGTAGGCGGACCAGTCCAAAATGCACTCCAGTAGGCGGACCAGTCCAAAATGCACTCGAGTAGTCGGACCAGTCCAAAATGCACTCGAGTAGTCGGACCAGTCCAAAATGCACTCGAGTAGTCGGACCAGTCCAAAA